>CM035123.1:107499798-108099798 GCA_020205555.1 Panax stipuleanatus
ATATGTACTTACCATTAATTTCCATATGCTATAAACTATACTTTTATGAACAATTTTTATGCCGTTCATTTTATTTAGTCATATAAATATTTTAATCTAATATTATTATTTCTAACATAAACAATTGTTAATAAACAAATATTGTGCCTCACGAGGGCTATTACACTAGTAATAATAAAGTGATAACAAAGAGATTCTCAATTTTTTACTATAGAAAGTGGTATTCGACTAATCATGCATGTAACGAAAACAGATATATTTGAAATTCAAAAGATTGTAAAAAAATAAATGGAAAAGAGATCATGTGACTTTTTCAATCAACATGAAATATTGTTCAAGTGTTATATTTAAAAGTCAGAAAGAATTATGCTCTATGTTTGTGGCTTTCGTCATGCATAATAATATCAAATGAGAGGAAATACAGTTAATATCCCAGGCTCAATAGGGTCTTCCTTTGATCCTAGCTAGACTCTTTTAAATGATAGATAAAAGATGTTCTATATATACATATATGTTTTACGAACTAATCTTCTATAAACTGTAATGCCAGAAAATTTTAACTTAGTAAATAATGTAGGATTACTATATATAGTTAATCAAATATACTATAATGTTTAGATAAAAAAAATGTGCTTATTGTAATAAGTGTCTCAATTTTTTTACCACTAATTAATGTAAAATTTTGTTACAATATCAATTTATAGAATATATAAGAGAGAGAGAGAGGGGGGGGGGGGGGATAAATAAAAAATTGGATTTTTAATAAAATCGATAACTTAATCGGTGCGATTTTGATGTAAAACAAAATAAATTGAAGTGTGTGTGATGCGGAACTTATATTTGTTATTGAATCAATGGTGAGTAATGCACCGCATTTGTACCACTAGATTATCCATATATTAAAATATTAAATAGGTATTGGTGGATTTGTATTAATTAACTTATGATAATGAGATACTAAAGATTCTTGTTTCTTATATGAAACTAGAGTCATGTTATATACAGTGGCGGAGCTGTTAAGGGGGCTATGGATCCCACTGGGTCGTTTAAAAATATATTTTTTTGGTGCATATTCTTTGGTGTATCATCTTGTGAAATTAATTTTGACTTTATCAGTTGCAATAGCAAGTATTGAGAGGGTTTTTTCTGCAATGAAAATTGTCAAGAATTCATTGCGCAATCGTCTTGGAGATGACTTGCTGAATGATTGTTTGGTTTCATATATTGAGAAATATGTAATGAATTCTGTTGACATTGATGACATTATTGAAAGATTCCAAAATATGGCACCTCGAAGGATGTTATTGTAGGAAAGACAATTTATTTAATAGTTTTTTGTCTTTATTTAATTTTTATTTTAATTAAATATTTTAAATTTATGTTATGTCCTGACCCCTACCGACCGAACTTCCTCCACTAGTTATACATGCCGAAAATTTCATGTCGATTTACAATTGTAACGTACATATATATTCATCAATATATGTGATTGGGTAGGGTTATAAAGTTAACACACCATACTTAAAAATATTATCACTAATAGTGATCTAAACCACTGGCAACAAAAAAGTAGACACAATTTTTTTGTGATGAAATAGTCAAATCAACTGAAATATATTCAACGAAAAATAAATTACAATACAAATAATTTAAAAAATAACCCTTTCAAACAAAATAACAACTAATCAAGAAAATGGTCAATCAAAACAATAACTAATGAACATTCATATAGACTTCTGAAAAACAGTTATATTTCAAAAGTAATAATATAAAATACAGATATATCATTTCCCATGAAACTATTATTAAGTTATGCAAATTCTTAATTTTTGATATTGTTTTATTTCTTGAAATATTATATTATTTTATTTATAATTATTTTTTAATGTGAACCGTCTGATATAATTTTGATATAAATATTTAATAAAATGAGACTAATTCAAAAAAAAAAATATTCGATACTACACTAAATCAATTTATAAATGTTATCGCATCATTGTTATCCCTAATATAAAATGTATTAAATTTGACAATTGAGTAAATATTTGATGGGCGTACAGAATCTGTAATGTCAAATCACGTTGGTGATATTTGGAAATTAGTGAAAGTCTTGTCATTAAAGTCGGTGATTTTACTTTACCTGCAAAATGTCTGGATCCATTGTCGTGTCACACATACAAGATAAGTTAAGTCAGGTACCCTACACACATAAATAATAAATTTCTCCAAAAACATATTTAACAACATAAATATTCTTTAGTTACATTTTTAACCATACATTTGTATGATTAAATTCACATTGAAGTAAATTAAAAAATAAATATAATGGAGGAATCTTGATCTCTATTTTATAATTTGCTTTCTTATTTATAAAATGAGAGTTTATTTAACTTCTTAGATATATATTTATTGATGTTTTTAACAAAAGTTAGACCAAAAGTTAATGAAAATGTTTAAATATATTATACACAAACTTATATTTATAGAAAGATTAAATAAAATTTTCATTTTCACGATTGAAAGAGTTTTAGTGGTCCAAGATTTATTCATTATATTTTTTACTGCTTAAATTTATTTAAAATTTTTAAATTTTTCGTATTTTGGAACTTAAACTACATATTTTAATTTTAAGATATTTTGGATAATTTCACTCCTAAATATCTAGAAAACACAAAAAGTTATAAGTGTGCAATTAGTGTGTGGTGAATTAAAAAAAATGGAAGAGAAAAAAAATTAAAACCAGTATAAACGATGTATATCCTTAAAACACTAAATTGTCATTTTATTTTGAGTACATGACTTTTTCTAATTAGAAATGCTAAATTTGATTGTCAAAAAATTTTATTCATAAAAATTTAATCACATTAAAGTTCAATATCTTAAAATTGAAACATTGTGATTTAAGTTCTAAAATGCAAAAATAATAAAGTGGAATTACAATCCACTCAAAACATTACACACACCTTTCACACAGTTTTTCCCAAATACACATAACAATACAAAATTGCACTAAACGACACAATAAAAATAGTTCCAAATAATTTGTTTCGCTTTCATTGACAAAAAATGAGTGAAAGATCTAATGAAGGGGATTATAATCTTTTTAAAGTGTATTTAAGTCTACTTTTCATCCATTTACCTGCAATACATTGTTGCTTTAATAGCAAACCTTTTTTGTTTTCACAACTCTTTCTATCCGTATATTGTCCTTTTCGTTCCGTAAGTGTTGGAATATAAACTTAGGAAATTCATATTTTCACATGTTAAAATGATATTTATAAACGAGTCTTTCTCACATGTAGGTAAGACTCACTCAAGGCCTGTTTGATAACCGCTGAATTCATCTGAATGGCCAAAAACTGACTCGGTAAATTATTCAATTTGTTTGTTTAGGTTAGATAAGGATCTGAATGAGTTTGAATAGTTCTGACTGAATTAATCAAATACTCCTAGCTTATTCGGTCAATTGGCCCTTTTAATGAGCTTTTTATGTAAACAACCTTTCATACTAAAAGAAACTATCAATTATCAATCTGAGATCTCTCTCAGAACTTCAAAGTAAAGTCTCCTCTTTCTTCAATTGAACTTATAGCTTAAATATATGTTCTTTCTTATCAATAGAGAGGCAGTATGTCTTCTCTCCTTCCTATTTAAGTGATTTCTTTTATCTCTCCTATAATGATAGAAATTAGTGGGAAAGAATTGGGGATTAGTACCATACTTACAGCCTCCAAATATGAAAAAATTGGGCACCTTTTATGCAATATCAAATTGGTTTTACCGATCTGCAAATTCTTGTTTACTGAAAGTATTTGGTGGAATTATTCTCTTGATGTATTTATTGTTTGTTTTATTGAAATCTCTGTTTTAGATGAGCATGCAAGTATCTTTTCACTTTTTTATACATGTATGAATCGGATAAATATGAAAACTTAGCATGCTGTCAATTTTTGTTTTATTTAATTGTTATTTTATGTTGTTTAATTATTGTTTTGATAATTTATTATTCTTTATTACTATTATGCATTTTTATTTACATAAAATGATAAAAATAAATAAATTGTAGAACGACTCATTTTTAAATTTGTTTGAATTATTCAATACTTTGTTTGATAATTTGTTTTAACTATTTATTTTTATATGTTGTACAATGAATGTTGTATTTAATTTTTTTAGTACGTCCAGACAGAATTATATACTTATTCATCATAGTTTAGAGGGGTAAAATAGTAAAAGACTGTTATTCAGATATTTCAGACGTATCAATTATCAAATAAATTTTTTCATTCAGATTCAGTTCATTCAGATTCAGCTCAATTCAGATTCAGATTCATTCAGTTTTTATCAAACAACCCCTCATTATTCATGTAAGAAAGATTATGTGAAAATATCAATTTTTTATGTAAAAATATCAGTTACTTAAACTTATTACTTATTTTAGTTATTGGACCAGATTTTACAAAAAAAAAAATCTTCATAGGAGACGCAAGTATTGTTTACCAAAGACACCTACAACACAATTTAGCAACGACACATTATTATCTCTTTCAAAAAAAAAAAAAAAAAAACGAACGAAACTATCATTCACTCTTGGTGCTTGTCAAATTGATATACATTTGGGAATAGATATATAATTATGAGGCTTAATTCTAGTATGCTCAAGGCTCTTAAGATTTGGAACAAGAATAGACTACAAATTATTTAAGAATCCATCCCAACCAATTCAACCACTATCCATTCTTCCCCCTAATTTCCTGTCCTGTCCTGTCCTGTCCTTCCTTCCATTTTGGGGTAATTCAGACATCTGACTAAAGAAAGCTACCGTCAAGCTGACCATGTTGCATTGCTCTTAGCACCAATTTTACACTTGTGGTGATGCTTTCTGTTTCACATCCCAGAGACCAAAGAATGCTACCTATATTTGAATTTGTAAGACTAACCTAACAAAAAATATCAAATGAAAATGATCTAGCCTCAGCAATCAGCAACTCTAATCTGATGTTAGACTTCTTGAACTCTTCTGTAGAATAGAACATAAGCAGCCGAAGATTTTATCTTGTCCTCGCTAATGGGAGAAACATGGCTGTCATCAAAGTCATACCACCGATCACCACCATGCTACACCAGAACAACAAGAATTAGGGTAATCAATTAGATATATTCAAGGTTTTTTAATAACAAATTAATAACACGACAGAAGTATCAACAAGCATTCAGATACATACTCAATAACTGGATTGCATATTTTCCAACGTCAGCAATCACCCTCCCCACCCCCCCCACCCCCCCCCCCCCCCCAAAAAAAATAAAATAAAAATAAAAATAAAAATAAAAAATAAATTTACATATGTTATGTAGGACCTTTCTTCCCTGACACTCCCTTTGTCCCAATTTAAGTGACCCTCTTCACTTGGCACATAGTTCACGAAAGACAAGTACTTAACAAGACATTGATTTTAAAATGCTAAACATTCAGCAATGACGACAATTTATAGTTAATTCTGCATTACCATGACCAAGGATTGTCTCATTGAGATCGTCCTCATCGCAAAGGTCATATAAAATTACCAGAGTATGGTTGGCCAAAAGTTGCAATAGTTTCATTTTTCTGTAATGTTTAATGTTAGTATACCATCCTGTCGACTATGATTGTCTATGAAAATTATAAGCAAGACGCACAAGTAAGCACATATTTATACTTCAATAGTTATTGAATATTCATTCCAGATGACTTGCAATCAAATGTTCACTGAGCCAAAGAAAAGGAAGTCTAGAAAGCAACAAAGTACACCATGCAATACAGCAATAGTATGAAAGAAGCACCACTTACATGGACGAACGCGGTATAATGACCACCTCCCATGCTTCCGTAGTGGTTACTAATCGCATATAGCATATAGCGGTTAGAACGTTCACCATTCTTGTAGGAAATGTACGAAGACAGATCAAGATTATGGACTGGGAAGTCAACAAATGTCTCCAACTTGTTCTTCAGAAACCTGCTGTATGAGAACCTCTTTAAATGAATCACCAGAATCTCTGGCAATCTCCAGAGATCTAGTTTTTTACTGGCTTGACAATGCTTCTTGCATACAGGACAGAACCTAATATTGTAGACAAGACAACAGCATATTAGAAATATCATAACACACTGGTTCCTACTTAATGACATTTGAAGCTTATAAGGGACTGCCAAGTGCCAATAGTAAGAACTTTTATTTAAGAAACCAAGGGAACCTTTTTACTCACAAGTGCTATATAGAATTATGAATAAAGCTTGTTACACACTTTATTGACTAATAATTTCAGTGCAAGCAACTTACTACGCACGTTGTGATTCAGAATTATCAAGAGTTAAAACTGATTCAGGACAAGATGGTAATCATTTTCTATATACATGTGTGTGTGTATGCATATGAAGCTAATTATAAGCAGAGGAAGGCATTGATGGATGATGACGATCAAATATTTTGATAATGGTCACCTTGCAAAACTAATTCCAGGGCCAAAGAACTGTACGACCAAGGACAAGAAAAATATCAAAATCTTTCAACACAATAATACCTCTTGATTCTCAAGCAATAAAAAGAAAACTCACAAGTCCAGACTTCTACAAGGATGCTACTGTTTTATAACAAGAATGTTACGGCCAGTGGCGAAGGCAGGATTTTATTCCAGCGAGGTCAAGATTTTGTGATGCTATAAATAATTTGGCGGGGGTTCCATTTTTTAAAGATAATTTTGTGTTTTTTGGCCAGTTGCATATGTAAAACATGTATTTTGTTACAATATTGTTAATATAATAAGTAATAACATTATATATATATATATACACACACTCCCCTTATTGACCCCTAATACGCCTTTCTAATCACAAATTTGTTAATAAATATTTAAATTTCTTATGTTATAAAAATAATATAAATTAAATTATTATTTATTTTAAAAATATTAGAGAAAGATGCATACAATCAAGGAGTAAAAGTAATATGGAATTGAAAAGGTTATAAAAAATTCAATTTAACCTCATATATTAAAAAAATTATAGAATATCAGTGGGGTCAATTAATTCATTACACTTAAATTTCTTCTAAATTTATCATATATTATAAAATATATTTTTTTTCCAGTGGGGTCAATTGACCAATTGACCCCACAGCCGTTAACGTGACTTTGCCCCTGGTTACGGAAACTCATAGATGTGTTCTCCTCACTAATAAATCAGGACAAACATATTATTTTTGTTTCACAAAATGTATGTATCGAGAATGATTGAACAAGTGCATAACATGAAAATACTTATTTTACTCCAGAATGGGGTGAAAAAGCTAGTCACTATGAGACAAGGGGAGTAAACCCAATAAAAGAAAGCTAAATCCCAGAAAAAGAAAAATCTCAGGCATCCCCAAATGCATCACATACTTTAAAAGAGAAATCTGCAGAGTAAGAAAATGTAAAATAGATAATTTAACAAGCTAATGATGGACTCACTTACCACATGTCTTCTGGTCCAAGAGGCTCTTCTTTAAGGAATGCCTCAAGGCATTTATACAAAGAAACAGACTCTTGAGTTCGCTTTGCCAAGAAGCCAGACTTAAAAGTTTCCGGCAATGAGCTAAGAAGGTGTGTATTGCACCTTTTAACTAGTTTATCTGGTAAACATACGATAACTTTCAACCGACCAAGCAAACCTGTGGATGTTACTGGCTCATTCATTACAATCTTAGTGCCCCTGCCAGTTCCTTTCTCATCTGCTCTATAAAATTGTAAATCTGTATCAGCAAGTGTATCAACGGTTTTCCTGTCGGCAGTATCTGCACCCCCACTGCACCCCGGACTAGTGGAATCTTCCATGTCTGTAATTCCTTCAGTTGCAGTGGTCACAATATTATCAGATTTGTCTATATTATTATCCCCAGGCACTAAAAATGGACCAAGCAATTTTAAATACAAAGCACGGATATCAGATCCATTTGCAACATCACAACTTGCTACAAGAGGAATTCCAAATGCCTTCCAACTTGAAGTCTGCTTTCCAAGAAAATAATTCCTGAAAATGTCAATGTTGAAATTCTTATAAATGAATCAAGAAAAAAGATGTTATAATAGAGGCAATAAAAAGGATTAACTAAATATTATTATCGCATTAACAAAAGAATCTAGAAGTTCGAAGTATCAAATGTTCCAAGACCAAAATGAACCATATGACTTGTATTGACAAAAGCATCTAGGAGTACCATGTATCAAATGTTCCACAACCCAAATAAATCATATGACATGAAGCAATCAACAATTACAGTTTCCAATTTTCCATGATTGTCGTATTCATATCTTTCTTGTGCAAGAGCCACAAATATTTAGATGTTTAACCAAACATCAAATCACATATTATAATAAAAGAATAAAACCGTAAATTCTTATACCCCCATTTTACAACTTGATCAACAATGAAGTAACCCTGTTTGCTACTTTGAATAATTTAGCTCTACTAGAAATTGTAAACTTAAGCTCATTCAAAAGTTCTACCCCATCAAAAGATAAAAACTTTTATTTATAAGAAATATACAATTGATGGTAAAATATATTCAGAAAAGATTTGAGTGATCCCTCCCCCTCTCTCTCTCTATCCCCCAACCAAGAAAGGAGTTATGTTACTGGACATAAATCTACATTTGCATAATCAATTCATATCCAAATTTCATAACTAATTGTCACCCACTTAATAGCATTTTGTTCTGTTTTGGTGCAGGCAGAAGGTCTTTACTAAAGTCTTGTTTGCCACAGAAATTCTCACTTAGTCACTCGTATTTACATAATGTAATAATCATGTGCTAAATATATAAGCTAAACTTAGCAACGGAAGTCTATTTTGATGAACCCAAGAATGAAACTGGACATACTCTTCCATCTGCTGATGTATAAACACAACCAGAGGGCATTTCTCAAAATCTTTTGGTAACCTATAGGCAACCAATCGATCCTCGTCTCTAATTAAGGATAAAGAATCAGCTGGATCCTCAAGATAACGGATAATCCGGCTTCCGTATATCTGCACATATATATATAGTCTAAGAACTCAATGAGAAAGTAATAATGATACATCTACAACACCAACCAACTGAAAAGGTAAGCCTTTGTCTCAAAAGAGATGTGTCGATATACCTCGGCCACCAAAAGGGCTTCATCAACCCCTATAGAACATGCATTGCTTAAAGCCTGAATAAGATCTTCAAGTTTCCCATTCTTGGGAACAGTAACAGTGACGGGTGATTGCTGAGAACTTCCATCAGTGGCCATAACTGTCAAAGTCATTGTTCGCATTGACGTTGATGGTAAAGGCAATGATAGGTACATGAATGGATCAAAAGTAATGGAACACTTTTGGCAAAGAGGACATACTAACGTCGACCTATACTGGCCCTGCAATCGTATTCATAATAGTGCAATTAGTCAACATGGTTTGAGAAAAATATCACCAAGAATATGCCTAGCAGCCTGATTTCTACAATCGGATAACGAAATATATGGTCGCCATATAGAACCATATACAGACTAGATTGCATAAACAATATATCAAAAAAGTTGCCTTTAACATACTTTCAAGAATTAGAAAAGATACTGACATTAAATTTATCCAATGCTCTAGACAAAGTTCATCAATATGATTGAAATGAATATCATAACACTAGTCTGCAAACTCGTGTTAAATCAGGCCTGAGGTATACTAGATTTGCCCTTCAATCCTATCAAAAGACAAATCAATCAGCAATCTCGGTGCGATGAAATGCAGTTGGGGTTTCAAACTTATCATATCACTGAATTAACTAAGTTGACATTATGAAATAAGCCTCTGAGAAGCCTAAAAGCTGTATCAACAAAGACACTACATTTGTAATATTTAATGGAACTACCTAAAATTCATTTCTCCAGAAAAACACTGAAATCTAAACCTTGACGCCATATCGTATCCACAGTTTCGTCTAGATGTCAAACTTCAACTTTTAATGTAGTAAATTTTAATATAACATTATGGAATCAGAACCATTTTCATTCTTTTCTTTTTCTGTGTGAGCTCGCGCTTGTGTGTGTGTGGCGAGAGAGAGAGAAGCCTAACCACATACTTTTAATAAGGTAGAATGCAGAGAATTCCATTTAACTTACAATTAGTTGGAATCATATCATGAAATGCATTACAAACAATTCCAGATGACAACTAAACTGTTCAAATTCAACATAAATAACAAAAAGGAAACTTGACATCCGGTTATATTAGGGAAAAAGTGAAAGAAAAGGGGAAAAAAGTTATGATATGTCTTTGAATTGTTTTGGGAGAGTGAGAAAAAACTGTGAAGATTGGTAGAGAAGAGAAAGTGACCTTTAGTGATAATTTTATAATAGTCATTTTATCCTTTGAATTTATTATTTTTTAATTCACACCATGTTATGGGACTCCCAATAATATACTTATTTCTAGTAGATAAGGTCATACTGGTAAAAGTGGTGATTTTCTTTCATTATTTTCTTAAACTTGAGACAAGATGAGAGAAAGTTGTCTTAACGCCCTTTCTTCTCTCTTTATAACCTCCAGATATAAAAGAAAGAAAATCACTCCCACCTTCTTTCTCCTTCACTACTTGCTTCTCTCCCTCTCTTTTAAATAAAAACTCCGAGAGTGTAAGATAACAGTACTTACTTGGCATACATCAACAATAATGGAGTCATTTCGAGCCAAATGATTCTGCCAGTATTCATCAGCTACTTCTTCATCTGGTTGACCGTCTGACTCTTTAGCTTCAAAATACGGCTTGGTTTTCACACGGTTCACATCTTCATGGAGTCCATCCAATAAAAAAGCAAGGAGCTCCTGCAGAAAATAATAATATCAGCTATATTCTTTTAGGGCAGATACATCAAAACCACCCAAACATATAATGTCCAAGCTCAACACCCAAAAAAAAAGGAGAGGGGGGGGGGGGGGGGAGGAACAGAACCCAGAAATCTGAATCTAAGAGCTAGCAAAGATTACAAACTTGAGAATCATGCTGATTAAAGCCACTGAATTGAGGAGCAAAATGAGCAAGCTTCGACTTGAATGTTCTTGGTGCTACTGGTGTTGCTCCAGGAGCCCATAACTTCTTCAACAAATCTCCAAATGCAGAAGCAATCTCACCCTGAACAAGAACTAGATACTTAGTTTAAACACACACACACACACACACACATGTTATATTCTAAGGAATGGTTTGGAACATCTGGCTGGTGCAGACTGATTAAATATAAAAGGCAATTATCAACTTTCTGTGTGGAAAGAGCTGAAGCAAGAAAATAACAATAATAAAACAATAACAGAAAATATAAATCAAAATAAGAATCGAAAAAACAGCAGATAAAGAACTGGGAAAATACTTCAAGGAACATGGTTTATCATATGAAATGATAATAACTTACGTTCATGCCCAATGGATTCTCGTGATTTATTTCCCGCCTGTAATCTCCGAGAAAGTAGTCAACAAGCTTTGGTGTGTGTCCCAAGCACTGAAGTGCACTATTCATGAAACAAGTATTTCCTAGGTTCTGTAATCCAGTCAAACCCAAGGAACCAGTCTCACAAGAGTTTCCACAAAAGGCTGGCAAACTATTCCGGACAAAATTAGAGTTGAATTTTCCAGAGCTACCATTCATCATTAGTGAAGCTCCATTTGGATGTTGTCCTGTTATCTCATCCTTTTTCACATCTTTTTTATTCAAATCTGATAAACCATAAACTTGCAACTCCAGGAGAATCTGCAGACAGGAGGGAAACAATAAAAAGAAGAGTGCATATTATAAAATCTTCTAGTTTTATCTTCTATTTTTCAAAAAAAAAAACATATGCATGTATTTAGACATCGATATAATGATTCCAGGTGAACAATATATCAACCCAAAACTTTGCATTGACTTGCTTTTATCTTAAAAAACAAAGTATGCATATACTTGGACATTGATATAATCATTTGTGGTGAACAATATATCAACCCAGAACTTGGCATTCACTTGGGCACTTTGTTGAAAATGGGCCCAAGCATCGTGATAGTTTCTCTCATGAACAAAACATTTCATTTCTGATAGCTCCCGAAATTAAGAAGGAAAACATGGTGTCATGGCTGCAAGACGAAACCGGAGTTATAGGGCAACAGCGAGCAAATCATGATATGCCAAGGGTGAGACATTGGGAATTGATGGCATTAAGAATAACTGTTATGTCGTTGTGCAAATAGTCATACAGATGTGTAGTGATAACAGGCAGCTATAACCTTGGTAGGTGCAAGTCGTGTTCTTGAAAAGAGAATATTACATTGGACTAATTGTCTCGACGATGTGAGATATGGTCATGAAGAAGTATAATGCAATTTCTCACGTCTAATTAAGTGATCAAATAGGTGATGCCTAAATAAATTAGACCACTTTCAAACCAGTGTGATAAGTTGGGTCTGATAGGCATCTATGCTCCAGCATGAGAGAGTGGGGGTATTACGAGAATAGGTTGATTAACTAATAGTCATGCTTTTATACTTTTAAATTAGAAAAAACTGTTTTGAGGATTTTCGTACATAGATCTTATGTGTGTGTGTGTGAGAGAGAGAGAGAGCAATTCCCCATCCTAATATTTCTAACTTAATACGAAAATAATGATTTGACAAGTCAGGATACTCAAAGGTACAAATACAACTGTGCATCACTTGCCTACCTATGGTTCAGGGAAATAAGAGTATATACAAAGTAGAAGGCACAGAACAATAGATTGGTTAAATAAAGGTCTAGAAAGCAGATTCAATTGTTATCCCAACAAATAATAATGATGTGAAACCTTGGAAAAGTATAAGATTTAATAGACATCAATAACTTACGTCCTGCTCTGCCTGCCATTGAGAGTCTTTTGGGCTCTTTTCTTTGTCATTGAGAAAATATTGGGTTGTTTGCCCAGAAAAATCCCAAATACGTAACTGCAAAATCAATATTAAGAAGCCATCAAATTCTACTTAAAGTAAACATGATGCTTTGAAGATGACGTACATTGTTGACTCCATTTTCTAACAGCTTGAATTTTTAGAGCAAATGATAATTTAACATGGTTTTGGAGCTCTAGTTTGCAAGGTCTTTGGTTCAAGCTTTACAAACTGCATTTAGTTTCCCCATTGATAAACTTCATCTGCATTTACTTTCCGCATTATGTTGTTGTGTAATTGTGCCTAATTGGGTTTTGCTAAATGATGCATCATAGTTTCTCTCTCCACATGCAAGCAAAGTTGCAATTAAGGAAGAGTGTTAAAGCATGATACACATTGTTGCTCCATCTCAAACAAATTAAGCTTTTAGAATAATTATAACTTAACGGATTCACATTCAGATAAAAAGTAAATAGAATACTTACATGCTCTGACTCAACACTGAAAATCTTGCAGGCTCTTTTAAAGCACTCAACTGCATTGTCCTGAAAATGACATTTTTACAAGATGAACATATAGAAAACAAATTAATGTATAAACAAAGAAGATGACCTAATAACTTTGAAACATAATAGCAGTAAACAAGTTGCAATACAAACTAAAAACAATGTTAAATGTGGCATTTTAACTGCTGAATTTCTTATCTCTATCATAACACTCTAGTTCAGTGTCATAAATCCATGCACAAGTAAGCAGATGATTATAAACCTTCAAATAGATTTAAATTAATAGAATGTGTGCCATCGATGAGATTAAAGCACTTTATTCAGCAAGTTACATGTTCAAAGCTAGCAAATGTTCAATTAAAAGACGAGCAATACTACTTCCAATTTGAGATAGGTAGGAGGGTGTTGGAATTACCATATGTTGTGGCCAGCAGTAATTTGCATCAAATTCTGAAGGGATTCATCTTAAAAGGTAAAAGAAAGCATATACATATTTTTTATATGCCTTGGAAAATCTCAGAACCGAATTACAATAGTGCATTAAATATGTTTTGTTCAAGATTATTGTTTGTAGTTCCAAAAGTAGTAAAATATTCAGATATCATATATGTATTGTATCTGATATCATATGATATGGACAAATGGTCAAGATGTAATAAATCAATTAAATAAAAAAAATTGTTGAACTAAATTACAGTAACTTTGAATTAAGTTAATGCATAGAATTAACTTTATCTAACAACTCAATTATGTACTGTATATAAAATCCTAACATATGGCATCAGTTAACTTCTTCAACACACTAAATTCTATGATTCATAATTGCCATAAGATTCTGACAGTTACGAATGCTATGGCTGGACGAATATAAAAATGATGTGTTGTGAATTGAAAAGCATCTCGGATTCAGTAAATCGACGGGTGGAGCCCTCAAAGTGAAAGAGGTCACAACAAATCGGCCGTGATTAAGGATTTGTGGAAGGGTGATAGGAAGTGGAAGCATAGGAGTTGTTGGGGGATTTTGGTAAAGACAATATGTTATCCCATCCTCATTAATGGAGTCGGTTTGGGAGGCACAAATCTGGGCAACGGAATCTTCCATGGATTTGTACTGAGTTTGCATACTGTTCGCCATGAAAAGACTTGATGAAAACACCAAATGAAAAGGTCACATGGGATGAGAGAGTAAATTTGCAGAAATAGAAAGAAACAGAGAATCAGAGAGAAAGACGGAGAAAATTTAAAGCTAAAATTTGTTCTCCGTTTTACATTTCATTACTTATTTCAAATTTGTAGGGGTCTGAGTACATTATCTAGAAGGTACTCACTTCTCACATCATACAAAAATTCCCTAAAAATCTCTAAATAATCTGCCAATACCATGCACACAAGGGGTCCTCATTGACATACATAATCACCAAGCCATCTTGGTTTCTTGTGAATCCATGAGCCTTTGTAATGAGATGATATGGTAATGAGGTGCTGAAGTGTAACAATTCTAGGTATTGGGTGGTGATCATGTCATGCTCATGCCCTACTTTAGTAATTAAAACTACGACTCTAAGGGGGTGTTTGTTTAGAGTTGAATGGAGCTGAAAGGCTGAATCAGTTAGCCATTCAGTGCGTTTGTTTTGAATAAAAATCGTCTGAATGACTGAATCGGTCAGATTTTTGGGCTGAATGGCTATAAGTGTAATTTTTATGGCTGAATGGGTTGAATGACTGCTGAATAAAGGATTTTATATTTAATTTTTTTAAAAATATTAACTATTATATTAAGTAATATTAAATAAATTTACAACAATTTTGAATTTTTTAGTCTTAAAATAATAAAAATATGTTATTCAGACGTTTTAAACATGTCAATTATCAAACAACTTTTTTCATTCAGAATTCTGCTTCATTCAGCTCATTCAGATTACTTAAACATTTAAAACTATTTCATTTAGTTTTATCAAACACCCCTTAAGACCGACTACAAAGACGAATAAACCATATTTCTAAACATGGATTCTAGAGTGTAAGTTAATCTTATCCTTGTATGCAATCTATAATAATCTGTAGCATCCAAAACTTGGAAAAAGATATTTAAAAAGGAAATAAGAAAAAAGGAAAAAAAGAAATTCACATTAATACAGGAAAGTGAACTTAAAGCACAAGGTCATTCAATCCTAATACTCGAAATTTCTCATAGTTCCTTTGATGCTCCATATTCCCTATCATCAGTTAAGATAACTTAATTTATTGTATTCAAGCAAAATGCAACCTTCAGGTATTTAATAGACCCGTTCACAATACCAAATCTACGAAACCTGACACGTCAGCCCTAGACATTGCTTGGTGGTTGGCTGCTTTTATTATCATGGATTGATTCAGTAACAGATTCTAGAGCTCGATAAGTTTAACGGCAGGTAGCAGGCTGTGACTTCAGCAACCAACTTACATGATCACCATATAGAATGCCAAATATTGTTCGGTATCCTGTATTGTATACATACATGATACATACATATATATATATATATATATATATATATATATGAACCCTACCTTCTCCATTCACGATTTACAATTTACTTTTTCCTCTCCCTCTCACGACTCTCAGGCTCTCATCACTCACCAACGGTCACTATCGGTCACCACACCACCACTTCCATACATGGTACCATTGCATCATCACTACTCATGAGGTATGAGTCAGTGTTAACTAGACCTGGCAAAAAGTGGATTTGGTTTGGTTATGGGTTACAAAATGTGGTTAAAGTTCCATTAACAACTAAAACCATAGAACCTGTTTTTAATATGGGTTATGTGGGTAGGAACCAAATAGCTATGGGTCCAATATAGGTCAACCCAATTTTCAAGGTTAAAGTTTACTATTATTATGGCCCAATGAAATAAATTAATTAATATATTGATTTTCCATCTTCCTTTTACTTTCCTCAATTTTTTTATACATTCTATCTCTCTAAAAAAATTTACACACCAATTTTTTTTGGAAGTAGAAAGCCTGAACTAGATGCATACACAAATGTGAATATAGTTGGAGACATTGATTCCAGAAAATCAACTTCGGGTTATTTGATGACCTTTGGTGGTGGACCTGTTTCTTGGCAATCAAAACTACAAAATGTGTTGCATTATCCCTTACCAAAGCAAAGTTTATAGCAGCAACTGAGGCTTGCAAGGAGACATTATGGTTAAAAATGTACTTGCGGGAACTTGATATAAACCAAAGCATGTATGTGGTGCATTGTGATAGTCAAAGTGTCATCCATTTGAGTAAGAACTCAACTTTTCACGCGAAGTCCAAACATATTGATGTTCGATATCATTGGATTTGAGATGTGTTGGACCAAAAGATTCTTCACTTGGAGAAAGTTCATACGGATGAAAATGGGTCAGACATGATGATAAAGGCGTTGCCTTTCGACAAGCTCAATGTATGTAGAGTAAAGGCAGGTTTGACAGTGCCCCCCACATACGTCGGAGGGGGAATTTGTTGGGAATTGTCTTCCCATGTGGGTGGCTCAAGTTGCATGCAATAATAAATATGGTTTGTTAGAAGAGAGAAATCTGGAGATGACCTTTTGTCTCTCCAAGGAAGAAAGCTGGAGTATTTCCTTGGAACTCCAAAGGAGCATTTATTGCTTTCAACTAACTACAATTTGGAAGCATCCGTTTGTACCTATAAAAGGGAATGATGATTGATGCTATTGAGGGGGGAAGAGATACATAGAAACTTCATAATATAAATAAAGCCTCACAAAAAGAGTGAGAAGTAAGAGAGATCCACACTTGAGAGTGTGAAAAATTGTTTTGTAATCCTCTAGAGGTGCCTAGAGAAGAAATATTGTAATCACATTATTTCACATAGTGAAAGTTTTTGTTCAGAGATTGGCACATGTTTTTTTCCTTCACTTTAAGGGGTTTTCCACGTTAAATTTGATGTTCTTCTTGAGTTCTTTACTTTTCTTATTATCTGTTCTCGTTCCAATTTCCTCGAGTATAATCTCAATTGTGCATATACACTACGTTCTGTGCTAGCGAATAGTACCTTGTGCATATTCGGTACGTTCTGTGCTGGAGAGTGCCTCCTAACTTCTGCATTTTATAAGTATTTTGTGCATCTGGTTTGAACAACAAAGCACAACAAAGTGGTGTCCGTGCACAACACATTTTGCTAAATAAATTTTGATAATATATCCTGTTGTTGAATGATACATACAAATATATAAGAAAATTCATAATATCCCATGAAAATTAAATACGCTACTGGTCTAAAATATAAGTTCCAATTTTTATCATCACCAGTCCATAAATTCATCCCTAACATAACTGACATATGTGGAGATGATCATACACCAAAAAATTAGAAGAAAACATAAAGAACTGATTTGATTTTCTATTTCTAAAACAATGGAAGCAGATAGATCAAATTAATTGTACAATTGAACCAAATTAAGATCTCTACTTGTCTCTCCCAACCATCCACTAATCCCTTCTTTTTCAATTCATATGTTAGTACCTTTTCTATCCCTCAAGACGAAGACCCCGAAACTCATGGCGAAGTCACCACAAACAGAGGCAACAACTGCAGCTCAGTGCCGCCTCTTAGTGTACTCATTGGCTACGGTTGTAAATAAAACCCCTTTTCAGTAATTTCTTTATCTTCCTCAGAAGAATTTCCAGAAGCCTTATTCAACGGATCTTCTCTCAATGGCGTCACCAAACTAAGAATTAGCGATGGAAAATCAAGAATACTAGGCAACAATGTGTAGTGAAGAAGAAGAAGCAGTGAGGGAGAAGAAGACAAAGTGTGAGGATTGGGTTCTATGGATTTCAATTTAGGACTGAAAAAAAAATGGGTAAAACCAATTAATTGGTTTGGACATGTTTTTCTTTTAAAGATATGGGTATAAACTTCAACCAACCCAAATAACTTAAAGTAGTTAACCAACCCAAATAGTTCTAGTGTTGACCCACCAATTTGTAAACCAAATTTCCAGGTTTAGTGTTAACTCTCAATTTCTAATCCTTTGTCTTTCTTTTTCCATACAAATATTCCATCAATTGTTAGTCTGTTACGTACTTCAATCATCACTATTCCTATCCAACATCACGAGCAAAGGACACCCTAACATAAAAGGCCCAATTTTTTTTCCGAAAAATGCAAAGCCCGACATTTGAATTTATTAATTCTTTTTATTCATATTAGTTGCTTGTTTCTCCCTCTCTTGCTACTTTTGATTCAATTGGCCAATTCTATTTCTTTGTTCTAGAAGGAGATATTTTTTCCATTTGTGTTCTTTGCAGTCCTGATAACAATTGAATCCTTAAATTTAAATGACCCACCCTTCGGAACTATCCGACCACCAAAGGATTGTGTTTAATTGGGTGTATCCCATTGGTCGGCATCATGTCTTTGAATATTAACCAGAGTAAGTTCGAATTGGTTGACAATATTTGGCTAATTTGAAGGAACCCAATCCAACAAAAAACCCTTATTATTTTTCTCTAAATAAATATCATAAGCGCCAAAAGGAGGCAAACCCATGTGAACGTGATCTATACAAAGAAACGCGAGGAACAAAAATAGCTCTACCTGAAATTATGCAAAAAAGAACTCCCAATACAAGGAGCCCTCCCAGCCACAGGACACCACCAGGTAAGCTCCCAAAGAAAATTCCACCAAGAAATCGACAAAGAACACAATTGAAGCAAAAATACCTCACTTTGATGAAGATACAGAGCTCAAAAATAAGAATCTAATCTAGATTCAAGGCCTCTCTTTGTCCTTGAATTTTGCCTCTTCTTCCTACAGTCTGTATATGATTTGAGGAACATATACAGACTCTCTACTATATGATTTAAGGAACATTTTTGATCTAGACACTATATGGAAAACTTTAGTATCCTTACCTACGTCCCATAAACATAAAGTTTTTGATTTCTATCTCCAACTATCATAATCTGATTAATCTACCCACGTCCCCTTTCAATTCCTCCCTTCGACAATGATCAATCTTCTCTTCCTGATCAAATCCTCTTTAATCCCTTCTAATCCTCTAGCAATCCTCAGCTTGACATTATCAAACAACTCCTTATTTCATTTTTGAGACCCTCCTTAAGTTTTTCATCTTTCATTTGTTTTTTTTTCTAATTTAGAAGTTAATGTCAAACAAGGGGTCCCTTCAATGAATCAATTGTTTGTCCATGAAATTCTGACCATCACTAAGAACAAATCTATATTGCTTTCAAAATTTGTTTGCTAACTAACGTGAAAGATAACTAAGAATAAGTGAGTGAGTGGGAGGTGAGCCAGGAAATTACATAAATATCATTCATAACAGACTATAACCAAGTACAATCTTGGCCACTATAACTGTTATACAAATCAAGAAAAGAAGAACAGGAGAAGCTAGGTTAAATATTCACCTTCTTGCTTATTTTTACTCCCAATGAGTTGCTCTCCCGGGGAATAGAGAGTCTGAGCTGTAAAGGATAGACGTCACCCATATCATCTTCCGATGAAGCTGAGAAGCTCCTACCATCCTTCATTGCAGCTTTATAGTTGCTGTGCCTACGTGGAGAGCAAAAACGATGTTAGTGATGCAATATCTAATAATTTCATTTGGTTCCTGTAGCATCAAATAATTATTTATAAGACTAGTTTCCATAATCTACACTAGTATGTGTGGGTGGGTGTTAAAAAATAAATAAATAATTTTACGAGTTTATCATTCGATCAGCAGCATGATTCTGAAACTCTTCCATAAAATATGAGTGAAAAAAATTGTTGTATGATTATTAGTTGGACGTTGAAGATTGGTAATAGAGAGTGCCAGATGGCAATTTCAAGAGAAATATAATAGCATAAGATTTTCCACATCTACAAAAAGAGAGATGCCACAAAACTGAGATACTGCACAAACTGCCTTGACAATTACTTTTGTATAAAAAAAGTGTCTAAGAACAGCATATGGCAGTTTCAATGATTCAAATATAAACCAGAGTTACCAGATACTCTTATTAACCTACCGAACCGCGTATTGGGTACTTGCGTACCAATACTCTAAATTTAGATTACCGAAAAATTCTTTGTCATTTTATCTATAATTCCACAAATTATCAATATTATAACTTAGTATTGGATGCTCAAACATTACATTTATACTAAATTATCTATAAAACAATCAACTTGTTGATTCAAATAAAACTCTTTCATAAACTTAGGTTTATTATACTTATATTCTAAGAGAATTTTAAACTATAAAAACTTGTACAAAGATACCCTAGCGTATCGCATTTTAGCTATGAAGCGTATCGCATACCCGTATTCATACCGCGTACCAAACGAATCACGTTCCAAGTAACATTGATATAAACTATCAATAACAGCCCAAGCTTACCAAAATCTGTAGGACTTCTTTAAAATCAACTCAAGTTAGTTATAAGTTAACAAAAGTAAAAGCAATGTACAGAGAAATCAAAGAACCATCTTTGCCGAATTATGGCACACGTAAGAGTGACCCACCTTTACAAATTTGTAGTTCTTCTTTGTGATCAACTCAAGTGAGTAATAAATTTAAACAAGCAAACAGAAACAGAGAAATTAGAAAACCAGCCACGCAGGACATTAAAAATTAAAAGCATACATACAGATCATTAAACACAACTAATTAGGCATTTTATCAAAAACCAATTACATTGTGCATATTACAGCATCCATCTATTAAATGATTAAAGTTGAAACCCATTTCAAATAGAATAGTTAACCACTAACCATTTGAGTGCGTGCAACCACATTTCCCCAGGAACCAAAGCATAGTCCCGGCCTGAAATCCCCATGTCACCATTCAGATTGTCCTGCAGAGAATCATCCTCTCTCTTAAGATTAAATACAATATCTGAACTAAATATGTTGTTGATTATTTTCATCGGCCCAGCATACGATGAGGCCGGTGATGCCGTATACAAAACTCCTCCCTTCCCAGCTGATTCAATCACTGAAATAGATTCTCCTGCTTCCTTCCACCACCTATATCACACTCACGCATACACACACCGCAGTTAATTTTCAAATCCAAATGGGGAAAAGGAAAGTATTCTTTATCCAAAATTTCATCAATAGTTCATTTGAAATAAAAAGGAATGAAAAAGTGAATGAGCATTAATTTTCTTCAGCTTCCCCGGGTAAACACACTTTTCAGAAAAACATTATTTTCTATCCAAGTTTTCATTGAAAAATATAATTTGAAACATAAACCCAAATGAGATCATTCTTAGTACATTCACACACAAATGAGTTAAATTATTTAAGCAAAATTACAGAAAACAAACACTATTTGAATGCTAACCAGCACTACAATTAAGCTAATGAAAAAACTGATAATCAAGTACAAAAACTAAAGTGACATCACTTTGGGATTCAGATTCACACACTAAAAAACACACAAAATTAATTTATTTAATCAAAAAAATTATTTGTTACCCAATTTCTAATCAATGCTACAAATCTACAATTGAGCTCAGATAGAGAGAGAAAGTAAAAAACAAAAAACAAATGCCCCAGTACAGATTCACAAATGTACAAACAAACATTCATTATCAAATCAAAACCACAAAATAGAAACCTCCCTAATCTGAATTGCGATCAGCACTACATTTGAACTCGAAATAAAAATGAGATTCAGATTCACCAACACCCAACAGTTAATTTATCGAATCCCAATCAATCAACAACATTAACAATAACACCAACATTCCTTCATTCAATCCTCAACAACAAAACCCAAAATGACATCGTTTTTTTCTCAGATTAAGATTTTCAGTTATTCTGTTATTTGGCTAAGAAAGGGAATTGAAAAAATAAATTAAGGAATTGTATTTGTTTGTTGTACCTGTACGGAACGAAATAGACCCGTACATCGTCGTTTTGGGTGGGAGAAGTGTCGGAACAATCTTCGGAAGCGGCGTCCATTTTAGAGAGAGAAAAAATGAGGGAGATTTTTCAGAGAGAGAAAGACGGGGAGTCTGTTTAGATTCAAAAATGGTTGCAGATCATTTTGCAGAGAGAGAATGAGGAGGAGAAAATGGCGGAGTTGCAGAGAAAAACAAGTGGAGCTATTTTATGTGATGAGGATGATTTCAGAGGAGGGAATTAAACCAAATATATGCTGCTTCTTGTAACTCTAAAAAATTAGTATATATATATATATATAAACACTATAGGAGTATTTTTGCCGAATTTAAAAGACAAAACTGAGAAACATTTTGGAGAAAAGCATGCAAATTGTGCCCTGATGTTTTTTTAGTCTTTTATGTTTTTGCTCTCTTTCTAATAAACTAGTTTATATTTGATTTTGTGGATAAAGATATAGTGATATAATACATATATATATATATATATATATATATATACACACACACATTCAAATTCACACTAAACCTTTTCTATGAAGTTTAAATTTAAAATTGACATTATTTTTTTTCTCTCTAATACGACATACACCGATGCAGTGTGTGTATATATATGTACATATGAAAATATTATAATTTTACTTAACATTATAAGTTTAACTGCAATTAATGTTAATTGAGAAGCAAATAAGATAATCATCTTTCCAAAAAAATTAAGTTAAAAAAAAAGGTTAAATACACTTCCAAGTATCTGCCCTTTTATTCTTCCCCTCTGTGATCACACCTATCCATAATTCCCCTGTAGATACGCCCCTCTGTTATGTGTGTTTAAACATTCAGATTCAGCCATACATTGTCGTCTTCGGGGCTCAAACCCATGATCCTTGTTACCCCAAGAAATCTTGTTGTATAGGTCTCATACTGCGCCGCACTGTAGCCTCGATGTGGTTCTCCAGCAGGAGCGAGACCTGCAGCGTAACCTTGAGGATCAGTATGACCTACGCCGGGGTAATGGTCCATCACCGCCAGCTGATACTGTTGTTGTCGTGCCTAAGATTCCTTCTTGAGGAACTCATCTCTTCGATTGGCATGTCGAGCTTGAAGAGCACCTAGTTGTTCTTGATACTGAGAATCTATTGTGTTTATCCTCTGGAAAAACAAGTGCAAAGTTTGAATAACGTAAAGAAAATAAGACCAACCAGTAACATGAAGTACATAAGACCTTTAATTTCCGTTAATAATTGTATATGTTGCAGCAGCAGTAACAGAAACAACACAAAATGACTATTATGTACCATGGAGGTAATTTTTTTTTTTATTTAAGAAAAATGATTCACCTTACGAGATCCAAGCCCATTAAAATTCCTAAATGAATAAAAAATATACTGAAGAATTATTAGTATGATTAACTGACCTCCCTGTGTCTAGCATTTTCTGCATCAGTTTGTTCTTTAGCTAGTTTCATTATGTCATCAATGAAACTTTTTTCAAGACCCTCAAAAGTCTGCAACATGGGCTTATCCTCATACCCAGCATTCGTATCTTCTTCGCGAGGCTGAGATCTAGGATCATTGCTGCCATGTTTCTCTAGAGCCATTCTTGGATCAGACCTTTGCCCCTGGTAATAGGATCTAGGTGCATCACCCCCTTGACCTATAGAACAAGCACCACACCTTAATATGACATAATATGTGGGGAAACGAAATAGACAAATCAGATTGAAACTATAGGCGAAAATTAAATTTAGGAAGCATCTTCTGAAGCATTTGGTCTTATTCTTATAAACCACTTACATTCCAGACCAAGCTAAAATACAAAATAAGAAGCGTTCATAGAGATGATGTTTTCACATTAAATAGATTTATTTGATGTAAATATATGTCCCTCTTCAGAAATCTTCAGTTATTTCCCTCGCATATATAATTAAACAATACGCCATGGTCAGAAGTTACAATAACCATATGATATGAATGTATTATGGCATTTTTGAGATATAGTACAAATGTAAGACACTAGAAATAAATCATAAACTCTCATCCTTAAAGCCTCAGAAATATCTAGCACGAGAGCATAGCAGATTCCAGTAATGAGTCAACAAGAAGAAATTAAAATTTCTACCAACTGGAAAAGAGAAACAAAATCAAATTTTATAAAACTATTATCCACAAAAATATTAGACCAGTTAACACGAAGATCTAGTCTTGCTCAGCTTTTATATATATGCCAGATATACACTTCTTCTACCGTTATCAGTGCAGATCCAACAGACTCCATGGGAATAGTGAAGTGGCAAATACAGCAGACAGGGGATATCATGTATTCCCTTTGTGGCTGTGCAGAGGCTGTCGCTGCTCCAAAATACTGTGTAAGAGCATTCACAATAGTTTCCCTAATCAACTCCATATCCCCAATTTTGAGGAATACATCAACAAATCATTATCCAACAGTTTCCTTATCCTTATTTGACTCTCTATTTTAATCCCTATATAGGATTTTACTCCCCAATATGAGGGAGTCAAAATACCGTTCTCTATATATACAAAATGACATTTCAGACCCTCATTTAAGTGGACAAATCATCAATCATACACATCTTGACATTTTTTTACTACTTCATTTTCAAATTATAAAATTAATATTAACTTATTTTTAAAAAATTAATTTCAAACATATTTAAATTTAAAATTGATATAAATTTATTTAATTTATGTCAATATAATTATAAATATTATAAAAGTACTATTAATTATAAAATTTATTATTTTCAAAATTGAAATGAATCATATTAAATTTAAATTTAAAAATATCACAAATTAACTTTTTTAATGTTAATATTGATCTTATGTACATTTGCAGATACAATCCATTCAATACTCACTCCATAAATTACTTCAAATTTAAAATAAAATAAAAATTATTTTACAGTGAAATACAATTGATAAATTATACTATCTTTTATAAATTATAAGATTATTATTAATTTGATATTTTAACTATTGGAACTTTCAAATTTTAACTTTTAACTTTTAAATTTCATTATTTAAATAATCAATATAAGGAACCTGTTGGGTACATATTGAAAAAATTGAATTCCTATTTTGCAGAATGACCTAATAGACTGCAGAGTAGGAATAGAGATAAGAAAACTGTTGTGAATGCTCTGAGCAATAGTGCTATCAGGAAACACTATTTTCCTTCACTAAGAACTAGTCCTCAAAATAGTTATGACTCCTAAAACTAGGCCTTCAACAACTTTAAATTGATATTCCTCTCGTTTCTCGTTGTTCTTATCTACGTTACATGGACTAAGATGGAGTGTTTAATCGGACACTACTATTTTGAAGAGTCCGACATGGGTACTTCTTAGTTTTGCCAATTTATTTAAACAAAATGAAGCATCTAACACCCATACCCTTGTCCAACTGTCGAGTGTCGGACACGGATACTGCAGGGCAAGGTGAAGAGTCCATGTAACATAGGTCTTTATTAAGGAAGTGGGAAGGATTAATGGCATCATGAAAATCAAGCAGGCTGAAAGACACAAAAATAAATAAAAACTTGCCTTCATTGAAGTTTGAACATATGGGAAGATCCATCTTTTTCCCATCTCCATTGTCCATCCGGTTTCGAAGTCCCATACGGATGTTCCTTCTCAAAGGCCATGGACTCTAGCCGCCCATGGTAATTATTAGACTTATGTTCCATTCTCTGTCCAGAAATATGCTACATCTGTGCAGAAACATATTCATTCCCACCTGGATCTCCACACTGTCCAGGGCGTCTCATCTCTCTTTAAGAAAACAGAAAAATCAGCAGACATACAAGCATAAGAGCCGCTTCAAAACATGAAAGAAAGAAGAAAATTTGAGCTTAGTATTGTATCTTCTTGGATCATTTTAGCCCACCACAGGCTCACCCAAAAGGTTGTGATTGAAGGTACCATTGGTAGTAACTTAATTTCTTAAGTAGAGACAAATTTTTTCCATATCTTTCGTTGTGGAACTGAGGTGTTACACCGCCCTTCTCTCTCTTCTTCAAAAAAATACATCGATACCGACCCAAAATCTTACCATAACACCACCACCGCCATCTCATGTCATAGTAGAAAGAATGAAAGAATATGGGTAGATTAATTGGTTTGGTGGTAGAGATAATTTGAGAAAAATAAAGTGATTTTGTGATGTTTGTGGTGAGGAAGACAACCAGATGATGCTTGATCTTTAATTAATTTTTAAATGTTTAATTACTTTTTTGCTAATAAATGGGCCCCTTTCATTAAACTTTCCAGCTTACATTTGTCAACCATTTGACACATAAGCTTTGCCGTCAAGTATTGGGACAGGAAATTATAAAATTACCTGATTGAAATATTTTTAGTAGTATGATAATGCGATTGTAACAAAAAAAGTTTCAGACACTAAAATGAAAATCAAGTCCTAGTACAATAACTAAAAAGGGCAAAAGTCCAAAAATACCCCTGATATTTTTCCCGATGTCCCACTTCCATCCTGAACTTATTTTTTTTCCAAAAGTACGCTTGACGTTATAAAAAGCAACCCAATTATATCCCTCCCGTTAACAGACCTGCCAGATAGACAAACAGAGTTACACCTGGACAAATATTGATGACTAGGCATGAAGAGAGTAGATGATAAAAGAAGGAAAAACTCCTAATCAAGCCATTGCACTATTACGATCTGATTTCTCCATCCTCTATTCTTCTCTTTGATCGGTGGTGTTGATGGTGGCCGTTAATAAGTGGTGAATCTATTTGTTGGATGATGGTAAGTCTCTTTTTCTCTCTCTATTCATCCCTCTCTCTCTCTCTTGGTTGGTAGTGTGTAGATCTGATTTGGTGGTGGTTGCTGTTGAGGTGTGTCGTTGCAGTAGGTGGTGGTGGATGGTGGCGAATTTTTGTTTGTTGGTGATAGATGATTTGTGATGGTACTGGATCTGGTGGTGGTAGAAGATCTGGTGGTGATGATTTCCTCAATTTGGCCAGAAGAACAGAACTTGTAGATTGGATGGTGCATAGGGATCAGGAGAAGTATTCATGAAAACCCAAATCTTGGTTTTGAGGAATTTGAGACCAGTAAACTAATTAGAACCCTAAACCTATTGAACTAATTATATTTTACCAACCACCAATTATTTCATTCAACAGAGAAGAACTCGTTCTTCTTTAAATCCACTAATTCCAGGATTTACAGGTGTTTTCTTCTTTAATAATATCTTATCTTTTCCACATTTTAATTACTACCCAATTACCCTTACTTAAAAGCTTAATCACCAAAATAAATTGTATAAATCTCCCAACAAAAACCCCACAAACACAAAGTCCACAACTCTTTGCGATCAGATTGAACACACCCAATTCAATTTATTCACCAAAAAAAAATCTAAATTTCACATGTGCTGCAGGGGATGGGTACTCTGTACAGAAGGGGCACAAAAGCATCTTATTTATTGAACTAATAAGATGTTTAATCTGCAGAAAATTTGTGAACTATCTTTATCATCATCACTTC
This sequence comes from Panax stipuleanatus, assembly GCA_020205555.1. NCBI lineage: Eukaryota > Viridiplantae > Streptophyta > Magnoliopsida > Apiales > Araliaceae > Panax > Panax stipuleanatus. The sequence continues at coordinate 107,527,684 of CM035123.1, forward strand.
AAGAACACTCAGTGGCATCACAGTCAGTGAAGTAAATCCGAACAACCCGTGGCGATTTTGTATTCTGCTTGGGCGGAGAAGAAATTAGTTTTGAAGTAACGTTGCAGTGAACTTTATACCTGTTCGGAGGCGAAACATTTCGATTCATGATCTGTTGGTTTTGAAAGATTCACATAAAAATAGACTGCAAATGATCGGAAGAAAGAGCATAGAGGAAGGGGACGGAAGAGATCGAGAAAAGAGGGAATAGAAAGAGAAAAGAATTATTTTTTTATTAAATTTTATTTTTGCCACGTGTCAGTCGTTATTGATACCCGTTTGTCTAGTTGGCAAGTCTGTTAACGGGAGGGGCATAATTGGGTTGCTTTTTATAACGTCAAGCGTACTTTTGGACAGAAAAAAAAAAGTTCAGGGTGGAAGTGAGACATCGAGGAAAATATCAAGGGCATTTTTGGACCGTTGCCCTAACTAAAAATATCAGTTATCCCTATAGCAAATATACTCCATTTGGTCTACTTAGTTGCTATACCTTTTTTTTATGTGGCACGGATTTTAAGACACTAGCGACAATATATATTCAACAACCATATTTATTCTCATCTATATTAATATATAGGACGAGGGAGAATATATTTAATTGAACATTTAGATTAACATTACATAAACACATATATATTTCTAGATCAAGGGGATACTTCTTATGTTTTTTCTAGACCTAGCCAGGTTGGAAGGCTCCTCACCCTTGTGTTGTCTAACCATTGAACCATATAAATAAAAGAAGAGTCCTGAATATTTCCCAATCTTCAAGATAATTAAGGAGTTTTCACTATTATGTCTATATAGTTTGTATGGCTCTTGGTAGAACAGAGAGGAGGAAAAGGATTCATCTAGCCAACCCCAACTAGTTGTGATTAAGGCGTAGTTGAGTTGAGTTATATTTCTATATGATCAAAGCTTAACAATTAAAAAAAAATCCCTAGTAGTAATAATAATATTAATAAATTTTCTTTTATTGATAAGTGAAATCAAGACATCATTAAAAGTGTGGGCAAAAATGCATAAATGCCCTGAGGTTTTCGCGTTCGTCTCATTTAGTCCTTGAACTTTTTTTTGGTCCCTAGATGCCCCTAACGTTGTAAAACGTAGCTCAACTATGCCCCTCCCGTTAAAAAAATTCGAGCTAGACAAGCTGGTGTTATAACCAACTGACATGACAAGATTTGCTGACATGTACAAATGCAGAAACTCAATTTAGCTAGCTCAACTAGGCCCCTCCCCTTTCTCTCTCACACATTTTCTCTCTCCTTTGTAACTAAGAAATTCCATCTAGCTCGTTCATGGTGTATGTGTAGCAGATCTGAATATGCAAAACGATCCTTCCGTTTCTCTAAAATAACTTCAGATTTCGCTCCAATTTCTTAACTAGAAACTTCGATTTAAGTTTGTTAATGGAGTATCAAATCTGAAGTAATTGGTTTTAAAGTCTTATTGTTTCGTCTCGAGCTTCAATCTTAGTAATTACTGGAAGTTTTAAATTGTTGGAAGTTTTATATATATACTACAATCCTGAATTCACGATCAAAGTATAGTAATTAACCAAAACAACAATCACCCACACCAAATAAAAATCACAATTTACAAACCAAACCCTCAAAAGAGATCTAGAAGACTAGCAGAACCATGACCAACATGATAATTACCGCCTCCAAAATCCCAATCACATCTTTATCCCCTCCCCAAATTATCTCTCCTCCAAACCCCAAAACTCCACAATCTCCCAAACCCCACCAAATTCATCTCCCTCTCATCCACTGCCACCTCCTTCCTCACTGCCATTCTTGCCGCTTCTCTCTCCTCCCTGCCGCCACCCTTGCAGAGGAATTCAAAAAAGCACAACTCTTAGATTTCAATCTGACCCTCCCATCTTGATGGCCGAATTCTTAATCCTCATGTTCGCCCTCGACAAGGTCTACTACTCCCCGTTGGGGAAATTCATAGACAAGAGGGACGCGGCGATTAAGGAGATGCTTGGCAGCAAGGACACGTCGGCGGAGGTGAAGCAGTTAGAGGAGCAGGCGGCGACGGTGGTGATGAGGGCGGATATCGGCGGCGCTTAACCAGATGAAGAAGAAGACACTGGCGGAGGTGGAGCAGAAGTTGGCAGAGTTGCAAGAGGCATTGAGTAAATATTGCCAATTTTATTTTTTTGAATGTTAGGTCTTCCAATTTGATAAGGAAGATAGAGGAGAGAGAATAGAGGAAGGAGATAGGAGAAAGAGAAAAGAGGAGAAGAAAGTGAAAAGAATATATTTTTTTATTAAATTTTATTTTTGCCACGTGTCAGTCGGTTCTAACATCCGTTTGTCTAGCTGGAGTTTTTTTAACGGGAGGGGCATAGTTGACTTACGTTTTACAACGTCAGGGACATCTAGGGACCAAAAAAAAGTTAAAGGGCTAAATATGACGAATGCGAAAACCTCAGGGGCAATTATGCACCTTTGCCCTTAAAAGTGTTAACATATTGGGGAAATCATGGGCACAAGGCGTACAAGCCTAAGGAGTAAGGACCAATCCACATAAAAGCATATTAATGAAAGCTAAGATCCTGGTAATTCTTCATTGGAACAAGAAAATAGTATCACAAAACCCAAACGAGCATCTGACATTTCCACCCACTCAAAATTCAGCTATAAAGGAGCAAGTCTCCATCTTCTCCTAACTCTTATTATATAAAGACCCCTTTTCAGTAAAAGTTCATGCTTCTCAATGTGTCAAGCATTACCCTGGAAGGGCCAGAACATATCAAATAAGGACATAAGAGAATTTTGCAGGCACTGGCCATCTTAGAATGAATGAAGAAAAGATACACCTCATCTTCTTTAAAAGGATCATAAAGACCTGACTGAGAAAACACCACGTTTGTGACATAACCATTATGCATCATCAACCTTCCTGGATGGAGTATTCATCTTATACAACTCCCCAGAAAAGGTAACACCGCCTTCATCTCACAATCTTGGAATGATCGTCTAAACGTCAGGATTCCAAGAAAGATTATCCATTCCACAAAAAACATAATCAGCTACTACTGCCTCCCAGGCTCCCAGCCCACAGCATGTGTGAATAAATTCGGCATTAGGCCCAACAGTGTACTCATGCTAACACTCCCCCTCACGTACAAGCACATGGAGAGAAGATTTAAGTTGCATTTGCACTATCAATATCAATATTAATATAAAGAGCAGCCTGCATGCGCGAAGATTTGGACCCAAGACATTTCTGATTTCACACTGACATATATATAGTTATGATACCATTTTAAGTTACCAATCCATCTAAAAGCTTAACTCATTAGAAAGAGGCCCAACACTGTATATCATGCTACTAACACAAGTTCTCACAAAACACACCAAAAAATCAGAACTCTTAAATTCCCAAAAAGTAAAGATTTATTTGAGATAGTTTTAAAATTTCCTTAACAAACTAAATCATTTATGATTCTCTCAGCTTCACAAAAGGAGGACATAACCCAGAGCACCAAAAATTGTAATGTAATGATAACTTTCAAAAATTCCAAGATTTGAAACCCTAAAATTATCAGTGGAACTTTTAACGGCTTAATTCAATATTATGCGGAAATTTGCAGAAAATAAGAGTAGCACAAAAATAAATAAGAATAGATTAATAAAGAAAAGTATGAACAAATTCTAAAAGCAATTACCTAATGTTGAATTTCTGATTGTATTGGGGGCTCTTCCTTGGAGAAATGAAGCAGCTCAAGCTGGCGAGAGCTCCAATTTTTCGAACGGTGAAGAGTCGGGTAAAGTGGTTTGCATTCGGCTCTGCACTGGGTATGGATCGGGTTTAGTCTGGATTTAGGACTAGCCTTCCTAGGCCCACCACAATTCGGAAAAAAACTATCAGACTATGAGTGGAACTTTATGGCTTCGATTTTAATTTTTGTTTTTCCCAATTATTTTGATTATTATAATGAGTTATTATGTACTCGGTCCCCTTCTCCAGCGAACCTTAAATAGCGAATCAAGAACGAGCCGACTATAACAACAATTTTTGAGCTATAGCGATGGTTCGAACTGTCGTCATAACTATGTCGTCGGCTTTGCATGCTATAGCAACGGAAAAAACTGTTATTATAACCGGTTCGTTCTTGGTTCGCTATTTAAGGTTTGCGGGAGAAGTTAACCGATTATGTACTACTTTCTCCCTTCTATATTATTTGATAATTATTTGACTTTATAAAGACAACGAGATTTTTAAAGTCAAAATTGATTTAAATTCTTTTAATTTTAATCAATTAAATTATTTTAATTTTAAATTCTTTTATTTTACCATTGTAAAATGTCTAATCAGTTTTATAATTTTTAATGAATTATTTTAATTTTGAGTTTAAAAATATCTCAAATTGACTTTCAAAAATCAATAATAATTATATAATTTAGAACAAAAGGAGTATTATGAAGTTTTTTGTTTAATTACAATTGTGGCATATACTAATATATGAGATTTGATAAAATTATAAAGATGACCCACTATATAGGGGTGTGCAAAATTTTCATAAAATAAAAAAAAATTGTGTTTAATTGTTTCATTGGAATAGAATGAATCATTCTCGTTCCTACCAAATTTATAAATTTTATTCTTTGGGAAGGGCGTGAAATAACTCATTCCAATCAAGAATGTAATAAATCATTTCTCTCGTCATTTTATTCTCTTCTCTATTCTATTACTTCGCCAATTTTATTCATCCAATCCAAACGTAGTCTAAAGACTGTCAACTATCTTATACTAGCACAAAGTTAAGCCGTCTTTTGAGAAAATGGATACCGTGGTCAGTGAAGCTATCTAAAGTGAAGTACTCATGGATGTCGGAACAAAAGCGTTAAGATCAGATATTAGTGAATTCACTATCAACCTAACTTCATGGTAATCGGATCCGCTAAATAGGTAACTTCATCAAGTTATTCGGAATGTCCTAGGAATATCATGTGGCTTTATATCCAGTTTAATATCTTTTTTTGGAACGAATTAAAAAGAAAAAAAGAGAGAAAATTTATGGTCTCAGACGACGCGGCAAACTCATACTCCACCTTAAATTTTGGCAACTTTTACTAATCAAGTGTAGTCTTTTTGATCTCAAAATCGATATTAACAAATAATGCTGGATCATTTCTATATACTCCCTCCATTCTATAATAACTGTCATTTTAGCTTCATGCACATAGATTAAGAAAGTCATTTAATGTTATCATTTATTAATTAAAATATGTGTAAAATTCCATCACTACCCCTTTATGGGAAGTTGAAAACTATTAATATAAATGAGAGAATTTCTTGGGATAATGAGAGAAGGTAGGGGTGATATAGGAAAGTAAATAATTTATTCTCCTAGAAAGTTGAAAACGACAAATAAATTAGGGGAAAAAATTTCTTCTAAAACGACAGTTATGGGATGGAGGGAGTATAAAATAATGCTACTATCACATAAAAAAGGGTCACATAATGCTCACATACACACACGTACATATTTATTGGCCCCACATATCATACAGAGCCCATAGTATACATGTGTGTTCATGTGAGCATTATGTAGCCCTTTTTTATTTGATAGTAGTTTGTCTGGTAAAAAGAAATACATGATCAGTTCTCTTTATACGGATTTATTTTGACAGTTTTGAAGCCCTTTGCTTGAATCGTAGAGATAATTAAGCGGCAAGGGTTTGATCATGAAAGGAACTGATGAAATTATCTTGCCATTCAAAAGGTGGAAGGGGCCGACCGTTGTGGTAAATGAAGGATCAAACATAAATCCGTTGGCCTTCAAAGTATAAAGCATTAATTGGCAACGGTGAATGCGGTCTTTTCTCTTTTTCTCTGTCTACCAGATATCCCGGTTGTTGATGAGTCTTTCAAGTTATCTTTTCTCTGTTTAGGATTAACTGGGAGTGGTTAGCATAAAGTAAACTTGATGATAAGTTCACTTCATGACCAATACAGTGCTGACACGCAGGCAGAGAGATCACCCTCCCGCCAACATTGTATTTAATATCTCATTGGATTACTAGTCACATGTTGATTTGGAACCGAGTGTTTAAGACGAATAAAAATGTTGTAGGTAAATGTAGTGTTACATATTGGACCACACACAGCTGCATATGTTCATGTGCACAACTGTATTTATCGACTACTCTATAAATTGTTTATGAAAGGCTCCTTTTACAGTCCGATTACTGCCCATGTGCATGCCCCTCTCTTTCTCTTTCTCTCTAGTTGTACTAGGCACCCACTAATTAATTGTTTTCATTCACACATATAGATACAACTCTTTTCGAATCAATAAATATTTGTAAAGTTCGACCAAATTTATTCCCATAGTATCCCATCTCATCTCTCAATTTCATCTGAATTCTTTTTTGCTAGGACCACTACTCTGACTTATCATCCCTCATATATATATATGAAAAATACCCCCTTAGTCTCTTTATCATCCTTCATTCAACTCTAAACAAACACCCCCTTAGTCTCTTTAGTGGATTTGCCTCATAATAATGCCGAATTCTAGTCATTATAATTATGTATCTCCCAACCCATAAACACACCATCATATCATTATATTGTTGTCTAGAATTTAATCTTTGCTAAAATATCTCCTACAAACCATGTTGCTAAGATCCTATAAGCCTTTTGTGTCAAATGAACTCCATCCCAACTAATATAACGTTCAGGGTCGGAACAGTATGGAACATTTGGTATTCCACAAGTCCTTGTCCAGTCAAAATTATAACTACCACCTATCCCACAACAAGCTTTTAAGGTAGCCGTGACATCAAATCCTGTTAATCATAAAGAAAATTATGGTGATTAGTACTATTTAATAAATGAGGCTTCACATTTAGAACTCATGTTTACACAGTTAACTTATAACTATCATCTAGTGTCAATTCTGTTTGTCAAAATATTTTTTCTCCAATTTCGCGTTACATACTAATAATGCATTTGTTTATTGAAAGTTTACTTGTCATTTGACTATATAAAATACTCACTTCATGAAAACTAGACATTTTACAACATTAAAGGATAAAGACAACCTAAATATCATGCGAGAAAATTGTGAAAAAGTCAAATTAAGGAACAAAATTTGACACTGTTCATTTGTCCATCTCGCTTACTTAAATGTGCTTTGGGGTGTATATTGGGAGGATTTTTATTTTGAAAGCCCAATTGTAACATGGGTGGAAATTGGAGGGTCTAAAGTGCAATTAACTCTAAAATAAATTAGGCCCTCTGATCTCATGTATCCACATTTCAAAATAAATTTGACTGTCATATATAACAAACAAGGCTCGTACCTAAATATGAGGCGTTACTCAGAAGGAATTGGAAGGCGTTGTAGTAATCGGCATACACAATTGTGATGTTGGGATATTCTTCTTTCAATGCCTCGATGGCTTCTTGTAGGTATTTGTTGTGGAACACTACGACGCCGTTTTGATCTTTTAAGCAATGGTGTTTGTCATAAGCTGTTGGGTTATTACTGGGGAATGCAGTAAGGGATGCAGGAGTACAACCGAGCGGGAAAATTCCGGGAACAACTACTCGGACAGCCCCAAGGCTGATGACTCTCTGTGATAGAGGGAAATGTGCTTTTTATATATATAGAAAAGAAAAAGAAGAAATAATACAAGCAGTAAATTAACAAAAACAACTTACTCTAACAGCATCCGTTATGACTTGAGTAACCGGAGGCACTAAACTCTTAGTCTCTTCAATGGTTTTCCCTTGTAGTAATGCAGAGTAATAATCATTGCCTCCCATCTCTCCAACCATAACTAGAGCATTTTTAAGCTTTTCACTGCTGCAGCCTGCCAAAATCTTAAATTTAGCATGGAAGAAACACAAATCCTAATTTATAATTAATTCTAGATCATTACCCACCTTTGTCCGAGTTGCAGAGGGAAGCCAAATGTGTGTCCATCCAATCAAGTTGTACACCCAGAGAACTATTAGTACCAGAAAGTCGTGTAATGTTTCTTTCGGCCAGAGTGTGTGCGGACAATGCTGTAGCACCACCAACGGCAAAGTTTACTCCATGGGTAAAGTTGGCATGCACATCCTCGTACGGATTGAGAAAGGGTATACCCATAGCTGATGCTGTTAGATGATTCACAAGATTGTAATTTAATATATATATATATATATATATATATATATATATATAAGTTCGTCCCTGGTTAGTTAACGAACCGGCTATATCGTCGCCATAGAACAGAAAGTCGTCGCCGGTCGTTAACGAACCAGTTCATTTCTGAGATTTTGTCTCTCTCTCTATATATATATATATATTCTAGGCATAAACAAAAGGACTGATTTAATTCTCTGCTAAGCGTGTTTGGAATTCTGATATTATTATTACTATTTTATCCTTTTTTTTAAATTTATTATTACGAGGTTTTCAAGTTTCAAACATACCGGAACAAAAGCGAAACATAAAAAGATTTACGTACCAACGTAGTCAATCGTCAATAACCCATCGGAACAACGGCCAGTGGGCTCCTTAAGAAAAGATTCTCCATAGGGAAACTTAGAGCACGGACCGGAAGGATTCTCCCGTTGCCGATTTCCGGTGTCCGATAAGGAGTCCCCAAGCTGATATATCTTATCAATGTTACAACTCCTCGGCAGCATATGAATATTGCGTAATGGGGGATGAAAAGAATCGGCATAAAGGAGATAGAAGGAACTAATCATCAGAAACAAAAGTAGAAAAACTTTGATGGTAGCCATTAGGCCTAGCTATTATGAAAGATGGAAGATAGATGGAGTATTAGAAAAACTGAATGTGTGACTGTGAGTTATTGATATGGTCCCCATGCATTAACTTCATTTTGTGTTGGTGATGTATTTTCAGTCTCAATTATTGTCGTCAAGTCTCAATCTTCCTGGAAAAATCTGAATTTTTTTTACCCCTTGAAAAATCTGCATTTGTAAATATATCATTGACTTCAAGTAACTATAATTTCACAGCAGATTGATAGAAAAATTATGTTTAAGCGTCAAGTATCAGACACTGAGAAATATCAAGAGCAAGAGCAAGGAATTTCAGGGATTTTCCATCTTCTACATAGTAAGACTAAGCTAGGCAAATCTTGTTCAGGCTGCTTCCAGGGAATGATAAATTCAAGACAAAGAGCTAGGAAACATCCCATGTATTGGTTACTTTATGACCCTTGTTTACCTTCTGTAAACAAGGGTACCTCTTGAAAACTACAATCATATAAGAACATACAAATAAAGATGACAATTGGAGAGTACCTCTTGAAAGAAACTATGCATAAGAATAAAGATCCATGACTCGCATTAGGACAAGTTAAGCAGATAAGAAGCTCAGTTCTTTATAATGACTGAAGGAACATGTGCAATCTTATACCAATCTTGTCCCTGATTGGCAACGACCCTTGCTTTCAATTCGTCAGGCATATTTGTCAACTTCAATTCACGACATGCCCCAAGTTGTTTCAGACCATCTGGAATCTTCTTGAATTTATTACAGGACCTAATCTCTAAATCTGTGAGAATTGCAAGGGCTCCTATCTCCACCGTCCACTCTTCAAGTTCCTCAAGCTTCCACAGATTCAGGACTCGTAGCAAAGGGAAACCCCAAGAAGAGCAAACCATGGTTTTGCCAGTATAGGAGCCTGCATATAAGTTGAGAATCCTAAGATTTGGAAGCTTCTCCAGCATCTTCATCGGGTCTTCTACTAGCTCTGAAGAAGACAATGTAATCTCAGTAAGGCTAGTTGGCAATGCATACATAAATTCTGGATTCTCTAACCTTCCAAGTAAATATATGCTGGAAAGATTGTAGAGGCTTGACAAGGATTTCAAGTAAAGGTTAGACGGGAGAACCATTTCGTTGATTGATCTCAGCCTCAAAGATTCAAGGTGCTCCAGTTTTGATATCCACTCTGCTAATTCTTTCTGCTGTGAAGTTATTAATCGGCATACCAAGCCTAATTTTCTAAGATTGATCAACTTGTCCAGGCCATCTACAATGGGGGTCTCCTCATCAACAAATGCACCCCATAACATTTGGAAGTCTACAAGAGAACTAGTTCTTGGTGGAGTAACAATTCTACTACGGTAGCTTTTACTCAAGTATATGTGTCGTAGTTGCTGCATCTCCCATACGGAACAAGGGAGGCTCTTGATCGTGCTTCAAATCTAAAGTTTGAAGGTTCAGCAACTTGCCTATTGTTGAAGGAAGTCCCTCTATATAAGTACTTCTTAGGCCTAGATACCTCAACTGCAGTAGGTTTTGGATTAATTTGGGTAAATTAGGCCGAAATACCCCTTCAAGATCAAGTACTCGCAACATTTTGAAGCATCTCCCAGCAATGCCTCTGCTGAGAAAGCTACCTATAGCTTCTCCTGGTACAGGTCCTTCACGGGGATCAAAAGACACAAGGGAACAGAGATCTCCATAATATTCTTTAAAAGACGAATGACTAATTTTTTGGTTCCCATGAATGTGGGAGAAGCACTCTTCTTCATTATCGAGATGATCAGCAAGTCGAATAATCATACCAGTGCCACTGGATGACTTTGAGGCAGCTTCTTTGTGTTTGACATCAAGAAAATAGGACAACTTAAAGGCAGAATCTTTCTTCTTGTCATAAACAGATTTGTCTTTCTTGACTTTTGGCAACCGATATCCCTCAAGAAATAATTCATCCGACAAGTTTTAACTCTCCCATTAAGCTTCCACTTTGCCACTTGAATCATGTTTAGCCGTATGAACTCCATTAACTGCTTCTCGGCAAGGACTTCTGGGGGTTTTTTGCTGCCAGCTTCTGGTTGCACATGTCCCTCTGCAACCCAATACACAATCAACCGCCTCATGGGGATGTCAAAGTCATCATTTAAAAGTTCAAAAGAGGAAAGACAATCTTTCAAGTGTGAAGGCAAGGAATCAACAGCAGCCTCCAACTCATTAAATACTGATTCTTGGTTTTGATTGAAAAATTGGTTGAGTACCGTTATCCATTGCTCCTCTGTTACAGCCCTCCGTAACAAAATGTCCCCTACTGCAACAATATCTAGAGGGAAGCCCATGCACTTCCTCACAAGTTCTAGCCCAAGTTTTTCAAGTTGAATTGGGACACGTACCTTGGCATTAAACAACTCCCAGGCTTCTTGATCGCTAAGTGTCCTCATTTCATAAATTACATGATCCCTGTGCTTCATAAGGTCTGCTAACTCCCTGCTCTGAGTAGTGATCATGACGCTACTCTCGCCATATAAGGAGATTAATATTCCCGAAAGATCTTGCAAAGTTCGATTTGTCTGCAAGCCATCCAAAACTATGAGGCACCTTACGGAGCTCAAGACATGAAGAAGCTCCTTCTCCAGCTCTTTTGTGGAATCCGTTGAGTACTGTATCAGTCTGGACAGGTACTGCACCGGGATCTTCCTCATTAAGTTCTCTAATAAATCCCTTGGTCCGAATTCTTCAGATACAGTAAGCCAAGCACGAAATTGAAAATGATGAGTTACAATAATATTCTCATAAACTTTCATGGCAAGAGTTGTCTTCCCTATACCTTTTGCACCCACAATCCATATCACTATGTTGAGACAGAACCTGCTCATCTACCTCTAGACCTACAACAGTATGCCGCTCCTCCTTTCCATATTTGAAGTTCCTACTAGGAGACAACGTAATTGGCTCACCGTATAAATCTTGGTTCAAAAATATTTTTCCAATGCCAAAACTACTTAGTGTTTTGGTAAAGTCTTCCATCTGAATTTTGAACCACTTCATTTCCTCCTTTTCCTCCTCATACTTGAGAAAATCAGCCAAATCGTCAAAAACTCGGGTGTTTCTCCTTCAGAGGATGAAATAATCATCCACATGGCACATGTTAACAGCAATCCCAAATTCATAATCCAAATACCTTTTTCGTGCTCTTATTTCTTCTTCTGAAGTCTGTACTGACCCTACTGCTGCATTAGGTTTTTCCACATGCTTTGAGAAATCAAGAGGCAAACCAAGTTTTCTTTTAATCAGGTCAAGTTCCTTTTCAAACCCAACTCCTATTTCTACATCCCGATATAGCAAATCCTTAATTTTCATTTGTGTTTCATGAATGTGTTTTGCTAGAGAAGCTAAACGCAGAAACAGTGAGTGGCTTTCCCATAAATTTATATCTTACTTTTGGGTTTTTGTTAGGAACTAGTGAAATATGAAGCTCCACAATTGTGATCTACAAACTTCTCTGTAGTAGTGGGTGATGCTTAATGACTATTTCTCAGACAGTTTGAATTAAAACCCAAAGAAATTAAGCAATAAACAAAAGCCCAAAATCTAAGTCCAGATTCCGGCGACATCACAAACATCCAAATCCGAACAGATCGAAAAACTTGAAATGAATAAGAACTCAGATCTGGTCCGAATGGAAAAAACCCAGATTTTCTCAAAATCATGGGTAAAAGAATGATTTTCGAATACGGGCCTATAATCCTTGCCAATCCGGAGCATTTGCTGGAATCAAAGGACGTATACACCATGATCAAAGCCAAATTCCGATCAAGCATCAATAGGTGAAACGATGGTGCTTGCTGCTACGTCATCTACATCCTCTCTCTACGCTTGCCATTTTCTCTCTCCTTTCTAACATTTAATGCAGCAATGGTTTCGAGCGAAGAGCGTACGGAGATAGCTTTCTTCGAAGTAGAGACCACCATACCCACCCGACCCGGTCAAAAATACGCCATTTTGGAATTCGGGTCCATCCTGGTTTGCCCCAAGACACTGGTGGAGCTGGAGAACTACTCCACCCTGGTCCGACCCGCCGACCTCTCTCTCATCTCCAAAATGTCAGTCGACTGCAACGGCATCTCCTGCAACAGCGTTGTTTCTGCCCCCACTTTCTCCCAAATTGCTGATAGGGTTTACGACATATCGCTGCAGAATCAGATCATCTTAAAAATAAAGGAGCCCATCAATATATAATGTTTAGATTTAACAATAAGCACAGATTAAATATGGTTGAGAGCACAGATTGGGTTTAACAATAAGCACAGGTTTATGGTTGAGACTTGAGAGCACAAATTTTGAGATTGAACGATAAGCACATATTCAATATCTAATGTTTAGATTTAAAAATTATTTTTTTTATTATTATTATTTTGAAATTATTATTATTATTTAAAAATTATACAAATGATACACATGGCAAAACTTCCGTCCACGTCAGCAAAGAAAACGGTTCAATATGTACAGTCAGTATTTCCGTCCGTTTTTTGGACGGAAATTAAAAGTAATGACTATTTTGTAATTTTTGAGAGTACAGTTATGCGATTGTAACAAAAAAAGTTTCGGTAACCATAATAAAAATCGGACCCTAATACAGTGACCAAAAAGTGTATTATTCCAAAATTATAATTTGAGCAGGTTTGAGTAATTTATGGAACATTAAAATTTACTCATATTTGAATCATTTATGTTTCGAATCGAGTTCGAATCGAACTTTTAGTCAAATGAATACGAATCGAGTCCGAACTGTTTTGCTCATTTTACAGCTTTAGTTACATGTAGTAGAGTAGAGGGCCGGGTACTTATTGTTAGTTGAAAAACTTCGACGCCAAAGAGCAAGGAACTTTCCCATGTCATTGTTTACCAGTAAGTCTATGTCATATTTTTTTAAAGAATTGGAAAGAATACTACTATCACATAAATAATCTTACATAATATTCATATACATACACATACATACTGTGAGCTCCACATATCAAACGGGGGCCCACACGGATAGTTGACTAGACAAGCAAACCACCTCTTCTCAATTATTGATTTCTTTAATACAGAGTAGAAGTGGTTATTTTACAATCTATTTCGCCTCTTCCAAAAGATGACCAATTATGCCTCCTAATCCCCTATTCTATAGTACCTCCTAGCAGTGCAACCTAAAAATAAAAAATAAAAAGGAAAAAAAATAATAATAAACAAAGTCTGGGGGATCAATCCAGCCAAGTCCATTTCTTGAAGAAGTTTCATTTTTTTTCTTCTTTTTTTTTTGTAGAAAGTGGGGAATTTCATAGGACGAAAAAGAAAAAATTTACTCCCATAAAGTTCACAATGAGCATACCCCAGTTAATACAACAAAAAAAATTAAATAAAGACTAGAACTTACATAAGAAACTAAGTATAAAGATACACAAACAAAATATGCCACAGCTGTATTATTTTTCAGTAGCTCATGAGGGGAAAAAAAGGAAAAAGAACAAAAAAAAAAACAGAAGCCGAGTAAATCATATCAAAACCTCCCAAAGATTGATACATGAGCACTCCAAACTGAGCTGCCCAAAAACCACCAAATAGAAAAGAGCACTCCAACCAGATCTATTTATAAACTGAATGACAAATCTACTTAGCCCCTATATATGGCACAGATCAATTCCCATAGATTTTCTCCAATAGTAAAAAGTTTCCCATGAACCTTCCAATAGAAAGATATGCTTCTAATTAAGTGAAGTTGAAAGCTGACATTCCCAAACTGCTTCATAGAAGATAACATTGCTGTTGGAGAAGATCATGTAACAAGACGGATGCTTGCAAATGCTGCCAAGGAAATACATACAAATATCAGTTCAGTGCAATAGATTGATGTCAAACTATAAAATCAGATTTTACTACTATTGGCAAGCAATAACATTTCCACCAAGGCATGCTAAAAGAGAGAGCACACTCTCAAGCATATCCTTTGGAAATTGTGTGATCATAAGTTCCAGAAACATCATAGTGACAGTATCCTTGTGTCGATACTATAAATAATCGAGGACAAGAAGTTTTATGGAATGCAAATCAAAGCCACTGAAGTATAAGCTATCACAAGCACTTGACAATACTCTAATGTTACGTTTGGATTGAAGGAATGGAATGAAGAGTGGAATGATTCATTTCATTCTAGTTGGAATGAGTTATTCCATATGCTCTCCCTTCCCCAAGGAACCAAACACAATTTTTTCATTCCATTCCCACTTTCATTACTCCAATCCAAACGTAGCATAAGAGAGTAGCAAAACATTATATTATTCAAATCTACCATAAAACTACAATCATATATAAGCTAAACATACTAAGGATTTAAATCTCTCATAAAACTATGATCACTAAAGAGAAAAATTGATTGAGAAAAGTACAGCAAAAAAAAAATAGTTGACCTGAGAAATTCATCAATAAAATGTAAGGCAGAGCTCAAGTAGAAAGAGTGATTCCATTATCTGATACAACTCTCTCTTTTCACCGAGAATTACACTTTCGCAGCCTTTCACACAGTATATCTCACCAAATGGCCTCTCTTCAAAATCATCACACAGATTCAAGTTAGGATAGTGGCAGTGCTTCACACTTCTGCCTGGATAGATCCGAACTTGGGATGAAGTACTTTCGTTAAATTTTATCACCATTGACTATCTCAAGAAAAAAGAAAAAGAAAATAAAATCAAACATGGTTGAATGTTGAATCCACACAAACCAAAATATAGAAAGAAGAATAAATAGTAAAACCAGAGAGTAGGTTGCTTGCCAAAATTTTGTTTGTGCACCTTATGTACCTTAACCTTTCAAAAAGGGAGATGAAAAAAATGCATGAAGTCTAATGAAAACAAATTATTTATAGAGCATATATATAAATCTCAACTGAAAAACCATAACAAAATATAGCCTGATATAATTAAAGTGAGATACTTGCAGGAAATTGTTGTTTTGATACATATCTTACATCAAAGAATAAGAAACACAAAGCAGCAAAAGCTAATGTGCAGCATAGGCATATAGGTTTATTCAAACATACAAATAGAGGTGACAAATGAAGACTAAACCACTAGAAAGAAACCTGGGAATAAGAATGACATGAAGAAAGATCCATGACTCATATTAGGATAAGTTAAGCAGATCAGAAACTTAGTTCTTTATAATAACGGAAGGAACATGTGCAATCTTGTACCAATCTTGTCCCTGATTTGCAATGACCCTTGCCTTAAATTCATCAGGCATATTTGTCAACTTCAATTCACGAAAGCCGCCAAGGTGTATCAGACCATCTGGAATCTTCTTGAATTTGTTACAAGACCTAATCTCTAAATTTCTGAGAATTGCAAGGGCTCCTTCCTCCACAGTCCACTTTTCAAGTTTCTCAAGCTTCCACAGATTCAGGACTCGTAGCAAAGGGAAACCTCCAGAAGAGCAAACCATGGTCTTGCCAGTATAGGAGCCTGCATATAAGTTGAGAATCCTAAGATTTTGAAGCTTCTCCAGCTTCTTCATCGGGTCTTTTACTAGTTCCGAAGACGACAATGTAATCTCCGTAAGGCTACTTGGCAATTTATGCACAAATTCTGGATTCTCTAACCTTCCAAGTAAATATATGCTGGAAAGTTTGTGGAGGCTTGACAAGGATTTCAAGTAGAGGTTAGACGGGAGAACCATTTCGTTGATTGATCTCAGCCTCAAAGATTCAAGGTGCTCCAGTTTTGATATCCACTCTGCCAATTCATTCTGCTGTGAAGTTATTAATCGGCATACCAAGCCTAATTTTCTGAGATTTATCAACTTGTCCAGGCCATCTACAATGGGGGTCTCCTCATCAACAAATGCACCCCATAACGTTTGGAAGTCTACAAGAGAGCTAGTTCTTGGTGGAGCAACAATTCTACTACGGTAGCTTTCACTCAAGTATATGTGTCGTAGTTGCTGCATCTCCCATACGGAACAGGGGAGGCTCTTGATGCACGTGTGCTTCAAATCTAAAGTTTGAAGGTTCAGCAACTTGCCTATTGTTGAAGGAAGTCCCTCTATATAAGTACTTCTTAGGCCTAGATACCTCAACTGCAGTAGTTTTTGGATTAATTTGGGTAAATTAGGCCGAAATACCCCTTCAAGATCGAGTACTCGCAACATTTTGAAGCATCTCCCTGCAATGCCTCTGCGGAGAAAGCTACCTATAGCTTCTCCTGGTACAGGTCCTTCACGGGGATCAAAAGACACAAGGGAACAGAGATCTCCATAATATTCTTTAAAAGACGAATGACTAATTTTTTGGTTCCCATGAATGTGGGAGAAGCACTCTTCTTTATTATCGAGATGATCAGCAAGTCGAATAATCATACCAGTGCCACTGGATGACTTTGAGGCAGCTTCTTTGTGTTTGACATCAAGAAAGTAGGACAACTTAAAGGCAGAATCTTTCTTCTTGTCATAAACAGATTTGTCTTTCTTGACTTTTGGCAACCAATTATCCCTCAAGAAATAATTCATCCGACAAGTTTTAACTCTCCCATTAAGCTTCCACTTTGCCACTTGAATCATGTTTAGCCGTATGAACTCCATTAACTGCTTCTCGGCAAGGACTTCTGGGGGTTTTTTGCAGCCAGCTTCTGGTTGCACATGTCCCTCTGCAACCCAATACACAATCAACCGCCTCATGGGGATGTCAAAGTCATCATTAAAAAGTTCAAAAGAGGAAAGACAATCTTTCAAGTGTGAAGGCAAGGAATCAAGAGCAGCCTCTAACTCATTACATACTGAAACCTGGTTTTGATCGAGAACTTGGTTTAGTACCTTCAGCCATTGGTCTTCTGTCACGGCTCTCCGTGACAATAAATCCCCTAATGCTAAAATATGTAGAGGGTAGCCCATGCACTTCCTCACAAGTTCTATCCCAAGTTTTTCAAGTTGAATTGGGACACGTACCTTGGCATTGAACAACTCCCAGGCTTCTTGATCGCTAAGTGTCCTCATTTTATGAATTGCATAATCCAAGTACTTCTCAGATTTTGCTAACTCCATGCTCTGAGTAGTGATCATGATTCTACTCTTACCATCTTAAGGAGATTAACATTCCCGAAAGATCTTGCAAAGTTCGATTAGTCTGCAAGCCATCCAAAACAATGAGGCACCTTACGGAGCTTAAGACATGAAGAAGCTCCTTCTTCAGCTCTTTTGTGGAATCCGTTGAGTACTGTATTATTCTGGACAGGTACTGCACCGGGATCTTCCTCATTAAGTTCTCTAATAAATCCCTTGGTCCGAATTCTTCAGATACAGTAAGCCAAGCACGAAATTGAAAATGATGAGTTACAATAATATTCTCATAAACTTTCATGGCAGGAGTTGTCTTCCCTATACCTTTTTCACCCACAATCCATATCACTTTGTCCATTTCACGAACTAAAAGTTGAGACAGAACCTGCTCATCTACCTCTAGACGTACAACAATATGCCGATCCTCCTTTCCGTATTTGAAGTTCCTACTAGTAGACAACGTAATTGGCTCACCGTACAAATCTTGGTTCAGAAATATTTTTCCAATGCCAAAACTACTTGTTGTTTTGGTAAAGTCATCCATCTGAGTTTTGAACCACTTCATTTCCCCCTCCTTTTCCTCCTCATACTTGAGAAAATCAGCCAAATCGTCCAAAACTCGGGTGTTTCTCCTGAGGATGAAATAATCAACCACATGGCACATGTTAACAGCAATCCCAAATTCATAATCCAAATACCTTTTTCGTGCTCTTATTTCTTCTTCTGAAGGCTGTACTGACCCAACTTCTGCATTAGGCTCTTCCACATGCTTTGAGAAATCAAGAAGCAAACCAAGTTTTCTTTCGATCAGGTCAAGTTCCTTTTCGAACCCACCTCCTATTTCTACATCCCGATATAGCAAATCCTTAATTTTCATCTGTGTTTCATGAATATATGTTTTGCTAGAGAAGCTAAAAGCAGAAACAGTCGGTGGATTTCCCATATATTTATATCTGACTTTTGGATTTTTGTTAGAAACTAGTGAAATATTTCAAACTTCTCTGTAATAGGGGGTGAGGCTTAATGACTATTTCTCAGATGGTTTGTAATAGCAAATTCTCGAGCTATAACCGTAGGAGAAAATCAACAGGGACTCAAAATTCTTTATGTAGATTAGAACAGATAATAATCTAAAAGACCTGCTTAGCTCAAGTCAACCAGGCATTATATTATTCATGTAATAATTTGTTTCTCTTCTACAAACTTCAATCAGTATTCGTCTGTCAGCACCTGAGAAAAGTCTAACTCAGGATATTTCAGTATTATACAAGATGCAGTGAAATTTATGTCATATCGACATGGAAAAATCTCAACATGATATTAACACTAATGGCTTTCATATTGACTAACTTTTACTTCTCCTAGAAGCTTTAACAAATTTTCCCACTTATAAACGTCGTAATGTTCATTTTCTTTCTCTCTCTCTCCTTTTTTTTTTTCAAAAAAGATTAAATATTCTCCTTTCTTTTTCATGTTATGTCAGTTTCTGTTGACTAAAACAACAAAAGCCAAACACGACTGAAAATTTTGCAAGTCTGATGCAAGCTATAAGAATATAAATGGAACAGATAAATCTTTTAGGACTTTTGTAATAGATAATATAAAATAAAATAAAGTTATCATTAACAACTCCCAAGTATTCACCCAACATTGTACCCACCCCGCCAATGGTACCAAAATGGACAATACTGCCCCTGCTAATAACAAGCATATGACACAACTGACCCTTCTTAAAAAGACAGTTTGTAACATATTTGACAAAGAAAAATAAAACAGAACTGCTGAAAATTTGATACCCAACTAGTTGTTTGTTCAATAAATATTTAGTTGCAAAAGATGTAATGTAATCTACTTATATAACGGGCTAAATACAGTTTACTACATGAAGTACTATCATATTCATGATTAGACCCTTAAAGAATTTGAGTTTACACTTTACTACATCAAGTGTCTAATTTGATACAATTTAGTCCCCAATTTCAGAATCCGGTCAAAATTGGCCGTTATACCTAATTTTCGGCCAGATAAGAATTGTATATGGTTTGACCGTATAGAATACGGCCTAATAACATTTATATTACATCAAGTACCACCAAATTCACAATTTACTACATCAAGTACCTAATTCGTATAAAATTTGTATAAATACTTATTTTGACGTATTAAATCCTTATAAATAATTATTAAAATTAAATATTAAAACAAAGATTACCAAATATAATTTTTTATTTAATTTTTTTAAAAAAGACTTAATTACCAAAAAAATTGAAATTAACACGAATAACATTAAACTTTTAAACAATTGACAAAGTGTCCAAAATTAAATTAATTAAATAATACCTTTTTTATATTGGAAGAGCATACAAAAGGAGGAGGAAAAAATTGAAAAAGAAAAAAATGACCCATTCGCTCTCTCTCATCTCTTCCTATTCCCTAATCCTTCAAATTGTTTTGTTCCTTCAAATTTGGAAATTTTAACAAATTGTATGTATAAATTTTACAACTTAAATCTTGCAAATTATAAATTATATCATAAATTATAAATTTTACGTCTTAAATTTTACAAATTTTATGTATAAATTTTACAACTTAAATCTTGCAAATTATAAATTATATCATAAATTATAAATTTTACGTCTTAAATTTAACAAATTGTATGTATAAATTTTACAACTAAAATCTTGCAAATTGTAAATTATATCATAAATTATAAATTTTACGTCTTAAATTTAACAAATTGTATGTATAAATTTTACAACTAAAATCTTGCAAATTGTAAATTATATCATAAATTATAAATTTTACGTCTTAAATTTTACAAATTTTATGTATAAATTTTACAACTTAAATCTTGTAAATTATAAATTATATCATAAATTATAAATTTTACGTCTTAAATTTAACAAATTGTATGTATAAATTTTACAACTTAAATCTTGCAAATTATAAATTATATCATAAATTATAAATTTTACATCTTAAATTTAACAAATTATATCACAGCTTAAATTTTACAAATTATATTTATAATTTTTATAATTTTATTTATAAATAGTTATAATTTTAAATTGTATTTATAATGTTATACCGTATTTCTATGGTATTAGTTACTTTTTTTAAAGGGCTAAAAATTATTATATTTTTAATTTTTTATAATTTTTTTTTCTTTGGGGTCCGAATCATGAATATGGTGGTATTTGATGTAACGGAACTGTAAATAGCCTTTTTTAAATTAAGACAAGTCGTATATTTATACGGTCAATTGGTATTAAATACACAAAACTCGATCGGATTCTTGGGTGGGTCGGGTATTCCGGCCAATTTTGGCTGGATTTGGAAATTAGGGACTAAATTGTATCAAATTAGATACTTGATGTAGTACATTGTAAACTCAAATTTATTGGTGGTCGAATTATGAATTTGATAATACTTCATGTAACAAAAGTGTAATTAGCCCTTAACAAAAGCATAAATAAAAATTAAAGAGAAGTTGCTGAACTAAACTACCGGACATACCTCCTCAGTATTTGAACTATTTTGAGGTAACAGAACATGATTTGGTCACCCATAGTTGATATCTCTTCTAGCAACTTGCTCGTACATGGTCTTGTTTACTGCAACAGCTTCAAGGCATTGATAAACAATTTGATGGCATGTCTCTCCAACTTTGGAAATGATCTTTCTACAATAAGATGATATGAGAGAACAGGGACACCTACAACAACATATCAATCTTTGATAACTATTGAAGGTACATGTGCAATCTTGTGCCAATCTTTCCCCTGATTTTCAGTAACCCTAGCTCTAAATTCACTAGGCATCTTTGTCAATTTCAACTCACGACAGTGCTCTAGGTGTTTCAATCCATTTGGAATCCTTTTTAACTTGTTACAGGACCTAATTTCTACATGTCTAAGAATTTTCATTGCTCCTTTTTCCAGAATCCATACTTCAAGTTCCTCTAGCTTCCACAGATTCAGAACTTGAAGCAAAGGGAAGCTTCCCATATGACAAACCAAAAATTTCCCAGTGTAGGAGCCTGAGTATAAGTTGAGGATCCTAAGATTTGGAAGCTGACCCAGCTTTCGCATGGGGTCTGCTTTCAGCCCTGATAATGATAAAGTAATTTCAGTGAGGCTTTGAGGGAAGTCATGCACAATTGCTGGATTCTCTAATCTTCCAAGTAAATATATGCTGGAAAGCTTGGTGAGGCCTGACAATGATTTCAAGTAAAGATTAGAAGGCTGGACTCTTTCATCTATTGATTTGAACCGTAAAGATTCAAGATGGTCTAGTCTTGCCACCCACTCTGCCATTTCAATCTGTTGTGAGAATTTTAACCGGCATACTAAACCTAACTTTCTAACATTGATCAGCCTGTCCAATCCAGTAGCAACTAGAGTCTCCTCATCTACGAATCCACCCCATAAAGTTTGGATGTCTATAAGAGAGCTAGTACTTGGTGGAGCCACAATTCTACTACGGTAACTTTCACTCAAGTATATGTGACGTAGTTGATGATTTTTCCATATGGAAGAGGGAAGACTCCTAATGCAAGTATGTTTGAGATCTAAAGTCTGAAGGTTCAATAAATTTCCGATTGATGAAGGAAGTACCTCTATGTATGAACTTCTTAAGCCTAGATACCTTACCTGAACTAGTGTTCCCAGTGAGTCGGGTAATTGAGGCCGAAATGCCCCTTCAAGATCAAGTACTCGCAACATTTTAAAGCATCCAGCAGCAATGCCTTTACGCAGAAACCGGCCTATATCTTCTCCAGGTACAGGGCCTTCCCTGGAATCAAAGGACACAAAAGAATGGAGATGTCGGTAATGTTGCCTAAAAGTAGATTGATTAATCCTGTCGTTCCCATGAATGTGTAAGAAGCACTTGTCCTTAATGTTTAGATGATCAGCAAGTCGAAGTATACCGGTGCTACTGGACGACTTAGAGGAAACTCCTCTTTTGTTGGCATGAAGAAAGTTTTCTTTCTTGTCCTTCGACAAAAATTTGTCCCTTAAGAAATAGTTCAACCGGCATGTTTTAACTTTCCCATTGAGCTTCCATTCTACCGCTTGAATCAGGTTCTGTTGTACGAACTCCATCAACTGCTTCTCAGCAAGATGTTCCGGTGGTTCATTACTGCCTTTTTCTTGGTGCACTAATCCCTCTGCAACCCACAGCACAATCAGCCGCCTCGTAGGGATATCAATGTTTTCATGGAAAACATTCACACATGATAGACATTCTTTGATGTTGGAAGGCAAGGCATCAGCAGCGTCACTCAAACTATGGAAGACTGATTTTTGGTTCTGATCGACTTGGTTTAGCACCTCCAACCATTGTTCTTTTGTTGCAGCTCTCTGTGCCAGTATATCTACAACCGTCAAAATTGCTAGCGGCAAGCCCATGCACTTCCTCAAAATTTCTCTCCCAAGCTGTTCCAGTTCAACAGGGACATGAACCTTTGCATTGAATAACTCCCAGCCTTGTCGATCACTCAGTGTCCGCATCTCATGAGTTATACGATTGGTGGGATACTCAACTTCAGCAAGCTCCCTACTCCGAGTTGTAATAATGATTCTGCTTTCGCCAATTGTCAGCATAGGTAATAGTTTTCGAAGATTTCTCCAAGCATGATGTGTAAGCAAGTTGTCCAAGACAATGATACACCTCACAGACCTCAAGATATGAAGGAGCTCCTCGGCCAACTCTTCGGCAGATTCCTCTGTGTATTGTGACATCTTGGTTTTGAAAAAAGCTGGAATTTGCTTCAGTGTGTTCCTCAAGACATCCACTGATTTGAAATCTTGAGATATGGTCACCCAAACGCGGAGATGGAAATGAAAATTTTTGAAGATATTCTTATACACTTCCATGGCAAGAGTTGTCTTCCCTATACCTTGTACCCCCACAATCACTATGATTTCCTGCATGTCATAAATTAACTGTCGTGACAATATCTGGACATCTTCCTCCAAGCCAATAACAGGCGCAGGTTCTTGTTCTTCTTCCCAATGCAAATCCAATTTCTGAAATGTGTGTGCAAGGCTAAAACCACTTCTTTCAATCCACTTCATTTCTTTGTTAAACTTAAATAAGGTAGACAAAGCATCAAAACCATAGTCTGTCTGAGCATCTCTTTCCTGCATAAAAGAGTTAATAAAATGACACATGTTGTTGGCATGGTCAACTTCATACTTCAGAAAACTTTTCAAAGCTCTTTTTCCTTCTCCTGAAGCTAATTCCAGTCCTCCACTTTCCTCCTCCACATACCCCATGTAATCAATAAGCAAACCAAGGTTTCTTGCCATTGAAATAAGTTCCTTTCTGAATCCATGTATCAGTTCTTGTTCCTGAATGAGAAACTCCTTGATATTCAGCAAGGTTTCCCATATATATGTTTTGGTATCAAAGGATGCCAGATCTGATATTAGTAATCCGGTCTCCATACTTGTTTTCCTGCTGTATGTAGTGGGTGTTTAATGACACTTTGAGATTGCTTGCAAAGAATAATTAGCAATGATAAAGTAAGCCACTAGTGTTGGAGTGGTCTAAATAAATAGTCCAGCAAACAAAAATATAAAGTGTAGGAAGCACCATCTAGAAATGTAAACAAATTGTAGACACCATCTAGAATATAAAGTGTCAAACTGTCACTTTAGAAATGTAAACATATTGTAGACACCATCTAGAATAAACTAAAGTAAACAAATGTCACTGTCAAACTGCACATTCTAGGAAGAAACATGCAAACACCATCTAGAATATAAAGTGTAGGAAGCACCGCGTAGATTGATAAATTCCAAAAGGTAAACAAACGTCAAGACTCTACTCTGGAGTCTGGACTATAATGCAGGATAGAATGTTCCGTGAAGCAGGAAGCTTATGGCAAGTAACATTTATGTAGGTCAGGCTTACCAAACTTTTACGACTTTACGTTCCGCGTATAGATAGATATTATATATGGTCAGTATACATTCCTTAATTTAGTGGGTTTCCACTTTTCACAACAAATTATCTTTATCCTATCCTTTTCACACTTCCCTTTCTTTTCTTTAATGCAATGCAAAGGGACAAAAGACTATAATGGAACTTGACCCCACAAAAATTCACAAGAATCCTTTAGCAGATAGCACATCATGAAAAATGAATCAGCATCTCAATATGCATCCAGATAACTCCCTCCCCAGTAAATCAACCCTGATAATTTTCTTACGAAAGTGAAAGTTGTCAATATGGGATAAACCCTTTCATAGTTTTGCCATAGCAAGAAACATATCTCCCGGTACATAGATTTTTCTTGAAAACATTTTACAGAAACAATATTCAAGTGAAATGTCAACAGAATTTCAAGATACGTATTAATAACGACAACTACAAGCATGGTTCAGACAGCTTTATATGAGTCATTTTCACAAACATTTTCAGTGCAACATTCAAGAGGTCAAATCAACACGTAAAACAAAATTCCAAAAGGTCTCTGTGGACTTGGACCAAGAAATTAAGAATTCCTTCAATTGGCAGATTTCATTAGGAAGACTCGTCTCCATAACAAATCTGGAGAAATATCCGAGAGAGGGCAATCCTTTCTGCTCAAAAAGAAAACCGGCAAAATGAAAATAAATGGAATTTTAAAGAAAAAAAATAAAAGTTGAAGCTAAAGGGTATACCTTAATCACTTGCCAAAGGGTATCACAATTGACAGCAATGGTACTCAAACTCAAACATCACAACCACAAGTTCTCATGAGGAAATTGCAGCAGCAGCAGCATGGAATTATAGTCTGTTTGTGTTAACTTGAAACTAGAGTTAGTAATGTAACCAAGGTTAAATAAACCAGAGTGAGTTAGTTAGTTGCTTACAAGTTAAGCAAAAACTGTTGTACAAGTCATTTTAGAGTTAAGTTATGATAGACACCTTTACCTGAATAGATCCGAACTTGAATTAAAATAATGCTAGAACATAACTTATTCTACAACTATTTTACAATTTGCTTATGTGACATACTCTACCTCAGCTTTTATGTGGGGCCAAAAACTAACATTGAAGCAATTTGTTCATCAATATACTAAGGTGGAGTATGCCACATCAACAAATTATAAAATTATTGTAGAATAAGTTGTGTCTCTAGCATTACTCTTTGAATTAAACCACTTTCTTTAAATTTTATCACCATTATTTTCGTGCAACGGACGGAGTAATTATTAGAGAGTCCAATATAAATGTAACATTCCTACCCTCTTTCCAATATTGGTGATACATTAGAATGGTTGGGGTATCACCTACCACATCAAAGGATACAAGTGTGTAACCGAAAAGGAAGAAAGATAGAAATTCCTTCCTGATTTCTAATTAAACTTAGAATATGTCACATTGCAAGCCGATGCTTATTCCATGATAGGACATTACATAAAATTCTACGATAAAATAAAAATGGGAGACTTGGTTAAGTCAATAATTTCAGAGTAATCAATTCGTCTCTTTTTTGGTTGCAAACTAATTCCGTTGCAGGGTTCAGGAGTAAACACATCTATAACCTCAACATCACAAAGGACAGTAGAACTCTTGATTAAAGGTTTATCTTCAACAATAGCTGCTCTAGTTTGTAGATCTTTCCTGGATGGCCAATCCAGTTCAACACTACATGCTTCAGACAACGGAACGATACCTCTCTCAAAAGTTTCTGCTACAACTGCAGATGATGTGTGATCATATCGTTCTGAGTCCCTTCTTGGCTGTTTGAAGCCACTTTCCTCTATATTCGGTGAAAATTCAGGAGTTCTTTCTTCAATCCTATTTCTACAGTATGCAGAACTATGAACTGTCTCATACTCGAATGTCTCCATTACTTCTCTACAGTCTCCACCAGCTTCGACACATTCTCTGTACTCGTGCTCTGCTAAATTGTTATAACCTGTTCCATTTACAAGTCTGTCACATTCTTCAATGTCCAACTCCTCATTTTGATAAACATTCTGATCAGATCCTGTATAACAAGGGAGTTCATCCATGGAACAGACTTGGACATTCATGTGCTCCGGCAAACTTGGGCAACCAGCACAGTGCTTTTTGTATTGTGTTGAGAAAAAATTCACTGTGAGACTCAAGCTGATCATATGCATAAATAATAAGCCACTGAACAATAAAACCATATCAAATAGTTGTAGCAAAATATAAGAACCTTAAATTATCATACCTCTGCCAGGTTGGTAGCGTGAGCATTGTGTATGCCAGTTTGATCTTATTAGCTATTCCAGAAAGGGATTTGAAAGCGACAGCTGCCTTTCTAACAACCAGTGATTCTATAGGATGCTGCCAGGCCCACTCAAACTGCATTTTAATGTTGAAAAATGGTTGATAGTGTCAATGTAATTAATATTTAGAAGGACAATAAAAATCAATCTGCCCAGCCTAAGATAGGCTCGATATGTCTGTTTTTAGGAGTTCCATTCTGATGTAGCGTCACTTTTACCATTCACATAGTATAAAAATTCCTCTTCTCAAAGTAGTTAGAGTAAAAGGCAAAGATGAATTGAAATTTCAATACCTTAATAGTTTGAGCGGGTAATGCTAGGGGGTCTCAATTTTTTTGTCTCCAGTGATGCGACATTAAATGCTTTAATAATACTTTGACATAACCAATCATAAGAGATATACAAAAAAAAAAAGTAATGATGGGCCCATCATTTGAGGCACTTTTTGAGACCAAATATTTGATATCCCTAGAATTGCCCCAGTTTCAGCATATGTTTGTTCAAGATTTAGCAAAATATTCACACTATAATTTAGTTGTGCACATTCTAGTAATTCCAAAACTAAGTTAATAAATTACTACTTCCAAGATTAGAGATACATTTTCTTTCTAGTCCATTCCAAATTTAGAGACACATTTATATTTTAAGACCCAAAAAAGTGATATGATATTCCTAATTTGCCACAATTTTTTACCATCATATCTAGTATGACACTCCCACAACTAAATTCTTAGTTAATATCAAAGGTACACTTAGAATATAAACTTGTCCTTAAAAGCCGTCGTCATATAAATGTATTTCTCTCTAACTTTGTGAAACGAAGAGAGCACATCTCAAAAACATGATTAAACAATGAATGGCATGTACCACTAGACATCCAGGAAACAGTTCTGTCATCCACTACAAGGATTGTAATTTGAAAGCACGACAATTTTGTACATATGGCCACAGTTATGTTTATCAGACGTTACAGCAGAAGAGCTAAAAAGAATGGATATGGAGACTTCTTCTTATTAATACCAACCTAAAAGAGATTTTAGCTACCTGAAGAGCGGCTACATTGGTAGGGAAGCCATAGATGCACAATGCCATTTCCCAAGGGCGCTTACTCTTGGTCCTCTGGGCACCGCTTCTCATTTCACCATTATGCTGCCTAATTCGACGCTTTGGATTGACTGTAAATCTGGAAGATTGGAATTGAACAAATGAGATGAAAACAATTCATCAAAACTATCCAATAATATAGCAAGAACTACTTTGGCAAGAACATATTAAGAACAATAATTATGAGCTCAAACTCCAGTCCTCTTTTAAAACCAACCAATCAATCATACCCTTGAATCAAATCGACCTACATAAAAGTATAACAAACCATCTAATGAATTATAGATACACACCCATCTGATCGGATGGCGGCACGGCAGAATTAGCAAGAAATGTCAAAATTAATTAAGGAGAGAAAGAAACAAAGAAAGAAAGAGGAACGACCCCGATGTAAGTGTGGCCTTTGTGTCTGGGGCTAAGGGAAGTCAGCAGATAGCAGCCAAAAAACCCTCCTCCTCCTCTTTCATCTTCCTTCTGCTCCTCCCCTTTTTTATGGTTTATTAGGGTTTCTAATTCATTACCTCCCTTTCTTTTCCCCATTCTCTCTCTCTCTCTCTCTCTCAATTATTCGACCGTTGCAGCCAACCTTCAATTATTCCATCACTCAATTATTCGACCGTTGCAAGCCAACCTTCAATTTGATACGTAGGACTTTCTCTATGGTGATAAAAGATAATTAATACAAAATAATTTGTTGAATTATAATAAACTCACCAATCCCCTGCGAATAAATTGTGATTAAAAAAACATGTACAATGGTTTATTATATTAAATAAGAAAATATTTAATTAAGATTTTGAGAGGATAATTGCAGTTATTAAATATATATATTCAAATAATAAATATGGAAGTATATATTATAGATTCATTCGATATTAATTAAGTACATATTTATTTAGTGATAATTATGAGAAAATATTTATTTTAATTTTATTTCAGCTTGTAATGAAATTTTATATTAGTGTTTATATTGCAAAATTTACTTGAATTTCCAATTTCAATAGAAATATAAAATTCAAGTTTTAATAAATTTTAATTTAATAATGACAACTAATTAGTAATGAATCACTATAATTTTTTTAATTTGAATGAAGCACACGCACGAAGAATAGCTTGAGCCTTGACATGTTGCACGCAGCATAAAAGGAAGTAGGAGAATAATTAAAAATTAATCCCTTAAAAGCCTAATCTAGACTCAAAATAACATATCCGATTATCATGACTTCATGATAAATTGATAAATTGATTAATATAATATTGACACACAGAGAGATCATTTCTCGTCTACGTGTCGACACTGGATTAGTCAATTTCTTCATGCTAACCACTCCCCCAAAATAACAACTCAAGGCCCACAGACATTGTGGGCTCATCCCCAAATGAACTTAGGGGTGTTTGATAAATACTGAATGAATTTGAATCTGAATCTGAATCTGAACGAGCTGAATCTGAATCTGAATGAAAAAAATTACTTGATAATTGACATGTCTCAAATATCTGAATAACAGTTTTTTACAAGTTTATCCTTCTAAATTATGCTGAACAAATATATATATTTTTTGATAATATATATTATTTAAAATAACTTTTATCATAATAAATTAATTATAATACTGTTATAAGGCAAAAGTAATTATATATAAAAAAAATTATATTACCTATTTATATTTAACAGTGTACCATATCTTGAAATTGAATATATAACTACTCATTCAGTACTACCTCATTTACCCCTCTCTCTCTCTCTCTCCTCATTCACTTTTTGTTCCCCGCAAGAATCAATTTCTCATCCTCATAACATAATTAACCAAAACTCTCACCAATCCATAAGAAGAATACATTCACAAGGAAACAATGTTTCAAAATACCCATGGACAAGAAGAGCATTCGGATTTTTTGTTTTTTCTCTCTTTACCATTTTTCAGATGACCAGATCTCAATTTTTGCCCGAAGTTAAAGTAAGTTTTGTCTTGTCAAGTACATCCTTCTTTGAGAAGACGATCAAATATCGAACATGTTGAAGTGAGTTTCCTAAAATTTTAATTTTGCTCAAAACCTTGTGATTATTTTGATATCAAATGTGAAAGAAATGAAATGACGGTAGTTTAGAAGGTATTAGAAGTAATTTTCATATTTTATAAAGA
Source organism: Panax stipuleanatus (assembly GCA_020205555.1). Taxonomy (NCBI): domain Eukaryota; kingdom Viridiplantae; phylum Streptophyta; class Magnoliopsida; order Apiales; family Araliaceae; genus Panax; species Panax stipuleanatus. The sequence goes on from CM035123.1 coordinate 107,558,070, forward strand.
CGTTTAAGTAAATTTCTCATTCAGGTGTTTTGCTTACCGATTCAGCTAGAATTTTCTGGCTTACTCGCTCAGACCAATCCAGATCAATTCAGAACTTTATTGGTGCAAGACAAACAAACTTACTAGCTTACCGATTCAGATATAAGGTCATTTAGATCTATTACGAGCTAAACAAACAACCCTTTAGCCAACCAATATAATAAAGGGTCTTTAACATTAATATATAACAATTAGAAAGTAATTACAATAACAGTGCATCCACAAAATAATTAAAAAAACAACGCAATAAATTCAAACCATTCAATTTCACATTAATAAGGAAACCTAAAACCAAGGCTGTCATAATTAATAATTCAAATTCAAATCTTTAGGATCTAACAACAAAAACAAATCCATAATTTAAAATTCAAATTAAAAGGATGAAAAAAAAATTATTTTCTCGTCATCTTCCTCTTCTTCCGCTGCCGCGAATCTTAAACTTGCTACAAACAGAATAGAATATAACAGAATAGTACCTTGGGTGAAATCGTCCAAGGAATTAGGAGGAATGCAGAGAGAGCGACGATTGCGAGAGAATAGATCCGTTATGATTAAGTGGTGATGGTCGGAACTAAATAGTAGATTCAGAATTCAGATGATGATATTAATCAATCCCTCCTCCCCCTTCACCGGTGAGACGGAGCGAGAGCCAACCACAAAATGGTCGATGGGATGGAGAAAGGAGGTGAATATTTGATTTTTCATAATTTCTTCATGTCCGAAATTTCCAAGTCCAATTTCATGTCCAAAGGAAAATAAGAACACTGCATAGGAAAGAGAGAGATAAGAGAGTGATGTGTAATGTAATGTTGATAACCAAACCTTCATACCAAAGTAACCAAACCTTCATACCAAGGTAATAAACCTTTATACCAAGGTAACTAATCTACATCCACATGAACCTGCAGTATGAATTGGTTACCTTGGTCTGAAAGCTTGGCAACCAACTGCATGAAGGTTTGGCTACCAACTGCATCACATTCAAAATGAATTGGTAACCTAATAAAACTGAATTGGTTACCTTGGTATGAAGGTTTGGCTACCAACTACATGAAAGTTTGGCTACCAACTGCATCACATTCAAAATAAATTGATAACCTAATAAAACTGAATAATTGATTACGTTGGTATGAAGGTTTGGTTACCAACTGTACTATGAAAAAACTGCAGGGGATTGAGATGAATTGGTTACCTTGGTATGAAGGTTTGGTTACCTTGATATGAAGGTTTGGTTACCTTGGTATGAAAGCTTGGTTACCTTGATATGAAAGTTTGGTTACCTTGATATGAAAGTTTGGTTACCTTGGTATGAAGGTTTGATTACCAACTGCACTATGAAGGTAATCTAATAAAACTGAATTAGTTACCTTGGTATGAAGGTTTGGCTACCAATTGCACTATGAAAAAATTGCAAGTGTGGAGGTGGATTGGTTACCTTGGTATGAAGGTTTAGTTACCTTAGTATGAAGGTTTGGTTACCTTGGTATGAAGGTTTGGTTACCTTGGTATGAAGGTTCGCGCCTGCGCATTTTGATTTTTCACATGAATCCACTATTAACAAAAATTTTAGTCCATTAAGCAAAACATGAAACAATTGCACAAACATTCACCATATTCCCACAAGAGGACATACAAATGCCGCCAACGAACTCATAACCCATATTCCCCAAAATTTATAAAACATCAGAGATCACTCCCTAGATCCATCAACCATTGGGCGAAAACGATTGAGAATTGTGGTTACTGGTGGTGCTGGATTTGTGGGTAGCCATTTGGTTGATAAGTTGATTGCTAGGGGTGATAATGTGATTGTGATTGATAATTTCTTCACGAAAGATAATGTGATGCATCATTTTGGGAATCCAAGGTTTGAGCTTATTAGGCATGAAGTTGTTGAACCCATTTTGCTGGAGGTGGATCAGATCTATCACTTAGTTTGTCCCGCTTCATCTGTTCATTATCCAGCCCAGCCTTTCGGTCCCCTCTGATTTCCGTTCCTCCATACCCAGATTAATTTCTAATCATGAATCTGTACCGAAACCATTTCGTAAGAAGAGAGGGAAGAGGTTGTGGTGTTGGCGGTAATGATGGAGGTCGGCGGCGGCGTCGAATAAGTGGCAGATGTAGACGGAGAAGAAGGCATGAAGAAGTGGGCGGTGATGAGGACTAAGATAGTGAGGGTCATGAAGGAATAATACACTTCAAAAAAATCAATCTGAACTAAAAATACGGGAAGATTTGGATTGACTGTAAATCTGGAAGATTGGAATTGAACAAATGAGATGAAAACAATTCATCAAAACTATCCAATAATATAGCAAGAACTACTTTGGCAAGAACATATTAAGAACAATAATTATGAGCTCAAACTCCAGTCCTCTTTTAAAACCAACCAATCAATCATACCCTTGAATCAAATCGACCTACATAAAAGTATAACAAACCATCTAATGAATTGGACTTAAGTAGAATTATAGATACACACCCATCTGATCGGATGGCGGCACGGCAGAATTAGCAAGAAATGTCAAAATTAATTAAGGAGAGAAAGAAACAAAGAAAGAAAGAGGAACGAACCCGATGTAAGTGTGGCCTTTGTGTCTGGGGCTAAGGGAAGTCAGCAGATAGCAGCCAAAAAACCCTCCTCCTCCTCCTCTTTCATCTTCCTTCTGCTCCTCCCCTTTTTTATGGTTTATTAGGGTTTCTAATTCATTACCTCCCTTTCTTTTCCCCATTCTCTCTCTCTCTCTCTCTCTCTCTCTCTCTCTCTCAATTATTCGACCGTTGCAGCCAACCTTCAATTATTCCATCACTCAATTATTCGACCGTTGCAAGCCAACCTTCAATTTGATACGTAGGACTTTCTCTATGGTGATAAAAGATAATTAATACAAAATAATTTGTTGAATTATAATAAACTCACCAATCCCCTGCGAATAAATTGTGATTAAAAAAACATGTACAATGGTTTATTATATTAAATAAGAAAATATTTAATTAAGATTTTGAGAGGATAATTGCAGTTATTAAATATATATATTCAAATAATAAATATGGAAGTATATATTATAGATTCATTCGATATTAATTAAGTACATATTTATTTAGTGATAATTATGAGAAAATATTTATTTTAATTTTATTTCAGTTTGTAATGAAATTTTATATTAGAGTTTATATTGCAAAATTTACTTGAATTTCCAATTTCAATAGAAATATGAAATTCAAGTTTTAATAAATTTTAATTTAATAATGACAACTAATTAGTAATGAATCACTATAATTTTTTTAATTTGAATGAAGCACACGCACGAAGAATAGCTTGAGCCTTGACATGCTGCACGCAGTATAAAAGGAAGTAGGAGAATAATTAAAAATTAATCCCTTAAAAGCCTAATCTAGACTCAAAATAACATATCCGATTATCATGAAATTAACTTCATGATAAATTGATAAATTGATTAATATAATATTGACACACAGAAAGATCATTTCTCGTCTGCGTGTCGACACTGTATTAATCAATTTCTTCATGCTAACCACTCCCCCAAAATAACAACTCAAGGCCCACAGACATTGTGGGCTCATCCTCAAATGAACTTAGGGGGTGTTTGATAAAAATTGAATGAATTTGAATCTGAATCTGAATCTGAATCTGAATGGAAAAAAATTGCTTGATAATTGACATGTCTCAAATATCTGAATAACAGTTTTTACAAGTTTATCCTTCTAAATTATGCTGAACAAATATATATATTTTTTGATAATATATATTATTTAAAATAACTTTTATCATAATAAATTAATTATAATACTGTTATAAGGCAAAAGTAATTATATATAAAAAAAATTATATTACCTATTTATATTTAACAGTGTACCATATCTTGAAATTGAATATATAACTACTCATTCAGTACTACCTCATTTACCCCTCTCTATCTCTCTCCTCATTCACTTTTTGTTCCCCGCAAGAATCAATTTCTCATCCTTATAACATAATTAACCAAAACTCTCACCAATCCATAAGAAGAATACATTCACAAGGAAACAATGTTTCAAAATACCCATGGACAAGAAGAGCATTCGGATTTTTTGTTTTTTCTCTCTTTACCATTTTTCAGATGACCAGATCTCAATTTTTGCCCGAAGTTAAAGTAAGTTTTGTCTTGTCAAGTACATCCTTCTCTGAGAAGACGATCAAATATCGAACATGTTGAAGTGAGTTTCCTAAAATTTTAATTTTGCTCAAAACCTTGTGATTATTTTGATATCAAATGTGAAAGAAATGAAATGACGGTAGTTTAGAAGGTATTAGAAGTAATTTTCATATTTTATAAAGACGTTTAAGTAAATTTCACATTCAGGTGTTTTGCTTACCGATTCAGCTAGAATTTTCTGGCTTACTCGCTCAGACCAATCCAGATCAATTCAGAACTTTATTGGTGCAAGACAAACAAACTTACTAGCTTACCAATTCAGATATAAGGTCATTTAGATCTATTACGAGCTAAACAAACAGCCCCTTAGCCTACCAATATAATAAAGGGTCTTTAACATTAATAAATAACAATTAGAAAGTAATTACAATAACAGTGCATCCACAAAATAATTAAAAAAACAACGCAATAAATTCAAACCATTCAATTTCACATTAATAAGGAAACCTAAAATCAAGGCTGTCATAATTAATAATTCAAATTCAAATCTTTAGGATCTAACAACAAAAACAAATCCATAATTCAAAATTCAAATTAAAAGGATGAAAAAAAAATTTATTTTCTCGTCATCTTCCTCTTCTTCCGCTGCCGCGAATCTCCGCTGCGAATCTTAAACTTGCTACAAACAGAATAGAATATAACAGAATAGTACTTTGGGTGAAATCGTCCAAGGAATTAGGAGGAATGCAGAGAGAGCGACGATTGCGAGAGAATAGATCCGTTATGATTAAGTGGTGATGGTCGGAACTAACTAGTAGATTCAGAATTCAGATGATGATATTAATCAATCCCTCCTCCCCCTTCACCGGTGAGACGGAGCGAGAGCCAACCACAAAATGGTCGATGGGATGGAGAAAGGAGGTGAATATTTGATTTTTCATAATTTCTTCATGTCCGAAATTTCCAAGTCCAATTTCATGTCCAAAGGAAAATAAGAACACTGCATAGGAAAGAAAGAGATAAGAGAGTGATGTGTAATGTAATGTTGATAACCAAACCTTCATACCAAAGTAACCAAACTTTCATACCAAGGTAATAAACCTTTATACCAAGGTAACTAATCTACATCCACATGAACCTGCAGTATGAATTGGTTACCTTGGTCTGAAAGCTTGGCAACCAACTGCATGAAGGTTTGGCTACCAATTGCATCACATTCAAAATGAATTGGTAACCTAATAAAACTGAATTGGTTACCTTGGTATGAAGGTTTGGCTATCAACTGCATGAAGGTTTGGCTACCAACTGCATCACATTCAAAATAAATTGATAACCTAATAAAACGGAATTAATTACCTTGGAATATCGGATATAATATCGAAGAAAACTTGCACTAAATACTAATACTCAAAGTATAGAAATACTCACAAAAATACGCTTGATATTATAGAGAGAGAAAACTTCTGATTCTGGTGTGATTTTCAATTCTAACCTAAGCACCCTATTTATAGGAAAAGCTTAGGATGCCAAATGAGACTAAAATAATAAAATAATATTATTATTTTTAAAATTCTCCAGCCGCCGGCTGCTACAAAAAAAAATCAGATTTCAACAAAAGTGGGGCCCACCCATTAAATATATATATTTTCCGAAACTTCAATAATTCATAACAAATAGCCCATTTGTCAGAAAAATACAAATTTTATGTCTTTCCATAGGAAATTTAATTCTCTACAACTTTGCAGAAGGAAGTTTTTCCAAATTCCAAACATAAATTATCCGAAATCCAAAAACAGATGATTTCTCACACCAAAATATTTATAAAAACTCACTAGCGCCAATTCCTTCTTTAATATCCACAAAATAAATATTTCCTTATCATATAAATCAATAATTAATTATTCACAAATAATATTATAGAACTACAATATTAACAACCAGGTCGTTCCCAGGACGGAGGGGGCCTTCCGATAAGGACTTCTCCTTATTGGCGCGCAATTAAATAACCCCTCCTAGATAGAACTTTCTTAGACATTGTCAATAATGCTATCTAATAATATTATTCAAATAATATGAATTATTGAGTTAATAATGTGAAATACTGTGCAACGACAATTATTGAATCAATACTACAAAATATCAACTGTAGCCATTATTGAATCAATCATATGAAATGGCAACGTAGCAATTATTGAGTCAATAAAATATCAATGTAACAATTATTGAGTCAATAATATAAAATATCAACGTAGCAATTATTGAGTCAATAATATAAAATATTGAACAGTAATTACTGTAACAATAATTGAGTAATGGCTTCTCACGTAAGACTCAATAATTCAAAATACTGTGCAATACCGTGTGCTACTATGCAACACCGTGTATCACTGTATTTTAACCACCGGGTATTTCAACAGTACTAACGGTAACAACCACGCCGTTATTTTGTAAAAAAGTTATTTCTGTCGCTTTCTATATCCGACAGTTATTCCGTTGTGGGGCCCACAAATAGCTGCGCCGTCGTACGAATATTCCCCGACAACAAGAATATTCCACGACCAAACGAATATTCCCCGACAACAATAATATTTTATAACCACTTGCTCATTTTAAAAATATTTGCACATTTCACCCATAACTTTCATATTTATCAAAACAACACCTTACTGTTTCGAAATAATATATAAAGAAAATTAAATTTTTATTCATAAAAGTTGGGGTCTTACAACCTCCCCTCCTTATGAAATTTCGTCCTCGAAATTGACGTACGTACCTGGTATGTCGAAAAGGTGAGGATACCTCGCTTTCATTTCCGATTCCAACTCCCACGTCATTTCCTCAATTGCATGGTTTCTCCACAAAACTTTAACTTGAGGTATAGTTTTCGAGCATAGGACATGCTCCTTCCTATCCAAGATTTTGACAGGTACCTCCTCGTACGTTAAATCTTCAGCTATCTCGTCTGGTTCTAACTCAATAATGCGGTTTGGATCCTTCACATATTTACGTAACACGGATATGTGAAACACGTTATGAACACGAGACATGCTTGGAAGTAAAGCGAGTCTATAGGCCACATTTCCTATTCGGTCAAGAATCTCAAATGGACCAATGAATTGTGGGTTAAGCTTTCCTCTCTTCCCAAACCTCGTAACTCCTTTCCACGGAGCAACACGTAATAACACATGGTCTCCAACATTAAATTCCACGTCCTTTCGATGAAGATCCGCATAACTCTTTTGTCGATCTTGTGCGGTTTGTATACGTTGTCGAATCATTTGGATCTTTTCTGTAGTCATACGTACTAACTCCGGTCCCAACAATGTTGTTTCACCCACCTCGTTCCAACATACTGGAGAGCGACACTTTCTCCCATACAACGTCTCGAATGGAGTTACGCCTATACTTGCCTGATAACTGTTGTTGTAGGAGAATTCCACCAATGGTAAGTACTTATCCCAACTCCCTTTGAAGTTTAGAACACAGAGTCTCAATAGATCTTCAAGAGTTTGGATAGTCCTTTCCGATTGTCCGTCTGTTTGAGGATGATAAGCCGAACTGAATCGTAAATCCGTACCCATTGCTTTCTGCAAACTGATCCAAAATCGTGAAGTAAATCTGGGATCACGATCCGAAACTATGGATACTGGCATGCCATGCAACCTCACAATCTCATTCACGTACATATGAGCAAGACGTTCAAGAGAATAAGTCTCTCGTATCGGCAAGAAATGAGCAGACTTGGTTAATCTATCAACAATAACCCAAATCGCATCTAAGCCTTGAGAAACCTTAGGAAGACCCGTAACGAAATCTGTAAGACCCTATGAATAAAGATGTAGTTTTCTTTATATATTATTTCGAAATAGTAAGGTGTTGTTTTGATAAATATGAAAGTTATGGGTGAAATGTGCAAACATTTTTAAAATGAGCAAGTGGTTATAAAATATTCTTGTTGTCGGGGAATATTCGTTTGGTCGTGGAATATTCTTGTTGTCGGAGAATATTCGTACGACGGCGCAGCTATTTGTGGGCCCCCACAATGGAATAACTGTCGGATATAGAAAGCGACAGAAATAACTTTTTTACAAGATAACGGCGTAGTTGTTACCGTTAGTACTGTTGAAATACCCGGTGGTTAAAATACAGTACGCGGTGGTGCGCAGTAGCACACGGTATTGCACAGTATTTTGAATTATTGAGTCTTACGTGAGAAGGAACCTACTCAATTATTGTTACAGTATTTACTGTTCAATATTTTATATTATTGACTCAATAATTGCTACGTTGATATTTTATATTATTGACTCAATAATTGCTGCATTGATATTTTATTGACTCAATAATTGCTACGTTGCTATTTTTTTTATGATTGATTCAATAATGGCTACAGTTTTTGTAGTATTGATTCAATAATTGTCGTTGCACAGTATTTCACGTTATCAACTCAATAATTCATATTATTTGAATAATATTATTAGATAGCATTATTGACAATGTCTAAGGAAGTTCTGTCTAGGAGGGGTTATTTAATTGCGCGCCAGTAAGGAGAAGTCCTTATCGGAAGGCCCCCTCTGTCCTGGGAACGACCTGGTTGTTAATATTGTAGTTCTATAATATTATTTGTGAATAATTAATTATTGATTTATATGATAAGGAAATATTTATTTTGTGGATATTAAAGAAGGAATTAGTGCTGATGTATTTTTATCAGTATTTTGGTGTGAAAAATCATCTGTTGGTGGATTTCGGATAATTTATGTTGGGAATTTGGAAAAATTTTCTTCTGCAAAGTTGTAGAGAATTAAATTTTCTATGGAAAGGACACATCATTTGTATTTTTCTGACAAAGGAGCTATTTATTATGAATTATTGAAGTTTCGGAAAATAAATATTTTTTAAATAAAAGGTGGGCCCCACTTTTGTTGGTTTGTTGAAAAATCTGATGTTTTGAAGCAGCCGGCGGCTGTAGGATTTTTTTTTTAAAAAAATATTATTTTATTCATTTAGTCTCCTTTGGCATCCTAAGCTTTTCCTATAAATAGGGTGCTTAGGTTAGAATTGAAAATCACACCAGAATTCGAAGTTTTCTCTCTCTATAATATCGAGCGTATTTTTGTGAGTATTTCAATACTTTGAGTATTACTATTCAGTACAAGCTTTCGTTGGTATTATATCCGATATTCCAGTCAGAGATACTATTTTTTTGAGGTAAGGGATGTTATTTTCTTTCGTAAATGATGTTATTCTTCTCAATATCATTATACAAAAATATTGTCATAGATTTTATGTTGAAATTCTTACTTTTTCCGTCGGGGTTACTATTCACGTATACGGCACTATTCACGTATACGGCACTATTCACGGAAAAATTTATTTTTCTTCTAATTGTCTGTTAAGGTTACTATCTTTGATTGTATCCAAGTTTTGGGCTTTATTCTTGAATTTTGCTTCACAAAGTATTATTAAGGATTATTCTTGAATTCGGATAAACTAAAATACGAATATTTGATCTTTGTCTTTTATCTCACTGGATTCGCTCTTTAAAATGTTTTTCATCATCCTCAGTCCTAAAAGTTGATGTAACTGAATATCTTTGGCCTGTAGAGCAAAGATGAATGATTACCTGATGAATATCTTTGGCCTGTAGTGCAAAGATGACAGGTGTTGAGATGAACATGACTACTGATGATGCAAATGAATATCTTTGGCCTGTAGTGCAAAGATGAATATTGATTCGAGATGTATATTGATTGATGTTACAGGGATAAAATATTGGTGATGGACTTTTAAATCATAGAAGATAGTAGACTTCATTCTCTGCTTAACTCTTCTAATGATTTGTTATTTCCGCTGCGAATATTGATCTAAAACTTGTTGTCCATAATATTTTATCTGAACTGTTGAAGACTAACGATAATTTATTTTTCATTGTCTTAGTCATAATATTCTTTACTGGGCTAGTTGAGCTCACCCTTTTCATCTGTTGTCCTCTTCAGGAAATGAGAATGTTGCGGGGACTAGTCGGGGGACAGAGTGATGGTCCGAGTTAGAGTAGTAGTAGTCCTCACTATTTCTGATAAATAGTGTGATAATAATTGTAATGAGGACTTAGTTTGAATCTTAATATTTTCTACATATTTGTATTGAGACTCACAGTTGTGTGGTCGTATTTTGCACGACCGTATGATATAAAGTTTGTATTTGAATTCTGTACCATGTATTTGGCGACTCAGAATGGGTTGGGTTGAATGGACCTATTCTGGGGGCGTCACAAAATCTATCGTAATGTGTTCCCACTTCCATTTCGGAATCTCCAGTGGTTGCAATGGACCCTTTGGCACTTGATGCTCCGCCTTTACACGTTGACAAGTTAAACATCTCGAGATGAACTCCGCGATCTCTCTCTTCATATTGCTCCACCAAAATGTATGTTGAAGATCACGATACATTTTAGTACTCCCAGGATGGATCGCAAACGGTGTGTTGTGTGCCTCCATCATGATTCTATACTTCAAGTCGGAATCGTTAGGAACACAAAGTCTAGAGTTGACTCGAAGTATTCCATCTTCATCGATTCTCGCTTCTGGAATTGCACCTTCTTGTACCTTCTTCTTCATCTTCATCAGCTCCGCATCCGTAGCTTGAGCAGCTTTAACTTTATCAATCAAAGCTGGTTCTACGCGTATACTTGACATCATCGCCTTCGTTTCCACATATGATCTTCTACTCAACGCGTCAGCTACCACGTTCGCTTTTCCAGGATGGAATTGAATAGTATGATCGTAATCTTTCAACAGCTCAAACCAACGTCGTTGCCGCATGTTGAGTTCCTTCTGAGTGAAGAAATATTTAAGGCTCTTATGATCCGTATAAATCTCCACTTTCTCTCCGTACAAGTAATGTCTCCAGATCTTCAACGCGAAAACGACTGCTGCCAACTCTAGATCATGAGTAGGATAATTCCTCTCATATTCTTTGAGTTGTCGCGAGGCATAGGCTATGACTTTCCCATGTTGCATGAGAACACATCCTAACCCTTTGTCCGAAGCATCGCTGTAAATAATAAATTCATCCGAACCAGATGGTATTGTCAGAACAGGTGCCGAGATAAGTCTCCTCTTGAGCTCTTGGAAACTCTTCTCGCATTCCTCGCTCCAAACGAATTTCGTATCTTTTCAAGTCAACTGAGTTAATGGAGTAGCGATTCGAGAAAATCCCTCTACGAATCTCCGATAATAACCAGCTAAGCCCAGAAAGCTTCGTACTTCGGTCACCGACTTAGGTTGCTCCCAGCTTTGTATTGCTTCAATCTTCGTCGGGTCCACAGATACTCCACGTTTCGATACCACGTGCCCAAGGAATGCTACTTCCTCAAGCCAGAACTCGCATTTCTTTAACTTGGCATATAGCTTGTTCTCACGAAGCTTTTGAAGTACTAACTTCAAATGGTGCTCATGATCTTCACGGCTTTTAGAATAGATGAGAATGTCATCAATAAAGACAACAACGAATTGATCTAAATACTCCTTAAATACACGGTTCATCATATCCATGAAAGCAGCAGGAGCATTAGTCAATCTAAAAGACATGACTAAGAACTCATAATGCCCGTACCGTGTTCTAAAAGCAGTCTTTGGAATATCCTCAGTTTTAATCTTCAACTGATGATATCCAGAACGAAGATCGATCTTTGAAAAGAATTGCGCTCCTTGCAACTGGTCGAACAGGTCATCAATACGAGGTAACGGATACCTATTCTTGATGGTGACATGGTTCAACTCCCGATAGTCAATACAAAGTCGCATACTCCCGTCTTTCTTCTTTACGAATAAAACATGAGCACCCCAAGGAGACGTACTAGGACGAATAAAACCGATATCTAACAACTCTTGTAATTGGACCTTTAACTCCTGAAGTTCAATAGGAGCCATTCGATATGGGGTTTTAGAAATGGGCTTTGTACCGGGCTCAAGGTCAATAAAGAATTCAACTTCACGTTCTGGGGGTAGACCGGGAAGTTCTTCGGAAAATACATCAGGAAACTCATTAACAACGGAAATATCATTCAAATCTGATGTATTCTGATTTAGATCAGTGACATGAGCTAAGAAAGCTTGACATCCGTTTTTTAATAAACGAATAGCCTTGGGATTTGAAATGATATTGACTGATTTTAGTGGTTTGGTGGTTTGAATTCGCACAACACGTTGATTAGGAATATGAAAACTAACAACCTTACGAAAACAATCAATTCTGGCATGGTAAGTGGTTAACCAGTCAATTCCTAAAATCACATCAAATGCAAGTATTTTCAAAGATATAAGATCAACAGGTAAGGTAAGGGTACCAATCTGAATCAAGCAAGATTTGTAAACTGTAGATGTAACAAAGTTTCTCCTAACGGAGTTTCAACAAATAAGTCAAAGTCTAGTTTATCAGAAGTCAAGTTCAAACGTTGAGCACAAGCAGGTGAAATAAAAGAATGGGTAGCACCGGTATCTAACAAGGTATAAACTTCGCAAGAGTTTATGATCAGCTTACTCGTAATCATCTCGTGTGGATTCCTAGCGTTTTGGGCTGTCACGACAAATGTTCTTCCAGGAATCACCGACTTTGACTTGTCTGCAACCGCCTTTGGAATCACCACCCCCGCTGAACTTGGTTTCGTAACAGGACAATCTCGAGCTATATGTCCTTCTTTTCCACAGTTATAGCATCCTTTGAATTGTTGTGGGCAGTTTGGGCTGATATATCCCTCTTTCCCGCATTTAAAGCATACGACCGGTGGTCGTTCTCCTCCCCTCGAAACAGTTGATGCTGGTGCTGATGTCGACGTCTTCCCGTTCTCATTGTTGTACCTTTTCTTCTTGAAATCTCCTCCCGATTCGCTTCTTCTACTATCATGGCCACGATAACCACTGGAGTGGTTACCGCTTCTGTCATACTTTCCTCCTCGCTGGTTGTCATTGCTCCGATGACTGCTGCCATCGGTACGACCTTGGTTGTGGTCCCTCGGTTGAACATAATCATTATCTCGTTCTAATAACTGGGCCCTATTTACTACATCCGAATATAAAGAAAATTTATGAGAAATGAGGTATTGACGTATTTCGGGTTTCAAACCTCTTAGAAACATCCGCGTCATACGTTCCTCATTCTCACCAAATGAGGTGCAAACCTGGACAGCTCCGCGAACTTAGCCTCGTACTGGGATACCGTCATGTTATTTTGTTCCAGTCGGATAAACTCTACCTCCTTCATATGACGAATACTTTCAGGAAAGTACTTGTCATTGAACAGTTTCTGGAACGCTTCCCAAGACATCTGGAGTGCGGCAGGTTGGGTACGTTTCACAGATTCCCACCAGTAATCTGCCTCTCCACGGAACATAAACGTGGCGAATGGAACCTTATGTTCCTCTGTGCATCCCAAGACATCAAATATCTTGGTAATTTGTTTAATCCACGTCTCCGCCTTGATCGGATCTGGCTTTCCCAGAAACTCTGGTGGTCCCAATTCTTTGAACTGCTTAGCAGTGACAGCTCGTGTGTTGTTATTATCTCCACCTGTATGTTGCACACGAGTCTCCCTCGTCTGATTTTGTATAAACTGCAAAAAACTTCTAAACATCTCATCGTTTATCGTCTGACCAACGTTATTTTCAGGATGAACATTGCCTTCTTGTTGCACGTTCTCCTGGTTAACGATTAAAGGTGTCTCCACGGTCTCATTCACTTCGTTGTTAAAATTCTAAGCTGCCATTCTCAAATACTGCCATAAAACAAGGGTTAATTAAACAAATCAACATATCACATATTAACCCTATTGTAAGACCCCAACTTTTATGAATAAAAATTTAATTTTCTTTATATATTATTTCGAAACAGTAAGGTGTTGTTTTGATAAATACGAAAGTTATGGGTGAAATGTGCAAACATTTTTTAAAATGAGCAAGTGGTTATAAAATATTCTTGTTGTCGGGGAATATTCGTTTGGTCGTGGAATATTCTTGTTGTCGGGGAATATTCGTACGACGGCGCAGCTATTTGTGGGCCCCCACAACGAAATAACTGTCGGATATAGAAAGGGACAAAAATAACTTTTTTACAGAATAACGGCGTGGTTGTTACCGTTAGTACTGTTGAAATACCCGGTGGTTAAAATACAGTGATACACGGTGTTGCATAGTAGCACACGGTATTGCACAGTATTTCGAATTATTGAGTCTTACGTGAGAAGCCATTACTCAATTATTGTTACAGTAATTACTGTTCAATATTTTATATTATTGACTCAATAATTGCTACGTTGATATTTTATATTATTGACTCAATAATTGCTGCATTGATATTTTATTGACTCAATAATTGCTACGTTGCTATTTTTTATGATTGATTCAATAATGGCTACAGTTGATATTTTGTAGTATTGATTCAATAATTGTCGTTGCACAGTATTTCACGTTATCAACTCAATAATTCATATTATTTGAATAATATTATTAGATAGCATTATTGACAATGTCTAAGGAAGTTCTGTCTAGGAGGGGTTATTTAATTTCGCGCCAGTAAGGAGAAGTCCTTATCGGAAGGCCCCCTCTGTCCTGGGAACGACCTGGTTGTTAATATTGTAGTTCTATAATATTATTTGTGAATATTTAATTATTAATTTATATGATAAGGAAATAATTATTTTGTGGATATTAAAGATGGAATTGGCGCTGGTGAGTTTTTATCAATATTTTGGTGTGAGAAATCATCTGTTTTTGGATTTCGGATAATTTATGTTTGGAATTTGGAAAAACTTCCTTCTGCAAAGTTGTAGAGAATTAAATTTCCTATAGAAGGACATAGAATTTGTATTTTTCTGATGAAGGGGCTATTTGTTATGAATTATTAAAGTTTCG
This sequence comes from Panax stipuleanatus, assembly GCA_020205555.1. Lineage (NCBI taxonomy): Eukaryota > Viridiplantae > Streptophyta > Magnoliopsida > Apiales > Araliaceae > Panax > Panax stipuleanatus. The sequence continues at coordinate 107,573,178 of CM035123.1, forward strand.
AAAAATAAATATTTTTTAAATAAAATGGTGGGCCCCACTTTTGTTGTTGGTTGAAAAATCTGATTTTTTTGGTAGCAGCCGGCGGCTGGAAATTTTAAAAAAAATATATTATTTTATTCATTTAGTCTCCTTTGGCATCCTAAGCTTTTCCTATAAATAGGGTGCTTAGGTTAGAATTGAAAATCACACCAGAATCAGAAGTTTTCTCTCTCTATAATATCGAGCGTATTTTTGTGAGTATTTCTATACTTTGAGTATTACTATTCAGTGCAAGTTTCCTTCGGTATTATATCCGATATTTCAGTCAGAGGTACTATCTTTTTGAGGTAAGGGATGTTATTTTCTTTCGTAAATGATATTATTCTTTTTAATATCATTATACAAAAATATTGTCATGGATTTTATGTTGAAATTCTTACTTTTTCCGTCGGGATTACTATTCACGTATACGGCACTATTCACGGAAAAATTAAATTTTCTTCTATTTGTCCAAATTGCTTGTTAAGGTTACTATCTTTGATTGTATCCAAGTTTTGAGCTCTATTCTTGAATTTTGCTCCATAATTGATTATTACGAGGTATTTTTGAATTGGATATACTAAAATACGAATCCTTAGTCTTTGTCTTTTATCTCACTGGATTCGTTTTTTTAAAAATATTTTTCATCATTCTCATTCCTAAAAGGTGATGTAACTGAATATCTTTGGCCTGTAGAGCAAAGATGAATGATTACTTGATGAATATCTTTGGCCTGTAGAGCAAAGATGAATGATTACCTGATGAATATCTTTGGCCTGTAGTGCAAAGATGACAGGTGTTGAGATGAACATGACCACTGATGATACAAATGAATATCTTTGGCCTGTAGTGCAAAGATGAATATTTGATTCGAGATGCATATTGATTGATGTTACAGGGATAAAATATTGATGATGGACTTTTAAATCATAGAAGATAGTAGACTTTATTCTCTGCTTAACTCTTCTAATGAATTGTTATTTTCGCTGCGAATATTGATCAAAAGTTGGTTGTCCATTATATTTTATCTGATTTGTTGAAGACTAACGATAATTTATTTTCCATTATCTTAGTCATAATATTCTTTACTGAGCTAGTTGAGCTCACCCTTTTCATCTGTTGTCCTCTTCAGGAAATGAGAATGTTGCGGGAACTAGTCGGGGGACAGAGTGATGGTCCGAGTTAGAGCAGTAGTAGTCCTCACTATTTCTGATAAATAGTGTGATAATAATTGTAATGAGGACTTAGTTTGAATCTTAATATTTTCTACATATTTATATTGAGACTCACAGTTGTGTGGTCGTATTTTGCACGACCGTATGATATAAAGTTTGTATTTGAATTCTGTACCATGTATTTGGCGACTCAGAATGGGTTGGGTTGAATGGACCTATTCTGGGGGCGTCACAGTTGGTATCAGAGCTTAGGGATATGATCTCTGGCGGAGATCGGGGAATAGAACTAGGAGGGGAGAGACGAGTAAATCCTTCGCTAGTGTGTCCTACCTAAGCTTATGTGGTATTTAATTGGTCAGTCGGAGCATAGGGTTAATATGTGATATGTTGATTTGTTTAATTAACCCTTGTTTTATGACAGTATTTGAGAATGGCAGCTGAGAACGTTAACAACGAAGTGAATGAGACCGTGGAGACACCTTTAATCGTTAACCAGGAGAACATGCAACAAGAAGGCAATGTTCATCCTGAAAATAACGCTGGTCAGACGATAAACGATGAGATGTTTAGAAGTTTTTTGCAGTTTATGCAAAACCAGACGAGGGAGACTCGTGTGCAACATATAGGTGGCGATAATGACAACTCGCGAATTGTTACTGCTAAGCAGTTCAAAGAATTGGGACCACCAGAGTTTCTGGGAAAGTCAGATCCGATAAAGGCGGAGACGTGGATTAAACAAATTACCAAGATATTTGATGTCTTGGGATGCACGGAAGAACAGAAGGTTCCATTCGCCACGTTTATGTTCCGTGGAGAGGCAGATTACTGGTGGGAATCCGTGAAGCGTACCCAGCCTGCCGCACTTAAGATATCTTGGGAAGCGTTCCAGAAACTGTTTAATGACAAGTACTTTCCTGAAAGTATTCGTCATATGAAGGAAGTAGAATTTATTAGACTCGAACAAAATAACATGACGGTATCCCAGTACGAGGCTAAGTTCGCGGAGCTGTCCAGGTTTGCACCTCATTTGGTGGAGAATGAGAAGCGTATGACGCGGATGTTTCTAAGAGGTTTGAAACCCGAAATACGTCAATACCTCATTTCTCATAAATTTTCTTTATATTCGGATGTAGTAAATAGGGCCCAGTTATTAGAACGAGATAATAATTATGTTCAACCGAGGGACCACAACCAAGGTCGTACCGATGGCAGCAGTCATCGGAGCAATGACAACCAACGAGGAGGAAAGTATGACAGAAGCGGTAACCACTCCGGTGGTTATCGTGGCCATGATAGTAGAAGAAGCGAATCGGGAGGAGATTTCAAGAAGAGAAGGTACAACAATGAGAACGCGAAGACGTCGACATCAGCACCAGCATCAACTGTTTCGAGGGGAGGAGAACGACCACCGGTCGTATGCTTTAAATGCGGGAAAGAGGGACATATCAGCCCAAACTGCCCACAACAGTTCAAAGGATGCTATAACTGTGGAAAAGAAGGACATATAGCTCGAGATTGTCCTGTTGCGAAACCAAATTCAGCTGGGGTGGTGATTCCAAAGGCGGTTGCAGACAAGTCAAAGTCGGTGATTCCTGGAAGAGCGTTTGTCATGATAGCCCAAAACGCGAGGAATTCACACCAGGTAATTACGGGTAAGCTGATCATAAACTCTTGCGAAGTTTATACCTTGTTAGATACCGGTGCTACCCATTCCTTTATTTCACCTGCTTGTGCTCAACGTTTGAACTTGACTTCTGATAAATTAGACTTTGACTTATCTGTTGCAACTCCGTTAGGAGAAACCTTTGTTACATCTACAGTTTACAAATCTTGCTTGATTCAGATTGGTACCCTTACCTTACCTGTCGATCTTATATCTTTGAAAATACTTGCATTTGACGTGATTTTAGGAATTGACTAGTTAATCACTTACCATGCCAGAATTGATTGTTTTCGTAAGGTTGTTAGTTTTCATATTCCTAATCAACCTGTTGTGCGAATTCAAACCACCAAACCAATAAAATCAGTCAATATCATTTCAAATCCCAAGGCTATTCGTTTATTGAAAAACGGATGTCAAGCTTTCTTAGCTCATGTCACTAATCTAAATCAGAATACATCAGATTTGAATGATATTTTCGTTGTTAATGAGTTTCCTGATGTATTTTCTGAAGAACTTTCCGGTCTACCCCCAGAACGTGAAGTTGAATTCTTTATTGACCTTGAGCCCGGTACAAAGCCCATTTCTAAAACCCATATCGAATGGCTCCTATTGAACTTCAGGAGTTAAAGATCCAATTACAAGAGTTGTTAAATATCGGTTTTATTCGTCCTAGTACGTCTCCTTGGGGTGCTCCTGTTTTATTCGTAAAGAAGAAAGACGGGAGTATGCGACTTTGCATTGACTATCGGGAGTTGAACCATGTCACCATTAAGAATAGGTATCCGTTACCTCGTATTGATGACCTGTTCAACCAGTTGAAAGGAGCGCAATTCTTTTCAAATATCGATCTTCGTTCTGGATATCATCAGTTGAAGATTAAAACTGAGGATATTGATCAACTGTGACGCCCCCCAGAATAGGTCCATTCAACCCAACCCATTCTGAGTCGCCAAATACCTGGTACAGAATTCAAATACAAACTTTATATCATACGGTCGTGCAAAATACGACCACACAATTGTGAGTCTCAATACAAATATGTAGAAAATATTAAGATTCAAACTAAGTCCTCATTACAATTATTATCACACTATTTATCAGAAATAGTGAGGACTACTACTGCTCTAACTCGGACCATCACTCTGTCCCCCGACTAGTCCCTGCGACATTCTCATTTCCTGAAGAGGACAACAGATGAAAAGGGTGAGCTCAACTAGCTCAGTAAAGAATATTATGACTAAGATAATGAAAAATAAATTATCGTTAGCCTTCAATAAATCAGATAAAATATAATGGACAACCAATCTTAGATCAATATTCGCAGCGGAAATAACAAATCATTAGAAGAGTTAAGCAGAGAATCAAGTCTACTATCTTCTATGATTTAAAAGTCCATCATCAATATTTTATCCCTGTAACATCAATCAATATACATCTCGAATCAAATATTCATCTTTGCACTACAGGCCAAAGATATTCATTTGTATCATCAGTGGTCATATTCATCTCAACACCTGTCATCTTTGCACTACAGGCCAAAGATATTCATCAGGTAATCATTCATCTTTGCTCTACAGGCCAAAGATATTCATCAAGTAATCATTCATCTTTGCTCTACAGGCCAAAGATATTCAGTTACATCACCTTTTAGGACTGAGAATGATGAAAAACATTTAAAAAAAACGAATTCAGTGAGATAAAAGACAAAGACTAAGGATTCGTATTTTAGTATATCCAATTCAAAAATACCTCGTAATAATCAATTATGGAGCAAAATTCAAGAATAGAGCTCAAAACTTGGATACAATCAAAGATAGTAACCTTAACAAGCAATTTGGACAAATAGAAGAAAATTTAATTTTTCCGTGAAAAGTGCCGTATACGTGAATAGTAATCCCGACGGAAAAAGTAAGAATTTCAACATAAAATCCATGACAATATTTTTGTATAATGATATTGAAAAGAATAATATCATTTACGAAAGAAAATAACATCCCTTACCTCAAAAAGATAATACCTCTGACTGAAATATCGGATATAATATCGAAGAAAACTTGCACTAAATACTAATATTCAAAGTATAGAAATACTCACAAAAATACGCTTGATATTATAGAGAGAGAAAACTTCTGATTCTGGTGTGATTTTCAATTCTAACCTAAGCACCCTATTTATAGGAAAAACTTAGGATGCCAAAGGAGACTAAAATAATAAAATAATATTATTATTTTTAAAATTCTCCAGCCGCCGGCTGCTACAAAAAAAAATCATATTTCAACAAAAGTGGGGCCCACCCATTAAATATATATATTTTCCAAAATTTCAATAATTCATAACAAATAGCTCCTTTGTCAGAAAAATACAAATTCTATGTCCTTCCATAGAAAATTTAATTCTCTACAACTTTGCAGAAGGAAGTTTTTCGAAATTCCAAACATAAATTATCCGAAATCCAAAAACAGATGATTTCTCACACCAAAATATTGATAAAAACTCACCAGCGTCAATTCCTTCTTTAATATCCACAAAATAAATATTTTCTTATCATATAAATCAATAATTAATTATTCACAAATAATATTATAGAACTACAATATTAACAACCAGGTCGTTCCCAGGACAGAGAGGGCCTTCCGATAAGGACTTCTCCTTATTGGCGCGCAATTAAATAACCCCTCCTAGACAGAACTTCCTTAGACATTGTCAATAATGCTATCTAATAATATTATTCAAATAATATGAATTATTGAGTTGATAATGTGAAATACTGTGCAACGACAATTATTGAATCAATACTACAAAATATCAACTGTAGCCATTATTGAATCAATCATATGAAATGACAACGTAGCAATTATTGAGTCAATAAAATATCAATGTAACAATTATTGAGTCAATAATATAAAATATCAACGTAGCAATTATTGAGTCAATAATATAAAATATTGAACAGTAATTACTGTAACAATAATTGAGTAATGGCTTCTCACGTAAGACTCAATAATTCAAAATACTGTGCAATACCGTGTGCTACTATGCAACACCGTGTATCACTGTATTTTAACCACCGGGTATTTCAACAGTACTAACGGTAACAACCACGCCGTTATTTTGTAAAAAAGTTATTTCTGTCGCTTTCTATATCCGACAGTTATTCCGTTGTGGGGGCCCACAAATAGCTGCGCCGTCGTACGAATATTCCCCGACAACAAAAATATTCCACGACCAAACGAATATTCCCCGACAACAAGAATATTTTATAACCACTTGCTCATTTTAAAAATATTTGCACATTTCACCCATAACTTTCATATTTATCAAAACAACACCTTACTGTTTCGAAATAATATATAAAGAAAATTAAATTTTTATTCATAAAAGTTGGAGTCTTACAGTAGCCATTTGGTTGATAAGTTGATTGTTAGGGGTGATAATGTGATTGTGATTGATAATTTCTTCACTGGAAGGAAAGATAATGTGATGCATCATTTTGGGAATCCAAGGTTTGAGCTTATTAGGCATGAAGTTGTTGAACCCATTTTGCTGGAGGTGGATCAGATCTATCACTTAGTTTGTCCCGCTTCATCTGTTCATTATCCAGCCCAGCCTTTCGGTCCCCTCTGATTTCCGTTCCTCCATACCCAGATTAATTTCTAATCATGAATCTGTACCGAAACCATTTCGTAAGAAGAGAGGGAAGAGGTTGTGGTGTTGGCGGTAATGATGGAGGCCGGCGGCGGCGTCGAATAAGTGGCAGATGTAGACGGAGAAGAAGGCATGAAGAAGAGGGCGGTGATGAGGACTAAGATAGTGAGGGTCATGAAGGAATAATACAATTCAAAAAAATCAATCTGAACTAAAAATACGGGAATAATTTTTTAATTTGCCATGTCAGCACCCCATTACTAATCACCTAAATTAAAAGAATCCTAATTGCATTAATTTTGTAAATCAATATGAAAAAGTGTATTATTTTTGTAATTATTTTGTTGATGCACTATTATTGTAATTATTTCTAAAAATGTACTAAAATATGTAATTAATCATATAATAAATTGCTTGATATATTGATAGATTTTTTTCGATATCTTAATATTTTAATTAAATTGTAATAATAAAATTATCTTACATTAGTTTTTTTAAGATATATTATCTTACATAAAATTGTTATAAAAAAAAGCTTGTAATAAATATATATTATATTTATAAACCAAGAAGTTTATAATAATGTATGTTATAATATAGTATATATTATTACGTAACATAAATATATATAGAAATATCTAAATATTATATGTATATTAATTATTATATATATATATATATATATATATATATATATGTATGTATGTATAATATTAATATTTGCACTTATATACTGAAAACGTAAATATCAAATAATATATTTAGTTACTTATAAATATAAAGTAAGATAATTATTATTAAGTATTTAACTATTCATATACTCCATCCGTCCCTTAATATAATACGTTTTAGAGAAGTGTTTTTGTCCCTTAATATAAGTTGTTTGAGAATTTCAAGTACGTATTAATTGCTTAGTTTTCAATATTACCCCAAATATTAAATATAACTTTGATTCTCTCACTATTTTTTGTCCAATAAATAACATTCTCTTTTTTTAATATAAAAATAATATAGACAATTAATATTATATAATTATTTTTTTAATATTTATACAAAACTCTAAAACGATTTATATTAAGAAATCGAAAAACTATTAAAAGTCTTTTTATTTGTCTCCTCAATTTCTCATTTACCCCACCATTTACGGTGGTATGTTCTTATTAGACATGGAAGTGGAAGGCCATATTTTTGACTTTCTTCATTAGTACATCCAAATGGTCATATTATACTATTATTTGATATTATAGTGACTATTGCCATTAACTGTATAAGACAATTTGAACTCAGACGCGGTCAAAGATCCTGTTGTGGGTACTGCTCCAATCTTCTGGGCCTACCCGGGCCACGTTTCTAGAACACACTTCTCTCATTTGGCCGTTTTGAATTTAGAATTTTGATTCAAAGAGGAGAAAGGTATGCAATTCTTTCGTCATTTATTTCGATTTCAGTAATCGAAATGATTTACTTTCATTAATTTAGAAAAACCCTATCTTAGCTTGAAGCTTTTCTTAATTTCTGAGTCTGAAAACCTAATTTGATTTTCTTTCTCTTTTGAATTTGAATCCTAAATAACTCTTAGAGCCCCAATTTGAACTTTAACTAAGGTTTGACTAGTGATTTGATTGTTGAGAATCCTAATAGGAGTATTTGAAACTTATAAGAAATCTTGATACAATTAAACATCAATATAAAGGCCTAAGTTGAACTTTTGCTGTTGAAATTTAATAGCAGAATTGGGCGTTTTTTATCTCTGAATTGTGATTGATAGGGGATAAAGGTATATAATTCTATCATAATTTTTTAACATATCTGTATTTTAGTGATTGGGAAGTTTTACTTTCGCCAGGTCAGAAAAATCGTATCTGGGCTCGGAAAATTTCTTAATTTTGAATCTGAAAACCTAATTTGATATTCTTTCTCTTACGAAAGCACTTTTAAAACCCCAATTTGAAATTTTACTAGGGTTTGACTACTGATTTGATTGCTGAGAACCCTAATAAGAGTAACTGAAAAAGTTAGGAATCATTATAAAATAAATAATCAATTTAAATACCAAAATATTAGATTTTACTAGTAGGTTTGATTTTTATCTAATGAAGTAGATTGCTGACGACCCTAATATTGTTGTATTCACAGAGATTTCTTTGTTAGTCTCAAGATGCCGGCGACAGCAGGTAGGGTTCGTATGCCCGCAAATAATAGGGTGCATAGTAGTGCTGCCCTCCAAACCCATGGTATATGGCAAAGTGCCATTGGTTACGATCCTTATGCTCCTAACAAGGAGGATAACAAGAAATCTTCACAACCTAAGGCTTCAAATGATGCTGCTGCTTCTTCTGAGCCAGAGGGTGAAAATGCTTACGCGAGCTTCCAGGGCTTGCTTGCACTTGCCCGTATAACTGGTTCTAATGCTGATGAGGCTCGTGGGGCCTGCAAGAAGTGTGGACGTGTTGGTCACCTCACGTTTCAATGTCGAAACTTTTTGAGTATTAAGGATGACATTAAGGATAAAGACCCGGATGCAATTCAGGCGGCAGTTATGTCTGGACTGAAGAAAATGAAAGGCAATGGGAATAAGCTGAATGGCAAAAGTGTGGATGAGTCTTCAGACGAGGATTCGGAAAAGGAGAGCGAGAGTTCTGATTCTGATTACAATTCTGAAATAGAAAGGGCTATTTCTAAGAGTAAGAAGTTTGGGAATAAGCTTATTAGTAAAGTGAAGTCTTCTAGAAAGAATCAGGATGACTCCTATGAAGATGAGTCAGATTCTGGAGAGAGAAAGAAAAGGGGTAGGTCAAAGAAAAGAAGTGGGAAACGAACCCATAGTGATTCTGATGACGATGATAGGGGTAGCAGGAAGAGAAGGAAGGAGAAGAGGAGAGATGAGTCATCTGATGAGGATGACAATCGTCGACGAGGGCATAGGAAGAGTAGGAAGGAAAAGAGAAGGCGGCGGAGTCATCGACACTCAGATGGATCCGAGGAACCCCGTAGACGCCATAAACGGAAGAGCAGGAGAATAGCTTCACCTTCTAAATCTGATGTAAGCAGCTCAGAGGATTCACGGGTTGACAGGGACAAAAAGCGATTTGAGAAGAGGAGCCGGAAATGCCACCATGAAGAAGAGGATTAGTTTCATTCGGGAGGTGATACAACAGATACTCTCCTCTTTTTAATAACAAATGTCCTGTTTTGTGCTTTGCTTCTATTAATCTGGAGATGTTGTGGCTGTGGAGTTTAGTTACAGAACATTGGTTGATATGTTTGGCAAATGCTTTCAGATTCCTTGATCAGATTCTGTTTCTTTCAAGGAATGGACCCTTTGTGTTGTTCATTTGTCTTGTTTATTGTACAATGTCATGAGACTCATGATTTCAGGGCTGAATCAACTTCTACCAGCAATCATATAAATATTATTATTGGAATGATGTGTTAGCACTTACTGGCATTATTTATGAATTTTTTCCCCTGTGAAATCTTAATCTTAGTCTTGTCTTGTTGATCAGGCATCATTGAGCTCTTAAATTCTTTCCATTTTGTGTATAACATATAACTTGGCATTTTTGCTTTTTTATTAAAAAGAAATCATAATCTCTGTGAATATATTTTGGCAATGGTGCTTGTTAAATTGGCTGGTTTGGTTATTTTTAGATTTTGTGGTCATAGAACATAATGCTAGTAAATTTTTTGTACATCTTGGTTTGAAATGAAACAACTAAACAGGCATGGTTTTGATGGTTTTAAAACCTAGAACGGACCGCCAGCTGAACAGGTTAAAATCGGAATCGGTCGGCACTCCGGTCTGATTTGAACCAATAAATCATTTTTGGTCAAAAATCGGTTAATCGGGTTGACCACCAGTCGAACCGGTGGTTCAATCTGGTCTGATTTGAACCAATAAACCATTTTTGGTCAAAAATCGGTTGATCGGGTTGACCACCAGTCGAACTGGTGGTTCGACCCGGTCTGATTTGAACCTAGAAGTGCATGTAACAACTTGGATGTGGATTACAACAAAATGAAAGAGTCATTTCGATAGCTTTATATGCAAGCAGTAGTTCATGTTTTATAATTTATAGGTAACTTCATCGAGCTATATATTCAGAATGTCTAAGGCTAGTCTAAAATTGTCTGGCAATTGTTTGTTTTGAATGCAATTCATGGAGTGCCAATTGCTGTCTTCATTACATGTGTACTGGGCTTTTTGCAGTTGAGTTGGCTATTGTAATATTTTGCTGTCCTGTTTGTTCTTCCTGAAGTCTACATTCCATAAGTTAAAATTGCACAACTAAATGTATTTCCATTCTGTAAGGTTAATAATTTGCATAAAATGATAAATACAAACTTTTCATTCCTTTCAAAAAAAAATTAAAAATAGTCCCAAGGGACTTTGCTTTACCACACATCCTGCATTAAGTATCCTACTGCACTATCAATCTAGTTCTGGCATGGCCATGTGATATTTGGAATTGTTCAGTTAAACCAAGATGTGCCATCAAAAGCCAAACATGAGTAATCAGCTCTCCGCCGCGCCTTAGCTGCTGTGCATGATCATTCCATGTACATTGGCATGCAGCAAATGACAATATCTCAATCCATAAATGGCTTACCATCTCCCATTTTAGATGCCTCCCCCATTGTTCCTCAGTTTCCAAAGATTGCAAGGATTTCGCAAGCTTACAAGCATCAAATAACACAGATTTGCTTCTATCGCCTTTTACTTCATGAGGTGGAATTATAATGTCAACTTCCAGCAGTTTTCTGCAAGCATCATGCTCATCAGAAACAATTTTGAGTTCTTGAAAAAATTCCGTGGCCTCAGCACAAGTATCTTGAAATCTAATCTGGCCAATCCCATTAGGCAACATAAACGGGCGCTTGACTAGAAGGTACAACATGTAATCTGACAATAACTTGCTCACTTTACAATTTGGATCAAGAACAGAATCAGGGTCTTCTTTCTGGTCAGTTAAAAAGCACAAATCTGTCGCGATATGCCACAAAAGAATGCTGTGATCGAATTCAACTTCAACACTCGAAGAAAATTTGTCTAGACAGTTGTACTTTTGTAGTACTTGCTCACCCTTGGCACCACATAATTGCTTGCAAACCCGGAAATCAGAAGCACCCTTTGATTTATCTACAAGCTGTTTGAAGATGGATTTGTTGATATCAGTAGGGATATCCTCGGAACTTTCATACTGGTAATCATCTACAATTTTGAGAAAGATGTCCCTCAGGAATTTCCATATAGTGGCCTTGTCATTCAAGCAAGAGGTTAACAGGTTGTATTGTGCCATGGAATTAGACCACTTTTTCTTGCTAGTTATCCAACTAAAACAAGAAATGAACTTGTAGATGAAATTCGCAAAAGGGTATTTGAGCTTACTCAACAGAAGTAGTGTCCAATCCGACGAAAGCAATAGAAGAACAGCATATATCTCAAGGCCGATAGCTCCAACCAGCAAGATTAATGATATGCTTAGATCAATCGTATGATACCCTTTCCGGTCAATAGCACAAAACACCGTCAGCGCAATGATGGTGGACGATAAACTGGCAGTTCGCAGAGCAGCACCCCATATGGAATGAATAATCGTGGCTTTCGTGTAAAGAACATCATACATGAACCCGAGCTCAACCTCTATCACTTTGAAAGCATTCTCCCAAGAAGTCTCCTGAAAAAATGACAAACTTTTCTCAAGGTCTTGGAAACTGAGGATGAGATCCGCAAAGAGCCTTTTGAATGTAAGGAAAAAGTCATACGCGGCATTTATAGTGCCTGCATTCTGAATAAAGCTATTTTTTCCAGCAGCGTAGTTATGAGCCACAACTTTAGGAGCTTGAGTCACACTCCAAGACAGTTCAAAGCCCTCGGTTTCTTTCAAGACGTACTCTTCAATAAACTTTGAGTAATTCGGGCCAGGGTCAGGACGTGGGAGAAGAGATTCTCGAAAATGCTTGCTGCTGGCAGACCTTAGAATCCAAGTCCTCTCCCCATACTTGATGATCCCAGCAACGAAAATTGGAAATGTAACAAAATTGAGAGAAGTAGGCTGCAACGACCTAATAAAGACGTAAATCGCCACACCTACTTGGACAACAAGGCCAAGCAAGTGCCTTAGCCACAATTCATTATCTTCCAATGAGTATGCAGTAATTGTGTCGGGGCCACCAAGATGAACCAGAAGAAAAGGTGCCCAAAACGCCATTATCACGTAGTTTGGGTCCAGATAATCTGGAGAATCATCTTTGGAATCTCCCCGGCCGTTGGAGAGGACCCCGAGTGAAACAGTTGCAACCCAATCAGCGGATAAGTAAGCCAGCCAGAGGACAATTCTGATCCAGTTTCTGGTGTTGTGTTTCCTCCGGTTGCCAAGGGCGATGAGTAAGATTTGTAAGGTGAGGCTGACGAGGACCATGCCACGGACCTCCCATTTGTTCCATAGTGAGGCCAATCTTCCCGGGAAAATCTGCATTTTTTTTCACCCCTTGATACTTGGATATTTCATTGACTTCCAAGTAACTAAAAGCTCTCGGCAGATCGAGTGAAAAATGATGTTTGAGCATAAAGTATCAGACACATATCTATGCAGTAACTTTATACAGAATGACATCCAGCTATCAAAGCAAGAGCAAGGAATTTCAGGGGAATTTTCCATCTTTTACATAGTAAGACTAAGCTAGACCAATCTAGTCAGGCTGTTTCCAGGGAATTTCAGGGGAAGACAATGATCAATTCAAGACAAAGAGCTAGGAAACTTCCCATGTATTGCCTACCCTCGGTAAAGAATTGGAGGGAGAGAAAAAAAGAAAGGAATGCCCACACGGATAGTTGACCAGAGCTGCAAAAGTTTGATTCTTAACATGGACCCACCTCTCCTCAATTATTGATTTCTTTAATATTGATGTCCCATTGACATACCGACAGAGACAAATTACCAGGCTCTTAAATAGCTGTGAAACTTTGGTGGTATAAACATGGTGTTCAAGTGGTCTGATCTTTTTCAATTTAATATATATATATATATATATATTAATTAGTAGTAATATTGATCTTAGTATTTTTAAAATTTTGTAATTAATAAAAAATAAAAAATTATATCTCTGATCACCTAATAGTACCTAATACATTACATTTATACCACCAAAGTTTCACAGCTATTTAAGAGGCTGGTAATTTGTATGCGTCGGTATGTCAATGGGACATCACCAATAACGATGAGCCTTTTAAACCACAAGCAAATAGCAAAAATCAGAAGTTGCAGATGTGGCCTAAGCTATAATGATTAATAACAGTGGGTCCACACATTTTATGTCAATTTGGTCTGTTCTATAGTCCATGGAACATGATTGAAACAATTCTTTTTGATTACCACCGTATTCTTTTACTTCTGCCCTTCAATAAATTCGGAGTGGGGGGAAATGTTCGATTTATTTTCGCAGTTTCTAGTAGTCAGTGTCCGAGAACGACTGTTGGACCATCTCATACGGGCTTGAAAGACAAATTTGAAAGTTGCATCTCAATATGCATCCAGATAACTCCACAAAAATTCACAAGAATCCTTTAGCCAGCACATCATGAAAAATGAATCAATTATTGAAAGTTGCATCTCAATATGCATCCAGATAACTCCCTCCCCAGTAAATCAACCCTGATAATTTTCTTAAGAAAGTGAAAGTTGTCAATATGGGATAAACCCTTTCGTAGTTTTGCCATAGCAAGAAACATATCTCCCAGTGCATAGATTTTTCTTGAAAACATTTTACAGAAACAATATTCAAGTGAAATGTCGACAGAATTTCAAGATACGTATTAATAACAACAACTACAAGCATGGTACAGACAGCTTTATGTGAGTCATTTTCACAAACACTTTCAATGCAACATTCAGGAGGTCAAATCAACACGTAAAACAAAATTCCAAAAGGTTTCCTCTGTGGACTTGGACCAAGAAATTAAGAGTTCCTTCTATTGGCAGATTTCATTCGGAAGACTCGTCTCCATAACAAATCTGGAGAAATATCCGATAGAGGGCAATCCTTTCTGCTCAAAAAGAAAACCGGAAAAATGAAAATAAGTGGAATTTTAAAGAAAAAAATAAAAAATTGAAGCTAAAGGGTATACCATAATCACTTGCCAAAGGGTATCACAATTGACAGCAATGGTACTCAAACTCAAACATCACAACCACAAGTTCTCATGAGGAAATTGCAGCAACAGCATGGAATTATAGTCTGTTTGTGTTAACTTGAAACTAGAGTTAGTAATGTAACCAAGGTTAAATAAACCAGAGTGAGTTAGTTAGTTTCTTACAAGTTACAAGTTAAGCAGAAACTGTTGTACCATTCATTTTAGAGTTAAGTTATGATAGACACCTTTATCTGGATAGATCCGAACTTGAATTAAACCACCTTCTTTAAATTTTATCACCATTATTTTCGCTCAACGGACGGAGTAATTATTAGAGACTCCAATATAAATGTAACATTCCAACCTATTTCCAATATGGCCAGTCACATATTAACTCAATATGGGAATTTAATTTGGATACCTCAAAATATTAACTCAAGGAAAGTTCACTAATTAAGTCGCATACTCCTTTTTAATTAAATGGCACGTTCAGATGAGGTGGTAATTGATATCCCAAAGCTGCATTAGTATTCGGTAGCTCATAAGGGGAAATAAAGGACAAAAGATGTAAAACCCCAAAGGCTGAATAAATCATATATATTAGATTTCACACATTGATAAAACCCAAAAGCTCAGCAAACTAAACTGAACTGCACCTACACACGCAATAAGCTTAGATTATAAACCGAATGGCAAATCTGCTTGGTCCCTCCCCATATATGGCACAAATTTCCCATGGAGGTAAGAGAAAGACATGCTTCTAATTAAGTGAAGCTGAAAGCGTACATTCCCAAACTGCTACATAGAAGATAACATTGCTGTTGGAGAAGATCATGTAGCCAAGTAAACACATACAAATATCAATTCAGTGCAATAGCTTCATGTCAAATTATAAAATCAGATTCAAATCTACCATAAAACTACAATCATATAAGAACATACAAATAGTCAAAAGGAGAGTACCTCTTGAAAGAAACTAGGCATAAGAATGACATGAAGAAAGATCCATGACTCGCATTAGGATAAGTTAAGCAAATAAGAAACTCAGTTCTTTATAATGACTGAAGGAACATGTGCGATCTTATACCAATCTTGTCCCTGATTGGCAACGACCCTTGCCTTCAATTCGTCAGGCATATTTGTCAACTTCAATTCGCGACAGGCCCCAAGTTGTTTCAGACCATCTGGAATCTTCTTGAATTTATTACAGGACCTAATCTCTAAATCTCTGAGAATTGCAAGGGCTCCTATCTCTACCGTCCACTCTTCCAGTTCCTCAAGCTTCCACAGATTCAGGACTCGTAGCAAAGGGAAACCCCAAGGAGAGCAAACCATGGTTTTGCCAGTATAGGAGCCTGCATATAAGTTGAGAATCCTAAGATTTGGAAGCTTCTCCAGCTTCTTCAATGGGTCTTCTACTAGTTCTGAAGAAGACAATGTAATCTCAGTAAGGCTAGTTGGCAATGCATTCAAAAATTCAGGATTCTCTAACCTTCCAAGTAAATATATGCTGGAAAGATTGTAGAGGCTTGACAAGGATTTCAAGTAAAGGTTAGACGGGCGAACCATTTCGTTGATTGATCTCAGCCTCAAAGATTCAAGGTGCTCCAGTTTTGATATCCACTCTGCCAACTCTTTTTGTTGTGAAGCTATTAATCGGCATACCAAGCCTAATTTTCTGAGATTGATCAACCTGTCCAGGCCATCTGCAATGGGAGTCTCCCCATCAACAAATGCACCCCATAATGTTTGGAAGTCTACAAGAGAGCTAGTTCTTGGTGGAGCAACAATTCTACTACGGTAGCTTTCACTCAAGTATATGTGTCGTAATTGCTGCATCTCCCATACGGAACAGGGGAGGCTCCTGATGCACGTGTGCTTCAAATCTAAAGTTTGAAGGTTCAGCAACTTGCCTATTGTTGAAGGAAGTCCCTCTATATAAGTACTTCTTAGGCCTAGATACCTCAACTGATGTAGTTTTCGGATTAGTTCGGGTAAATTAGGCCGAAACACCCCTTCAAGATCAAGAACTCGCAAAATTTTGAAGCATCTCCCGGCAATGCCTCTGCGGAGAAAGTTACCTATAGCTTCTCCAGGTACAGGTCCTTCCCGGGAATCAAAAGACACAAGGGAACCGATATCTCCATAATATTTTTTAAAAGACGAATGACTAATTTTTTGGTTCCCATGAATGTGGGAGAAGCACTTTTCTTTGTTATCTAGATGATCAGCAAGTCGAATAATCATACTTGTGCCACTGGATGACTTTGAGGCAGCATCTTTCTTCTTGTCATAAACAGATTTCTCTTTCTTGACTTTTGGCAACCAATTATCCCTCAAGAAATAATTCATCCGACAAGTTTTAACTCTCCCATTAAGCTTCCACTTTGCCACTTGAATCATGTTTAGCCGTATCAACTCCATTAACTGCTCCTCAGCACGTACTTCAGGGGGTTTTTTGCTGCCAGCTTCTGGTTGCACATGTCCCTCTGCAACCCAATACACAATCAACCGCCTCATGGGGATGTCAAAGTCATCATTAAAAAGTTCAAAAGAAGAAAGACAATCTTTGAAGTGTAAAGGCAAGGAATCAACAGCAGCCTCCAAGTCATTTATGATTATTAAGTGTGAAGGCAAGGAATCAACAGCACCCTCCAACTCATTTTTGATTATTAAGTGTGAAGGCAAAGATTCTTGGTTTTGATTGAAATCTTGGTTTAGTACCTTTAGCCATTGCTCCTCTGTTACAGCCCTCCGTAACAAAAGGTCCCCTACCGCAACAATAGCTAGAGGGATGCCCATGCACTTCCTCACAAGTTCTAGCCCAAGTTTTTCTAGTTGTTTGGGGACACATACCTTGGCATTAAACAACTCCCAGGCTTCTTGATCGCTAAGTTTCCTCATTTCATGAATTATATGAATTGTGTCCTTCGGCTTCACAAGGTCTGCTAACTCCCTGCTTCGAGTTGTGATCATGATTCTACTCTCGCCAAGTGAGGAAATAACACCTTTTCTTCTTGTGATTTTCCCAAGAGCTTCCAAAGCTTCATATGTCCGCAGGCCATCCAAAACTACGAGGCAACTCATGGAGCTGAAGACGCGAAGGAGTTCCTCCGCCAGCTCTAGGGTGGTAGCCGTTGAGTACTGCATTGTTCTGGTTAGGAGCCGCACTGGGATCTTCTTCATTAAGTTCTGTAATATGTCCCTAGGTTCAAACTCGTGAGATATAGTGACCCAAATATGGAGTTTAAAACGATCGGTTACAATGATCTTCTCACAAACTTTCTTGGCAAGGGTTGTCTTACCTATTCCTTGTACCCCCACAATCACTATGACGTGCTGCATGTTAAACCTCAACTGTCGTGACAATATCTGGACGTCTTCCTCCAAGCCAATAACAGGCGCAGATTGTTGTTCTTCCTCCAAGCCAATAACATGTTCCAACTTCTGAAATGGCTTGGCATTAAACAACTCCCTGCTTCGAGTTGTGATCATCATTTCATGAATCCTATGAAACCTCCAACTCATACGGTGTGCTAACTCCCTGCTTCGAGTTGTGATGATGATTTTACTCTTGTAAACTTGGTCAGTTTCCAAATCTTTCTCCGGATCCAAGCCAAGAGCTTTCAAACCATCATATGTCCGCAAGCCATCCAAAACTATGAGGCACCTCATGGAGCTGAAGACGCGATGGAGTTCCTCCGCCAGCTCTAGTGTGGTAGCCGTTGAGTACTGTATTGTATTGGTTAGGTGCCGCAGTGGGATCTTCTTCATTAATGTCCGTAATATGTCCCTAGGTTTAAACTCTTGAGATATAGTGACCCAGATATGGAGTTCAAAATGATGAGTTACAATGAGCTTCTCACAAACTTTCTGGGCAAGAGTTGTCTTACCTATTCCTTGTACGCCCAGAATCACTATGATTTTGTCCGTGACATAAGAAGTTAAGTGTCGTGACAATATCTGGGCGTCATCCTCCAAGCCAATAACAGGCGCAGATTGTTCTTCTTCTTCTTCTTCTTCTTCCCAATGCAAATCCAACTTCTGAAATGCGTGTGCATGGCTAAAACCACTTCTTTCGAAACACTTCATTACTTCGTTAAACTCGTCTAAGGTAGACCGTATTCTGACCGAGCGGCTCTCTCCTGATGACTCTCTTTCCTGCATAAAAGAGTTAATAAAATGACACATTTCGTTGGCACCGTAAACGTTATCCTTCCTAATAGCTGGTTTCCTCCTCAAAATTAGAAAAGCTGCTTCTGCTTCTGTTTGTTCCAAATATTCAAACTCAAAATTTAGAAACCTGCTTTTGTCCTCCACATGCTCTATGTAATGAATAAGCGAACCAAGGTATCTTGCCATTGAAATAAGTTCCTTTCTGAATACATCTACCGGTTCTTGTTTCTGAACGAGAAACTCCTTGATATTCAGCAAGGTTTCCCATATATAAGTTTTGGTATCAAAGGATGCCAGATCTGAGACTAGCAATCCCGTCGCCATACTTGTTTTCCTGCTGTATGTATGTAGTGGGTGTTTAATGGCCCTTTGAGATTGCTTGCAATGAATAATTAGCAATAATAAAGTAAGCCACAAGTGTTGGACCAACCAATCATCCCATGGTCTAAATAAATAGCGAACAAAAATAAATAAATGTCACTGTCAAACTGCACATTCTAGGAATAAACATGCAAATACAATCTAGAAGATAATGCAGAATTGAATATTCCGCGAAGCTTATGGCAAGTAGCATATATTCCGCGTATAGATAGATATTATATATGGCCAGTATGCTTTCCTTAATTTCTAGTGAGTTTCCACTTTTCACTACAAATTCCCTTTCACCTAACCTTTTCACACTTTGGGGTTAAATGTTTTTTTATTACCGAACTTTAGATCAACTTACAAACGATTTAACCCTCACATTTCCCCTTCTTTTGTTTAATGCAATAGACAGAAGACTATGATGAAACCTGACCCCACAAAAATTCACAAGAATCCTTTAGCAGCTAACACATCGTGAAAAATGAATCAATTATTGAAAGTTGCATCTCAATATGCATCCAGCTAACAACTCCCTCCCCAATAAATTACCCCTGATAATTTTCATAAGAAAGTGAAATTTCTCGACATGGGATATTCCTCATACCAAGAAACATATCTCCATCATTTTCCAGTGCATTGATTTTTCTTAGAAAACATTTTACAGAAACAATATTCAAGTGAATGTTGATAGAATTTCAAGAAACGTATTAAAACAACTATGATTTGAGTTTATTATTCCGTTTATATTAGAAATTCTAAAAGAGACCGAGACACTGTAAAAAAATCAGGGCAACTACAAGCCTGCTACAGACAACTTTGTTTGAGTCATTTTCACAAACACTTTCGGTGCAACATTCGAGAGTGTCAAATCAACGCGTAAAACAAAACTCCAAAAGGTCTCTGACTTGGACCAAGAAATCAAGAGTTCCTTCCTTAGTAACACTTCAGTAGCAAGACTCGTTTCCGTAACAAATCTGGAGCAGTATCGAGATTATGACACGGGGAATAACAGAGGACAATTGTTTATTCTCAAAAAGAAAAGAGTAAAATACAATTAAATTTTTAGGATGGACTAAATAGATAAAGTTATATATTTACCCTCGTATGTTATCAAATTTTAATTTCTGAATAATATATATATTTAATTATTTTTTTTAATACAATACATTTTAAGTATAGTTTTATTTGTAATTAAAACTATCTCATTCAAATTGTTGGTAACTTATATAAAAAAAACTAATTTAGTTTAATTAATACATATTTTTGGATAAGTGATATAAATATTAAGAATTTTAAATTATATTATTAATGGAGTTGTTCTAATTAGAGTGATTGAGTATGTTGATAGTTTAATTTTTGGTGTTTAACAAAAAAATTATTATTTGAATCCTTAGTTTCATATTATGATTTTTATATATTAAATTTTCTTGAGTATATGTCAAAATTTGGGATGTTTATGATTTTGATTACATTTTTTAGTATACCGTTGATGATGTTTTTGTGCAATGTCAAATAAAAGAAAATATAATAATAGTTATTACTATCTCTATCTTGTAAAAAGAATTTTCTTTTAATATATTTTTTCTTTTTCTGAGTAACAACATTTGTCATTTTTACTGTAAATAATTATACCCAAGTATGACTTATGTTTAGCTTCATATTTGAGAAAAATAATTAATATAATTTTAATACTTTTTATATGAATAATAAGATTCGTTCTGTAATAATAAGTTTGTTTTACATAAATTTTAATATTTGAAAAAAATAATTATTATTTTTTTTGTGTTAATTTGTACTTTTTATGGGTATTAAAATTTTACATTTTAATTACAAAAAATATATTTGAATGTATATTATGTAAATTTTAAATTTTGAGAAATTTAATTAGCAAAAAGTTGTGATTTTATTTTCCTAATAAAATGAATATTTATTATTTTTTGACATTTATGTTATTTATTGTACAAGTTCACAGTTTAATTAATTAGATCAAGTTGAGTAAATATTATAATATACAATTTTATATTTGGTAGATATATTAAACATGAAAGGTATATTATACATTATCAGTGGCGAAACCACATAGAACTTGTGGGGTCAATCGACCCCACTGATTTTTTTTTAACTTTATAATGTATGGTAAATTTTAAAATTTTTAAATATTATATATAAATTGATCCCACTAAAATTTTATAAATTTTTTATTATACGGGGTCAAATTGAAAATTTATAACTTTAACAATTAAATTTTAACCACATACGACTCATATCCTCTCAATATATGTATATCTCTCTATAATATTTTAGACTAAATAATAATCTAATTTATATTATTTTTAAAAATAAATAATAAATTACTTACTTATAAACAGTTGTGATTAAAAAAATTTATTATGAGTCAATATAGTGTATACATACCATATATTATTACTTATTATATTTTCATTGTAATAGAGTGTACGCATATATATATGACCCGAAAGTATAAAGTATTAAAAAAGATTGGCTCGGGGGCGCTGTCCTCGAACCCAGCCACATTATTTGTAGCTTAGTAATAATTTCGATCCAACTGACAAAAATTTCTGAATTCGCCACTGTACATTATATTAAAAATATTTTTGAATATTAATTGGTCAACTACACTAAAGGTGGTGAATTTTACATTGAGTAACTTCGACGCCAAAGAGCAAGGAACTTTCCCATGTCCTTGTTTACCAGCAAGTCTGTCATATCTCTTTAAAGAATTGGAATGCCCACACGGATAGTTAACTAGACCTGCAACCCACCTCTCCTCAATTATTGATTTCTTTCCCTACAAAACCACCTAAAAATAAGAAGAAAAAAAAGGAAAAAAAATAATAATAAACAAAGTCTCTGGGGGAACAATCCAGCCAAGTCCATTTCTTGAAGAAGTTTCAATTTTTTATTTTTTTTTTCATAGGACGAAAAAGAAATAATTTACTCCCAGTAAGTTCACAATGAGCTTACCCCAGGTAATACAACAAACAAACTTAAATAAAGACCAGAACTTACACAGGAAACTAAGTATAAACCATCATGATACACAAACAAAATATTCCACGACTATATTAGTTTTCAGTAGCTCATGAGTGAAAAAAAAAGGAAATAGAGCAACAAAAAAAACAGGAGCCGAGTAAATTATATCAAAACCTCCCAAAAGATTGATACATGAGCACTCCAAAATGAGCTGCCCAAAAACCACCAAATAGAAAAGAGCACTCCAACCAGAATTTGAGTTCCTAAAGAGTCGGTCACCCAAAGTACATGCACAATGCAGCAAGTGCAAATACAAAAAGTAAAATAAAAATAAAAATTATAAACTGAATGACAAATCTACTTAGCCCAAATAGATGGCACAGATCAATGCCCATAGAATTTCTCCAATAGTAAAAAGTTCCCCATGAACCTTCTATGAGAAAGATATGCTTCTAATTAAGTGAAGTAGAAAGCTGAAATTCCCAAACTGCTTCATAGAAGATAACATTGCTGTTGGAGAAGATCATGTAACAAGACGGATGCTTGCAAACGCTGCCAAGGAAATACCCACAAATATCAGTTCAGTGCAATAGAATGATGTCAAACTATAAAATCAGATTTTACTACTACTGACTAGCAATAACATTTCCACCAAGGCATTCTAAAAGCGAGAGCACACTCTCAAGCATACTGTTGGGACTTGTGGCTTATAACTTAGAAACTACTGAAAAAGGCCGAGTGCGGAGCGAAGCGGAGTGAGGGAGCGAAAGGTTGGGGGGTGCGTGGGGGCAAGCCCCCCGCGGTATGGTACGGAGTTTCTGTCAAGGTAGCGCGGACTGCGCCGGTATAGGCATATGAGCGGCGCGGGGCGCGCCACACTCGACCGAGTTTCTGTGGTACGGGCGCGGGGCGTGCCGTCGGCAGTCTACAAGCGGCGCGGCGAACATCAGTTTAACAGTTCAATTTTTACAAGGACATTATGGATATTCAGGTTATAATGTGAATTAGAGTTGGAATAGGAGTAGCCTCTATATATACTCTCTATTGTAAACTCTACGTAATCGATCTGAATAATAGAAAAAGAACGCCGCTTCCGTTGACGTACCCAAGTTGGGGAACCACATAAATTTCTGTGTTAATTCTTTACTGTCGTGTGCGTTTGTGATCTAATTCTAACACATACCCTTTGGAAATTGTGTGATCATAAGTTCCAGAAACATCATAGTGACAGTATCCTTGTGACGATACTATAAATAATCGAGGACAAGAAGTTTTTATGGAATGCAAATCAAAGCCACAAAAGTATAAGCTATCACAAGCATTTGACAATACTCTAATGTTACGTTTGGATTGAAGGAATGGAATGAAGAGTGAAATGATTCATTTCATTCTAGTTGGAATGAGTTATTCCATATGCTCTCTCCCCCAAGGAACCAAACACAATTTTTTTTATTCTATAGGAATGAGTCATTCCATTCCCACTTTCATTAAACCAATCCAAACGTAGCATAAGAGAGTAGCAAAACATTATATTATTCAAATCTACCATAAAACTACAATCATATATAGGCTTAACATACTAAGGATTCAAATCTCTCATAAAACTATGTTCACTAAAGAGAAGAATTGATTGAGAAAAGTACAGCAAAAAAAAAAGTTAACCTGAGAAATTCATCAATAAAATGTAAGGTAGAGCTTAAGTAGAAAGAGTGATTCCATTATCCAATATAGCTCTCTCTTTTCACTGAGAACTACACTTTCGCAGCCTTTCACACAGTATATCTCACCAAATGGTCGTCTAATTCTTTTTAATTGAAAAGATTTATTAAGCAATTAGAATCCAACTCCAAGATAAATGAACCTATCTACAGGTAGTGCTTCTGCACCCTAAGAACAACAGCTGAGTTTATAATTGTGAGGATGACATTGGTTTTTCTTCAAAATCATCTCGCATATTCAAGTTAGGATAGTGGCAGTTCTTCACACTTCTGCCTGGATAGATCCGAACTTGGGATGAAGTACTTTCGTTGAATTTTATCACCATTGATTATCTCAAGAAAAAAGAAAAAGATAAAGAAAATAAAATCAGACATGGTTGAATGTTGAATCCACACAAACCAAAATATAGAAAGAAGAATAAATAGTAAAACCAAATAGTAGGTTGCTTGGCAAAATTTTGTTTGTGCACCTTATGTACCTTAACCTTTCAAAAAGGGAGATGAAAAAAATGCATGAAGTCTAATGAAAACAAAATATTTACAGAGCATATATATAAATCTCAACTGAAAAACCATAACAAAATATAGCTTGATATAATTAAAGTGAGATAATTGCAGGAAAGTGTTGTTTTGATACATATCTTACATCAAAGAATAAGAAACACAAAGCAGCAAAAGCTACTGTGCAGCATAGGCATATAGGTTTATTCAAACATACAAATAGAGCTGACAAATGAAGACTAAACCACTAGAAAGAAACCTGGGAATAAGAATAACATGAAGAAAGATCCATGACTCATATTAGGATAAGTTAAGCAGATAAGAAACTCAGTTCTTTATAATGACTGAAGGAACATGTGCAATCTTGTACCAATTTTGTCCTTGATTTGCAATGACCCTTGCCTTAAATTCATCAGTCATATTTGTCAACTTCAATTCACGAAAGCCGCCAAGGTGTATCAGACCATCTGGAATCTTCTTGAATTTGTTACAAGACCTAATCTCTATATCTCTGAGAATTGCAAGGGCTCCATCCTCCACAGTCCACTCTTCAAGTTTCTCAAGCTTCCACAGATTTAGGACTCGTAGCAAAGGGAAACCTCCAGAAGAACAAACCATGGTCTAGCCAGGATAGGAGCCTGCATATAAGTTGAGAATCCTAAGATTTTGAAGCTTCTCCAGCTTCTTCATCGGGTCTTTTACTAGTTCCGAAGACGACAACGCAATCTCCGTAAGGCTATTTGCAAATTTATGCACAAATTCTGGATTCTCTAACCTTCCAAGTAAATATATGCTGGAAAGTTTGTGGAGGCCTGACAAGGATTCCAAGTAAAGGTCAGATGGGCGAACCATTTCATTGACTGATCTCAGCCTCAAAGATTCAAGGTGCTTCAATTTTGATATCCACACTGCCAATTCTTTCTGCTGTGGAGTTTTAAGTTGGCGTACCAAGCCTAACTTTCTGAGATTGATCAACCTGTCCAGGCCATCTGCAACCGGAGCCTCCTCATCAACAAAAGCACCCCATAACGTTTGGAAGTCTACAAGAAAGATAGTTCTTGGTGCAACAACAATTCTACTACGGTAGCTTTCACTCAAGTACATGTGTCGTAGTTGCTGCATCTCGCATAAGGAACAGGGGAGGCTCTTGATGCATGTGTGTTTTAAATCTAAAGTTTGAAGGTTCAGCAATTTGCCTATTGTTGAAGGAAGCTCCTCTATATAAG
Organism: Panax stipuleanatus; assembly: GCA_020205555.1. Taxonomy (NCBI): domain Eukaryota; kingdom Viridiplantae; phylum Streptophyta; class Magnoliopsida; order Apiales; family Araliaceae; genus Panax; species Panax stipuleanatus. The sequence continues at coordinate 107,598,794 of CM035123.1, forward strand.
TACTTCTTAAGCCTAGATACCTCAAATGCAATAGTTTTTGGATTAATTTGGGTAAATTAGGCCGAAATACCCCTTCAAGATCAAGTACTCGCAACATTTTGAAGCATCTCCCAGCAATGCCTTTGCGGAGAAAGCTACCTATAGCTTCTCCTGGTACAGGTCCTTCACGGGAATCAAAAGACACTAGGAAACAGAGATCTCCATAACATTCTTTGAAAGACGAATGACTAATTTTTTGGTTTCCATGAACGTGGGAGAAGCACTCTTCTTTATTATCGAGGTGATCAACAAGTCGAAAGGTCATACCTGTGCCACTGGATGACTTAGAGGAAGCTTCTTTGTGGTTGAAATTAAGAAAGCAGGACAACTTAAAGGTAACATCTTTCGTCTTGTTATAAACATATTTCTCTTTCTTGACTTTCGGCAACCAATTATCCCTCGAGAAATAATTCATCCGACATGTTTTAACTCTCCCATTGATCTTCCACTTCACCACTTGAATCATGTTTTGCTGTATGAACTCCATTAGCTGCTTCTTGGCAAGGATTTCTGGGGTTTCCCCGCTGCCACCTTCTTGCTGCACATGTCCCTCTGCAACCCAATACACAATCAACCGCCTCATAGGGATGTCAAAGTCGTCATTATAAAGTTCAAATGAGAAAAGACAATCTTTCAAGTGTGAATGCAATGAATCAACAGCTGCCTCTAACTCATTAAAAACTAAAACTTGGTTTTGATCGAGAAGTTGGTTTAGTACCTTCAGCCATTGGTCTTCTGTCATGGCTCTCCGTGACAATATATCCCCTAACGCTAAAATATGTAGAGGGTAGCCCATGCACTTCCTCACAAGTTCTATCCCAAGTTTTTCAAGTTGAATTGGGACACGTACCTTGGCATTGAACAACTCTCAGGCTTCTTGATAGCTAAGTGTCCTCATTGTATGAATTGCATAATCCAAGTACTTATCAGATTTTGCTAACTCCATGCTCTGAGTAGTGATCATGATTCTACTTTCACCATCTAAGGAGATTAATATTCCCGATAGATCTTGCAAAGTTCTATTTGAGGGCAAGCCATCCAAAACTATGAGGCACCTTACGGAGCTTAAGACATGAAGAACTCCAGCTCTTTTGTGGAATCCCTTGAGTACTGTATCATTCTGTACAGGTACGGCACCAGGATCTTCCTCATTAAGTTCTCTAATAAATCCCTTGGTCCGAATTCTTCAGATACAGTAAGCCAAGCACGAAATTGAAAATGACGAGTTACAATAATATTCTCATAAACTTTCATGGCAAGAGTTGTCTTCCCTATACCTTTTGCACCCACAATCCATATCACTTTGTTGAGACAGAACCTGCTCATCTACCTCTAGACCTACAACAGTATGCCGCTCCTCCTTTCCATATTTGAAGTTCCTACTAGGAGACAACGTAATTGGCTCACCGTATAAATCATGGTTCAGAAATATTTTTCCAATGCCAAAACTAGTTGGTGTTTTGAAAAACTCTTCATCTGAATTTTGAACCACTTCATTTCCTCCTTTTCCTCCTCATACTTGAGAAAATCAGCCAAATCGTCAAAAACTCGGGTGTTTCTCCTTCAGAGGATGAAATAATCATCCACATGGCGCATGTTAACAGCAATCCCAAATTCATAATCCAAATACCTTTTTCGTGCTCTTATTTCTTCTTCTGAAGTCTGTACTGACCCTACTGCTGCATTAGGTTTTTCCACATGCTTTGAGAAATCAAGAAGCAAACCAAGTTTTCTTTTAATCAGGTCAAGTTCCTTTTTGAACCCAACTCCTATTTCTACATCCCTATATAGCAAATTCTTAATTTTCATTTGTGTTTCATGAATATGTGTTTTGCTAGAGAAGCTAAGCGCAGAAACAGCGAGTGGCTGTCCCATAAATTTATATCTTACTTTTGTGAAATATGAAGCTCCACAATTGTGATCTACAAACTTCTCTGTAGTAGTGGGTGATGCTTAATGACTATTTCTAAGACGGTTTCTAATAGCAAATACCATAGGAGAAAATCAACAGGGACTCAAATTTCTTTATGCAGATTATAACAGATAATAATTTAAAAGACCTGGTGAAGTCAACCAGGCATTATAATATTCCTGTAATAATTTGTTTCTCTTCTACAAACTTCAATCAGTATTCGTTTGTCAGCACTGAGAAAAGTCTAACTCAGGATATTCCAGTATTATACAAGATGCAGTGAAATTTGTGACATATTGACATGGAAAAATCTCAACATGAAATTAACACTAATGGTTTTCATATTGAGTAATGGTGTTTGATAAAAACTAAATAAATCTGAATGAGCTGAATCTGAATGAAAAAAATTATTTGATAATTGACATGTCTGAAATATCTTAATAACAGTCTTTTACTATTTTACCCCTCTAAACTATGCTGAACAAGTATATAATTTTTTCTGAATGTACTAAAAAAAATTAAATACAATATTTATTGTACAACAAATAAAAATAAACAATTCAAACAAATTATCAAATAAATTAAATAATTCAAATAATTTTAAAACTTTTACCTTTTTTTATGGATAAGTGGCTTGGCTCATTATTAATAAGGGAGGCTAATGTAAAATAAATATAAAAAAAAGGAAAAAATGAAACCTAATCAAAGCAGTACTCTATCTATTCCTCCGCCTCCTCAATTTTTTGCTATTCCTCCACTCCTTTTCAATTTTTGACCAAATTAGTACTTCCCCTTCTTCCTCCCCATCCCTACCTACCCCGATTCCACAAGAAGAAGAAGATTTTGGCTGCGAATTGTTTCTTCAGCTATGGAATCGAAATTCCTAATCACTGTAGATATGATTGAAGATAGCCCCTTCGCGAGATCGGAATCCGATCTTTTGTCAATGCTATTATCGCCATTAGCAGTGGTGGATTCAGCCAATTCATTTGAAATTTGTTCCAATTTAACAACATCAACACCAACTTCTTCCTTGGAATTGGATTCATAGTTTTCTGGGGTTCCGTCGGACATGATTAATGACTGCTTTTACTCTATTTGGAAGAAAGATTTCATGTATTACTCTGTACTATCTCTCTCTGCCCCGACTTCTGTTAACTATGGTAGGTGAAGAAGATCGAAGAAGAAGAAGCCTCATTCTGTTAATTATCAGGGCATGCAAGTAAAAAGCTATTCAGCTAAATAGCTGATCCAATCAGCCAAATAAATTAGGCTTACTCGGTCAGACAGATTCAACCTCATTCAGATTTATATTCGTACAAACAAATAGTCTGAATGACTGAATTGCTCAGATTTAGAGCCATTCAGTCTTATTCAAACCGTATCAAACAGGCCCTAACTTTTACTTCTCCTAGAAGCTTTAACAAATTTTCCCACTTATAAATGAAATTTCTCTCTCTCTCTCTCTCTCTCCCTCTCCTTTTTTTTTAAAAAAAGATTAAATATATTTTCTCCTTTCTTTTTCATGTTATGTCAGTTTCTGTGGACTAAAACTACAAAAGCCAAACATCACTGAAAATAAAATAAAATAAAGCTATCATTAACAACTCCCAAGTATTCACCCAACAGTGTATCCACCCCACCAATGGTACCAAAATGGATAATACTGCCCCTGCTAATAACAGGCATATGACACAACTGACCCTTCTTAAAAAGACAGTTTGTAACATATTTGACAAAGAAAAAATTAACAAAACTGCTGAAAATTTGACACCCAACTAGTTATTTGTCCAATAAATATTTAGTTGCAAAAGATGTAATGTAATCTACTTATATAACAAAAGCATAAATAAAAATTAAAGAGAAGTTGTTGAACTAAACTACCGGACATACCTCCTCAGTATTTGAACTATTTTGAGGTAACAGAACATGATTTGGTCACCCATAGTTGATATCTCTTCTAGCAACTTGCTCGTACATGGTCTTGTTTACTGCAACAGATGCAATGCATTGATAAACAATTTGATGGCATGTCTCTCCAACTTTGGAAATGATCTTTCTACAATAAGATGATATGAGAGAACAGGGACACCTACAACAACATATCAATCTTTGATAACTATTGAAGGTACATGTGCAATCTTGTGCCAATCTTTCCCCTGATTTTCAGTAACCCTAGCTCTAAATTCACTAGGCATCTTTGTCAATTTCAACTCACGACAGTGCTCTAGGTGTTTCAATCCATTTGGAATCCTTTTTAACTTGTTACCGGACCTAATTTCTACATGTCTAAGAATTTTCATTGCTCCTTTTTCCGGAATCCATACTTCAAGTTCCTCTAGCTTCCACAGATTCAGAACTTGAAGCAAAGGGAAGCTTCCCATATGGCAAACCAAAAATTTCCCAGTGTAGGAGCCTGAGTATAAGTTGAGGATCCTAAGATTTGGAAGCTAACCCAGCTTTCGCATGGGGTCTGCTTTCAGCCCTGATAATGATAAAGTAATTTCAGTGAGGCTTTCAGGGAAGTCATGCATAATTGCTGGATTCTCTAATCTTCCAAGTAAATATATGTTGGAAAGTTTGGTGAGGCCAGACAATGATTTCAAGTAAAGATTAGAAGGCTGAACTCTTTCATCAATTGATTTGAGCCGTAAAGATTCAAGATGGTCTAGTCTTGCCACCCACTCTGCCATTTCAATCTGTTGTGAGAATTTTAACCGGCATACTAAACCTAACTTTCTAACATTGATCAGCCTGTCCAATCCAGTAGCAACAAGAGTCTCCTCATCTACGAATCCACCCCATAAAGTTTGGATGTCTGTAAGAGAGTTAGTACTTGGTGGAGCCACGATTCTACTACGGTAACTTTCACTCAAGTATATGTGACGTAGTTGATGATTTTTCCATATGGAAGAGGGAAGGCTCCTATTGCAAGTATGTTTGAGATCTAAAGTCTGAAGGTTCAATAAATTTCTCCTAACCTTTTCACACTTCCTTTTCTTTTGTTTAATGCAATGCAAAGGGACAAAAGACTATAATGGAACATGACCCCACAAAAATTCACAAGAATCCTTTAGCCAGCACATCATGAAAAATGAATCAATTATTGAAAGTTGCATCTCAATATGCATCCAGATAACTCCCTCCCCAGTAAATCAACCCTGATAATTTTCTTAAGAAAGTGAAAGTTGTCAATATGGGATAAACCCTTTCGTAGTTTTGCCATAGCAAGAAACATATCTCCCAGTGCATAGATTTTTCTTGAAAACATTTTACAGAAACAATATTCAAGTGAAATGTCGACAGAATTTCAAGATACGTATTAATAACAACAACTACAAGCATGGTACAGACAGCTTTATGTGAGTCATTTTCACAAACACTTTCAATGCAACATTCAGGAGGTCAAATCAACACGTAAAACAAAATTCCAAAAGGTTTCCTCTGTGGACTTGGACCAAGAAATTAAGAGTTCCTTCTATTGGCAGATTTCATTCGGAAGACTCGTCTCCATAACAAATCTGGAGAAATATCCGATAGAGGGCAATCCTTTCTGCTCAAAAAGAAAACCGGAAAAATGAAAATAAGTGGAATTTTAAAGAAAAAAATAAAAAATTGAAGCTAAAGGGTATACCATAATCACTTGCCAAAGGGTATCACAATTGACAGCAATGGTACTCAAACTCAAACATCACAACCACAAGTTCTCATGAGGAAATTGCAGCAACAGCATGGAATTATAGTCTGTTTGTGTTAACTTGAAACTAGAGTTAGTAATGTAACCAAGGTTAAATAAACCAGAGTGAGTTAGTTAGTTTCTTACAAGTTACAAGTTAAGCAGAAACTGTTGTACCATTCATTTTAGAGTTAAGTTATGATAGACACCTTTATCTGGATAGATCCGAACTTGAATTAAACCACCTTCTTTAAATTTTATCACCATTATTTTCGCTCAACGGACGGAGTAATTATTAGAGACTCCAATATAAATGTAACATTCCAACCTATTTCCAATATGGCCAGTCACATATTAACTCAATATGGGAATTTAATTTGGATACCTCAAAATATTAACTCAAGGAAAGTTCACTAATTAAGTCGCATACTCCTTTTTAATTAAATGGCACGTTCAGATGAGGTGGTAATTGATATCCCAAAGCTGCATTAGTATTCGGTAGCTCATAAGGGGAAATAAAGGACAAAAGATGTAAAACCCCAAAGGCTGAATAAATCATATATATTAGATTTCACACATTGATAAAACCCAAAAGCTCAGCAAACTAAACTGAACTGCACCTACACACGCAATAAGCTTAGATTATAAACCGAATGGCAAATCTGCTTGGTCCCTCCCCATATATGGCACAAATTTCCCATGGAGGTAAGAGAAAGACATGCTTCTAATTAAGTGAAGCTGAAAGCGTACATTCCCAAACTGCTACATAGAAGATAACATTGCTGTTGGAGAAGATCATGTAGCCAAGTAAACACATACAAATATCAATTCAGTGCAATAGCTTCATGTCAAATTATAAAATCAGATTCAAATCTACCATAAAACTACAATCATATAAGAACATACAAATAGTCAAAAGGAGAGTACCTCTTGAAAGAAACTAGGCATAAGAATGACATGAAGAAAGATCCATGACTCGCATTAGGATAAGTTAAGCAAATAAGAAACTCAGTTCTTTATAATGACTGAAGGAACATGTGCGATCTTATACCAATCTTGTCCCTGATTGGCAACGACCCTTGCCTTCAATTCGTCAGGCATATTTGTCAACTTCAATTCGCGACAGGCCCCAAGTTGTTTCAGACCATCTGGAATCTTCTTGAATTTATTACAGGACCTAATCTCTAAATCTCTGAGAATTGCAAGGGCTCCTATCTCTACCGTCCACTCTTCCAGTTCCTCAAGCTTCCACAGATTCAGGACTCGTAGCAAAGGGAAACCCCAAGGAGAGCAAACCATGGTTTTGCCAGTATAGGAGCCTGCATATAAGTTGAGAATCCTAAGATTTGGAAGCTTCTCCAGCTTCTTCAATGGGTCTTCTACTAGTTCTGAAGAAGACAATGTAATCTCAGTAAGGCTAGTTGGCAATGCATTCAAAAATTCAGGATTCTCTAACCTTCCAAGTAAATATATGCTGGAAAGATTGTAGAGGCTTGACAAGGATTTCAAGTAAAGGTTAGACGGGCGAACCATTTCGTTGATTGATCTCAGCCTCAAAGATTCAAGGTGCTCCAGTTTTGATATCCACTCTGCCAACTCTTTTTGTTGTGAAGCTATTAATCGGCATACCAAGCCTAATTTTCTGAGATTGATCAACCTGTCCAGGCCATCTGCAATGGGAGTCTCCCCATCAACAAATGCACCCCATAATGTTTGGAAGTCTACAAGAGAGCTAGTTCTTGGTGGAGCAACAATTCTACTACGGTAGCTTTCACTCAAGTATATGTGTCGTAATTGCTGCATCTCCCATACGGAACAGGGGAGGCTCCTGATGCACGTGTGCTTCAAATCTAAAGTTTGAAGGTTCAGCAACTTGCCTATTGTTGAAGGAAGTCCCTCTATATAAGTACTTCTTAGGCCTAGATACCTCAACTGATGTAGTTTTCGGATTAGTTCGGGTAAATTAGGCCGAAACACCCCTTCAAGATCAAGAACTCGCAAAATTTTGAAGCATCTCCCGGCAATGCCTCTGCGGAGAAAGTTACCTATAGCTTCTCCAGGTACAGGTCCTTCCCGGGAATCAAAAGACACAAGGGAACCGATATCTCCATAATATTTTTTAAAAGACGAATGACTAATTTTTTGGTTCCCATGAATGTGGGAGAAGCACTTTTCTTTGTTATCTAGATGATCAGCAAGTCGAATAATCATACTTGTGCCACTGGATGACTTTGAGGCAGCATCTTTCTTCTTGTCATAAACAGATTTCTCTTTCTTGACTTTTGGCAACCAATTATCCCTCAAGAAATAATTCATCCGACAAGTTTTAACTCTCCCATTAAGCTTCCACTTTGCCACTTGAATCATGTTTAGCCGTATCAACTCCATTAACTGCTCCTCAGCACGTACTTCAGGGGGTTTTTTGCTGCCAGCTTCTGGTTGCACATGTCCCTCTGCAACCCAATACACAATCAACCGCCTCATGGGGATGTCAAAGTCATCATTAAAAAGTTCAAAAGAAGAAAGACAATCTTTGAAGTGTAAAGGCAAGGAATCAACAGCAGCCTCCAAGTCATTTATGATTATTAAGTGTGAAGGCAAGGAATCAACAGCACCCTCCAACTCATTTTTGATTATTAAGTGTGAAGGCAAAGATTCTTGGTTTTGATTGAAATCTTGGTTTAGTACCTTTAGCCATTGCTCCTCTGTTACAGCCCTCCGTAACAAAAGGTCCCCTACCGCAACAATAGCTAGAGGGATGCCCATGCACTTCCTCACAAGTTCTAGCCCAAGTTTTTCTAGTTGTTTGGGGACACATACCTTGGCATTAAACAACTCCCAGGCTTCTTGATCGCTAAGTTTCCTCATTTCATGAATTATATGAATTGTGTCCTTCGGCTTCACAAGGTCTGCTAACTCCCTGCTTCGAGTTGTGATCATGATTCTACTCTCGCCAAGTGAGGAAATAACACCTTTTCTTCTTGTGATTTTCCCAAGAGCTTCCAAAGCTTCATATGTCCGCAGGCCATCCAAAACTACGAGGCAACTCATGGAGCTGAAGACGCGAAGGAGTTCCTCCGCCAGCTCTAGGGTGGTAGCCGTTGAGTACTGCATTGTTCTGGTTAGGAGCCGCACTGGGATCTTCTTCATTAAGTTCTGTAATATGTCCCTAGGTTCAAACTCGTGAGATATAGTGACCCAAATATGGAGTTTAAAACGATCGGTTACAATGATCTTCTCACAAACTTTCTTGGCAAGGGTTGTCTTACCTATTCCTTGTACCCCCACAATCACTATGACGTGCTGCATGTTAAACCTCAACTGTCGTGACAATATCTGGACGTCTTCCTCCAAGCCAATAACAGGCGCAGATTGTTGTTCTTCCTCCAAGCCAATAACATGTTCCAACTTCTGAAATGGCTTGGCATTAAACAACTCCCTGCTTCGAGTTGTGATCATCATTTCATGAATCCTATGAAACCTCCAACTCATACGGTGTGCTAACTCCCTGCTTCGAGTTGTGATGATGATTTTACTCTTGTAAACTTGGTCAGTTTCCAAATCTTTCTCCGGATCCAAGCCAAGAGCTTTCAAACCATCATATGTCCGCAAGCCATCCAAAACTATGAGGCACCTCATGGAGCTGAAGACGCGATGGAGTTCCTCCGCCAGCTCTAGTGTGGTAGCCGTTGAGTACTGTATTGTATTGGTTAGGTGCCGCAGTGGGATCTTCTTCATTAATGTCCGTAATATGTCCCTAGGTTTAAACTCTTGAGATATAGTGACCCAGATATGGAGTTCAAAATGATGAGTTACAATGAGCTTCTCACAAACTTTCTGGGCAAGAGTTGTCTTACCTATTCCTTGTACGCCCAGAATCACTATGATTTTGTCCGTGACATAAGAAGTTAAGTGTCGTGACAATATCTGGGCGTCATCCTCCAAGCCAATAACAGGCGCAGATTGTTCTTCTTCTTCTTCTTCTTCTTCCCAATGCAAATCCAACTTCTGAAATGCGTGTGCATGGCTAAAACCACTTCTTTCGAAACACTTCATTACTTCGTTAAACTCGTCTAAGGTAGACCGTATTCTGACCGAGCGGCTCTCTCCTGATGACTCTCTTTCCTGCATAAAAGAGTTAATAAAATGACACATTTCGTTGGCACCGTAAACGTTATCCTTCCTAATAGCTGGTTTCCTCCTCAAAATTAGAAAAGCTGCTTCTGCTTCTGTTTGTTCCAAATATTCAAACTCAAAATTTAGAAACCTGCTTTTGTCCTCCACATGCTCTATGTAATGAATAAGCGAACCAAGGTATCTTGCCATTGAAATAAGTTCCTTTCTGAATACATCTACCGGTTCTTGTTTCTGAACGAGAAACTCCTTGATATTCAGCAAGGTTTCCCATATATAAGTTTTGGTATCAAAGGATGCCAGATCTGAGACTAGCAATCCCGTCGCCATACTTGTTTTCCTGCTGTATGTATGTAGTGGGTGTTTAATGGCCCTTTGAGATTGCTTGCAATGAATAATTAGCAATAATAAAGTAAGCCACAAGTGTTGGACCAACCAATCATCCCATGGTCTAAATAAATAGCGAACAAAAATAAATAAATGTCACTGTCAAACTGCACATTCTAGGAATAAACATGCAAATACAATCTAGAAGATAATGCAGAATTGAATATTCCGCGAAGCTTATGGCAAGTAGCATATATTCCGCGTATAGATAGATATTATATATGGCCAGTATGCTTTCCTTAATTTCTAGTGAGTTTCCACTTTTCACTACAAATTCCCTTTCACCTAACCTTTTCACACTTTGGGGTTAAATGTTTTTTTATTACCGAACTTTAGATCAACTTACAAACGATTTAACCCTCACATTTCCCCTTCTTTTGTTTAATGCAATAGACAGAAGACTATGATGAAACCTGACCCCACAAAAATTCACAAGAATCCTTTAGCAGCTAACACATCGTGAAAAATGAATCAATTATTGAAAGTTGCATCTCAATATGCATCCAGCTAACAACTCCCTCCCCAATAAATTACCCCTGATAATTTTCATAAGAAAGTGAAATTTCTCGACATGGGATATTCCTCATACCAAGAAACATATCTCCATCATTTTCCAGTGCATTGATTTTTCTTAGAAAACATTTTACAGAAACAATATTCAAGTGAATGTTGATAGAATTTCAAGAAACGTATTAAAACAACTATGATTTGAGTTTATTATTCCGTTTATATTAGAAATTCTAAAAGAGACCGAGACACTGTAAAAAAATCAGGGCAACTACAAGCCTGCTACAGACAGCTTTGTTTGAGTCATTTTCACAAACACTTTCGGTGCAACATTCGAGAGTGTCAAATCAACGCGTAAAACAAAACTCCAAAAGGTCTCTGACTTGGACCAAGAAATCAAGAGTTCCTTCCTTAGTAACACTTCAGTAGCAAGACTCGTTTCCGTAACAAATCTGGAGCAGTATCGAGATTATGACACGGGGAAGAACAGAGAACAATTGTTTATTCTCAAAAAGAAAAGAGTAAAATACTATTAAATTTTTAGGATGGACTAAATAGATAAAGTTATACATTTACCCTCGTATGTTATCAAATTTTAATTTCTGAATAATATATATATTTAATTTTTTTTAATATAATACATTTTAAGTATAGTTTTATTTGTAATTAAAACTATCTCATTCAAATTGTTGATAACTTATAAAAAAAACTAATTTAGTTTAATTAATACATATTTTTGGATAAGTGATATAAATATTAAGAATTTTAAATTATATTATTAATGGGGTTGTTCTAATTAGAGTGATTGAGTATGTTGATAGTTTAATTTTTGGTGTTTAACAAAAAAAAATTATTATTTAAATTCTTAGTTTCATATTATGATTTTTATATATTAAATTTTCTTGAGTATATATCAAAATTTGGGATGTTTATGATTTTGAATACATTTTTTAATATACAGTAGATGATATTTTTGTGCAATGTTAAATAAAAGAAAATATAATAATATTTATTACTATCTCTATCTTGTTAAAAGATTTTTCTTTTAATATATTTTTTCTTTTTTTGAGTAACAACATTTATCATTTTTACTGTAAATAATTATATCCAAGTATGACTTATGTTTAGTTTCATATTTGAGAAAAACAATTAATATAATTTTAATAATTTTTATATGAATAATAAGATTCGTTCTGTAATAATAAATTTGTTTTACATAAATTTTAATATTTGGGAAAAATAATTATAATTTTTTTGTGTGTTAATTTGTACTTTTTATGGGTATTAAAATTTTACATTTTAATTACAAAAATTATATTTGAATGTATATTATGTAAATTTTAAATTTTGAGAAATTTAATTAGCAAAAAGTTATGACTTTATTTTCTTGATAAAATGAATATTTATTATTTTTTGACATTTATGTTATTTATTGTACAAGTTCACAGTTTAATTAATTAGATCAAGTTGAATAAAAATTATAATATACAATTTTATATTTAGTAGATATATTAAACATTATAACTTGAAAGGTATATTATACATTATATTAAAAGTATTTTTGGATATTAATTGGTCAACTACACTAGAGGCGGTGAATGTTACATGAGTAGAGTAGAGGGCCAGGTACTTACTGTTAGTTTTCAGTAGCTCATGAGGGAAAAAAAAGAAAAAAGAGCAACAAAAAAAAAACAGAAGCTGAGTAAATTATATCAAAACCTCCCAAAAGATTGATACATGAGCACTCCAAACTGAGTTGCCCAAAAACCACCAAATAGAAAAGAGCACTCCAACCAGAATTTGAGTTCCTAAAGAGTCAGTCACCCAAAGTTAGGGCTGCAAACGAACCGAATTATTCGCGAACCGGTTCGAGTTCGGTTCGAGTTTGACTTGCTCGTCTAGTCGAGTCGAGTTCGCACAGAGTGTTCCGTTCGATTGCTCGATCGAATATGTTCGCGAACCATGTGGTTCGGTTCGTCTTTGTTCGTGAACAGTTCGAGTTCGGTTCGGTTCTGTTCAGTAAGTTCGAGTTCAGTTCGATAAGTTCGAGATCGGTTCGATAAGTTCGAGATCAGTTTGAGTAGTTCGATTTCTTAATTACATGTTTAAATTGTTTCTAAAATTCAAAATACAAATAATTGGTTATTTCATATTAAATTCTAAGTTTGTCTTATTAATAATTGTTAAATTTGTAGTTATTTGTTTATTACTCTTTTTGTTTTTTTTAATAATTTATTATAAATAAACTTTTTTATTAAATAATTAATAAATTATAATGTAAGACCCCAACTTTTATGAATAAAGATTTAATTTTCTTTATATATTATTTCGAAATAGTAAGGTGTTGATTTGATAAATATGAAAAGTTATGGGTGAAATGTGCAAATATTTTAAAATGAGCAAGTGGTTATAATATATTTATTGTTGTCGGAGAATATTCGTTTGGTCGTGGAATATTCTTGTTGTCGGAGAATATTCGTACGATGACGCAGCTATTTGTGGGCCCCACAACGGAATAACTGTCGGATATAGAAAGCGACAGAAATAACCTTTTGATAAATAACGGCGTAGTTGTTACCGTTAGTACTGTTGAAATACCCGGTGATTAAAATACAGTAATACGCGGTGTTGAACAGTAGCACACGGTATTGCACAATATTTTGAATTATTGATTCTTACGTGAGAAGACACTTACTCAATTATTGTTACAGTAATTACTGTTCAATATTTTATATTATTGATTCAATAATTGCATGATATTTTATTGACTCAATAATTGCTACGTTGATATTTTATATTATTGACTCAATAATTGTTACATTGATATTTTATTGACTCAATAATTGCTACGTTGCTATTTTATATGATTGATTCAATAATTGCTACAGTTGATATTTTGTATTATTGATTCAATAATTGTCACTGCACAGTATTTCATATTATCAACTCAATAATTCATATTATTTGAATAATATTATTAGATAGCATTATTGACAATGTCTAAGGAAGTTCTGTCTAGGAGGGGTTATTTAATTGTGCGCCAGTAAGGAGAAGTCCTTATCGGAAGGCTCCCTCTTTCTTGGGAACGACCTGGTTGTCAATATTGTAGTTCTGTAATATTATTTGTGAATAATTAATTATTAATTTATATGATAAGAAAATATTTATTTTGTGGATATAAAAGAAGGAATTAGCGCTGATGTGTTTTTATCAGTATTTTGGTGTGAAAAATCATCCGTTTATAGATTTCGGATAATTTATGTTTGGAATTTGGAAAAACTTCCTTCTACAAAGTTGTAGAGAATTAATTTTTTTATGGAAAGACATAGAATTTGTATTTTTCTGACAAAAGGGCTATTTATTATTAATTATTGAAATTTTAAAAAATAAATATTTTTTTAATGGGTGGGCCCCACTTTTGTTGTTTTGTTGAAAAATTCTGAAAGCAGCCAGGCGGCGGAATTTTTTTTTTAAAGAATTTATTTTATTAAAAAAGTCTACTTTGGCATCATAAGCTTTTTCTATAAATAGGGTGCTTAGGTTATAATTAAAAATCACACCAGAATCAGAAGTTTTCTCTCTCTATAATATCGAGCGTATTTTTGTGAGTATTTAGATACTTTGAGTGTTAATATTCAGTGCAAGTTTCTTTCAGTATTATATCCGATATTTCAGTCAGAAGTACTATTCTTTTGAGGTAAGGGATGTTATTTTTTTTCGTAAATGATGTTATTCTTTTTAATATCATTATACCAAAATATTGGCATGAATCTTATTATGAAATTCTTACTTTTTCCGTCGGAATTACTATTCACGTATACGACATTATTCACGTATACGGCACTATTCACGAAAAAACTAAATTTTTTTCTATTTGTCCAAATTGTCTGTTATAGTTACTATCTTTGATTGGATCTAAGTTTTGAACTTCATTCTTGAATTTTGCTCCACAAAGTATTATTATGGAATATTCTTGAACTTGAATAAACTAAAATACGAATATTTAGTCTTTGTCTTTTATCTCACTAGATTCGTTCTTTAAAATGTCTTCCATCATCCTCAGTCCTAAAAGGTGATATAACTGAATATCTTTGGCCTGTAGAGCAAAGATGAATGATTACCTGATGAATATCTTTGGCCGTAGTGCAAAGATGACAGGTGTTGAGATGAACATGACCACTAATGATACAAGTGAATATCTTTGGCCTGTAGTGCAAAGATGAATATTTGATTTTAAATGTATGTTGATTGATGTTACAGGGATAAAATATTGATGATGAACGGTTATTTCCGCTGCGAATATTGATCTAAAACTCGTTGTCAATAATATTTTATTTGATTTATTGAAGGCTAATGATAATTTATTTTTTATTTTCTTAGTCATAATATTCTTTACTGGGCTAGTTGAGCTCACCCTTTTCATCTATTATCCTCTTCAAGAAATGAGAACGTTGAGGGAACTAGTCGGGGAACAGAGTGATGGTCCGAGTTAGAGCAGTAGTAGTCCTCGCTATTTTTAAAATAGTGGGATAATAATTGTAATAAATAGAGAATGAATTTGAATGTTAATATTTCGTATTATATACGATTTGTATTGACACTCACAGTTGTGTGGTCGTATTTTGCACGACCGTGTGATATAAAGTTTGTATTTGAATTCTGTACCATGTATTTGGCGACTCAGAATGGATTGGGTTGACTGGACCTATTCTGGGGGCGTCACAAAAAGAGAGCACATTCTCAAGCATACTGTTGGAACTTGTGACTTATAACTTAGAAACTACTGAAAAAGGCTGAGTATGGAGCGAAGCGGAGTGAGGGAGCGAAAGGTTGGGGGGGTGCGGGGGGTCGAAGTACGGTACGGAGTTTCTGTCAGGGAAGTGCAGGCCGTGCCGGTATAGGCATATGAGCGGCACGGGGAGCGCCACACTCGACAGAGTTTCTGTGGTACGGGCGCGGGGCCAGCCGTTGGCAGTCTACAAGCGGCGCGACGGACATCAGTTTAACAGTTCAGTTTTTACAATGACATTATGGGTATTCAGGTTATAATGAGAATTAGAGTTGGAATAGGAGTAGCCTCTATATATACTCTCTATTGTAAACTCTACGTAATCAATCTGAATAATATAAAAAGAACGCCGCTCCCGTGGACGTACCTAAGTTGGGAAACCACGTAAATTTATGTGTTAATTCTTTACTGTCGTGTGCGTGTGTGATCTAATTCTAACACATACCCTTTGAAAATTGTGTGATCTTAAGGTCCAAAAACATCATAGTGACAGTATCCTTGTGTCGATACTATAAATAATCGAGGACAAGAAGTTTTTATGGAATGCAAATCAAAGCCACATAAGTATAAGCTATCACAAGCACTTGACAATACTCTAATGTTACGTTTGGATTGAAGGGATGGAATGAATAGTAAAATGATTCATTTCATTCTAGTTGGAATGAGTTATTCCATATGCTCTCCCTCCCCCAAGGAACCAAACACAATTTTTTTTCATTCTATAGGAATGAGTCAATCCATTCTCACTTTCATTACTCCAATCCAAACGTAGCATAAGAGAGTAGCAAAACATTATATTATTCAAATCTACCATAAAACTACAATCATATATAGGCATAACATACTAAGGATTCAAATCTCTCATAAAACTATGTTCGCTAAAGAGAAGAATTGATTGAGAAAAGTACAGCAAAGAAAAAATAGTTAACCTGAGAAATTCATCAATAAAATGTAAGGCAGAGCTTAAGTAGAAAGAGTGATTCCATTATCCGATACATCTCTCTCTTTTTCACTGAGAACTACACTTTCGCAGCCTTTCACACAGTATATCTCACCAAATGGTCGTCTAATTCTTTTTAATTGAAAAGATTTATTAAGTAATTAGAATCCAACTCCTAGATAAATGAACCTATCTACAGGTAGTGCTTCTGCACCCTAAGAACAACAGCTGAGTTTATAATTGTGAGGATGACATTGGTTTTTCTTCAAAATCATCTCGCAGATTCAAGTTAGGATAGTGGCAGTTCTTCACACTTCTGCCTGGATAGATCCGAACTTGGGATGAAGTACTTTTGTTGAATTTTATCAACATTGATTATCTCAAGAAAAAAGAAAAAGAAAATAAAATCAGACATGGTTGAATGTTGAATCCACACAAACCAAAATATAGAAAGAAGAATAAATAGTACAACCAGAGAGTAGGTTGCTCGCCAAAATTTTGTTTATGCACCTTATGTACCTTCTTGACCTTTCAAAAAGGGAGATGAAAAAAATGCATGAAGTCTAATGAAAACAAATTATTTATAGAGCATATATATAAATCTCAACTGAAAAATCATAAAAAATACAGCTTGAAATAATTAAACTGAGATACTTGCAGGAAATGGTTGTTTTGATACATATCTTACATCAAAGAATAAGAAACACAAAGCAGCAAAAGCTACTGTGCAGCATAGGCATATAGGTTTACTCAAACATACAAATAGAGCTGACAAATGAAGACTAAACCACAAGAAAGAAACCTGGGAATAAAAATGATATGAAGAAAGATCTATGACTCACATTAGGATAAGTTAAGCAAATAAGAAACTAAGTTCTTTATAATGACCGAAGGAACATGTGCAATCTTGTCCCAATCTTGTCCCTGATTTGCAATGACCCTTGCCTTAAATTCATCAGGCATATTTGACAACTTCAATTCGCGACAGCCACCAAGGTGTATCAGACCATCTAGAATCTTTTTGAATTTGTTACAAGACCTAATCTCTAAATCTCTGAGAATTGTACGGGCTCCTTCCTCCACAGTCCACTCTTCGAGTTTCTCAAGCTTACACAGATTCAGGACTCGTAGCAAAGGGAAACCTCCAGAAGAGCAAACCATGGGCCAGTATAGGAGCCTGCATATAAGTTGAGAATCCTAATATTTTGAAGCTTCTCCAGCTTCTTCATCGGGCCTTTTACTAGTTCCAAAGACGACAATATAATCTCCGTAAGGCTATTTGGCAATTTATGCACAAATTCTGGATTCTCTAACCTTCCAAGTAAATTATGCTGGAAAATTTGTGGAGACAAGGATTCCAAGTAAAGGTCCGATGGGCGAACCATTTCGTTGACTGATCTCAGCCTCAAAGATTCAAGGTGCTTCAATTTTAATATCCACTCTGCCAATTCTTTCTGGTGTGGAGTTTTAAGTCGGCATACCAAGCCTAACTTTCTGAGATTGATCAACCTGTCCAGGCCATCTGCAACCGGAGTCTACTCATCAACAAATGCACCCCATAAAGTTTGGAAGTCTACAAGAGAGATAGTTCTTGGTGGAGCAACAATTCTACTACGGTAGCTTTCACTCAAGTATATGTGTCGTAGTTGTTGCATCTTCCATAAGGAACATGGGAGGCTCCTGATGCACGTGTGTTTTAAATCTAAAGTTTGAAGGTTCAGCAATTTGCCTATTGTTGAAGGAACCTCCTCTATATAAGTACTTCTTAGGCCTAGATACCTGAACTGTAGTAGTTTTTGGATTAATTTGGGTAAATTAGGCCGAAATACTCCTTCAAGATCAAGTACTCACAACATTTTGAAGCATCTCCCAGCAATACCTCTGCGGAGAAAGCTACCTATAGCTTTTCCTGGTATAAGTCCTTCATGGGAATCAAAAGACACAAGGGAACAGAGATCTCCATAATATTCTTTAAAAGCCGAATGAATAATTTTTTGGTTCCCATGAACGTGGGAGAAGCACTCTTCTTTATTATCGAGGTGATCAGCAAGTCGAAAGGTCATACCTGTGCCACTGGATTGTGGTTGACATTAAGAAAGCAGGACAACTTAAAGGTCGCATCTTTCATCTTGTTATACACATATTTCTCTTTCTCGACTTTCGGCAACTAATTAACCCTCAAGAAATAATTCATCCAACATGTTTTAACTGTCCCATTGATCTTCCACTTCACCACTTGAATCATGTTTTGTTGTATGAACTCTATTAGCTGCTTCTCGGCAAGGATTTCTGGGGGTTCCCCGCTGCCACCTTCTTGCTGCACATGTCCCTCTGCAACCCAATACACAATCAACCGCCTCATAGGGATGTCAAAGTCATCATTAAA
Organism: Panax stipuleanatus; assembly: GCA_020205555.1. Lineage (NCBI taxonomy): Eukaryota > Viridiplantae > Streptophyta > Magnoliopsida > Apiales > Araliaceae > Panax > Panax stipuleanatus. The sequence goes on from CM035123.1 coordinate 107,617,564, forward strand.
AAGTTCAAATGAGAAAAGATAATCTTTCAAGTGTGAATGCAATGAATCAACAGCTGCCTCTAACTCATTAAAAACTAAAACTTGGTTTTGATCGAGAACTTGGTTTAGTACCTTCAGCCATTGGTCTTCTGTCATGGCTCTCCGTGACAATATATCCCCTAACGCTAAAATATGTGGAGGGTAGCCCATGCACTTTCTCACAAGTTCTATCCCTAGCTTTTCAAGTAGAATTGAGACACGTAACTTGGCATTGAACAACTCTCAGGCTTCTTGATAGCTAAGTGTCCTCATTTTATGAATTGCATAATCCAAGTACTTCTCAGATTTTGCTCACTCCATGCTCTGAGTAGTGATCATGATTCTACTTTCGCCATCTAAGGAGATTAATATTCCCAATAGATCTTGCAAAGTTCTATTTGTGGGCAAGCCATCCAAAACTATGAGGCACCTTACGGAGCTTAAGACATGAAGAAGCTCCTTCTCCAGCTCTTTTGTGGAATCCCTTGAGTACTGTATCATTCTGGACAGGTACTGCACCATGATCTTCCTTATTAAGTTCTCTAATAAATCCCTTGGTCCGAATTCTTCAGATACAGTAAGCCAAGCACGAAATTGAAAATGATGAGTTACAATAATATTCTCATAAACTTTCATGGCAAGAGTTGTCTTCCCTATACCTTTTGCACCCACAATCCATATCACTTTGTTGAGACAGAACATGCTCATCTACCTCTAGACCTACAACAGTATGCCGCTCCTCCTTTCCATATTTGAAGTTCCTACTAGGAGACAACGTAATTGGCTCACCGTATAAATCCTGGTTCAAAAATATTTTTCCAATGCCAAAACTACTTGGTGTTTTGGTAAAGTCTTCCATCTGAATTTTGAACCACTTCATTTCCTCCTTTTCCTCCTCATACTTGAGAAAATCAGCCAAATCGTCAAAAACTCGGATGTTTCTCCTTCAGAGGATGAAATAATCATCCACATGGCACATGTTAACAGCAATCCCAAATTCATAATCCAAATACCTTTTTCGTGCTCTTATTTCTTCTTCTGAAGTCTGTACTGACCCTACTGCTGCATTAGGTTTTTCCATATGCTTTGAGAAATCAAGAAGCAAACCAAGTTTTCTTTTAATCAGGTCAAGTTCCTTTTCGAACCCAACTCCTATTTCTACATCCCGATATAGCAAATCCTTAATTTTCATTTGTGTTTCATGAATGTGTTTTGCTAGAGAAGCTAAACGCAGAAACAGTGAGTGGCTTTCCCATAAATTTATATCTTACTTTTGGGTTTTTGTTAGGAACTAGTGAAATATGAAGCTCCACAATTGTGATCTACAAACTTCTCTGTAGTAGTGGGTGATGCTTAATGACTATTTCTCAGACAGTTTGTAATAGCAAATACCATAGGAGAAAATCAACAAGGACTCAAATTTCTTTATGCAGATTAGAACAGATAATAATTTAAAAGACCTGGTTAGCTGAAGTCAACCAGGCATTATAATATTCCTGTAATAATTTGTTTCTCTTCTACAAACTTCAATCAGTATTCGTTTGTCAGCACTGAGAAAAGTCTAACTCAGGATATTCCAGTGTTATACAAGATGCAGTGATATTTATGACATATCGACATGGAAAAATCTCAACATCAAATTAACACTAATGGTTTTCATATTGACTAACTTTTACTTCTCGTAGAAGCTTTAACAAATTTTCCCACTTATAAATGAAATTTCTCTCTCTCTCTCTCTCTCTTTTTTTTTTTAAAAAAAAGATTAAATATATTTTCTCCTTTCTTTTTCTTGTTATGTCAGTTTTTGTGGACTAAAACTACAAAAGCCAAACATGACTGAAAATAAAATAAAATAAAGTTATCATTAACAACTCCCAAGTATTCACCCAACAGTGTATCCACCCCACCAATGGTACCAAAATGGACAATACTGCCCCTGCTAATAACAGGCATATGACACAACTGACCCTTCTTAAAAAGACAGTTTGTAACATATTTGACAAAGAAAAAAATTAACAAAACTGCTGAAAATTTGATACCCAACTAGTTGTTTGTCCAATAAATATTTAGTTGCAAAAGATGTAATGTAATCTACTTATATAACAAAAGCATAAATAAAAATTAAAGAGAAGTTGTTGAACTAAACTACCGGACATGTCACATACCTCAGTATTTGAACTATTTTGAGGTAACAAAACATGATTTGGTCACCCATAGTTGATATCTCTTCTAGCAACTTGCTCGTACATGGTCTTGTTTACTGCAACAGATGCAATGCATTGATAAACACTTTGATGGCATGTCTCTCCTGTTGGAATATAGAGCAGAATTAACAAGACCAATAGAACGAAAAATTGGAACAACTTATCTGGAAAACCGAGGCGTAGCGAAGCTACTGTCCTAAAAAGTGATTTTGCCCCCACTGGTAATAACTTCTAGTACAAACGGGCTGCCGGCGATCACCCTCCAGGATTCAACGGTGAAGCCTCCAATTGTGTGCACTCACAGATGGAGACTTTGGACTTGTCTGTTTGTGGATTGCCCAGAAAAAGTACATGAAAAGATAATATTGGAACAGCAGTATAGAGATATAGAGAGACGACATTTGTATATATTTTCTGAAGGAAGAACCGAACAGTATATATAGCAGCAGAGAAGAAGAACATTGGAAAAAAATTAACGTTAGAATATACGTTACTGAACGTTGGAAATTAATAGGATTAACGTTAGAAAATTAATTATAACGTTACTGAAGAAAACTGAAAAACGGCTAGGTTAAGAAATAATAAAATTAGGGATTTTAGCAAGCGCGGGCGTTATGCTCGCACACACGCATTAAGGTTTTCTGACCGGATGTCCAAGATTCAAGATTGGCCCAGCCCAATTCCTTAGCCGTCCTCATGTGCGCATGCCCATCCCTATTTCCTCAATCAAGTTACTTAGCCCAAACCAAGAAGTACTAATATACACAAGGAATGTCTTGAAAATAGGCAATGTGGGACTTTGCCAAAACCAATAATTTTGAAGCACAACCAACAATCCCCCACATGATTCAAAATTTATCAACAAGAGAAAAATTAAAATAAAAGTAATAAGGGCAATAGATTTTTAAGTACATAATGCCGATACCTTGTTGGTTTGAATCGACACTTAGTGGAACAAGCTCAAGATTGTAGATTATAGGTGAACTAAGTTCTTGAACCCAATATCTATAATACAACCAGGTGAACTTGCACACATACTCAAAACCCGAATCCACACAAGTCCGCGGTTGGGCACGTTCTAGGCCATGCGCCATGTCCCAGATTTTAATAAAGGCTCTAGAGAGGTTGTCAAAGTCTCTCATAGGAAGCGGCCTACACCTCCACCTTTACATAGGTGAACCCATCAAGTGTAAACTGACATACACCACCCTTTAGGGCTATGAGTTTCATTAAGAATCTAAATGATTCATCCTAACACAATTTGTCAGTAAGCACCACAGCACATAGGGATATATATAAATAATTGCAGTGCTATAATTAAATAATTACATGACTTGTTGTTACCCATTGAACCCAATTCATGGGATTTCCAATCACATGGGTTGGGTTTCCATCACATATTATTTACTCAAGATGTTGACAATAAGCCCATCCCTCTGGATGCTTCTTGGATAACCTTTTTGTTCAATCCCTTTGTGAGCGGATCCGCTAGGTTCTTTTCAGACCTCACAAATTCCATGGAAATAACACCTCTACTGATCAGTCCTCGTACAATATTGTGTCTCAAACGAATGTGTCTCTGTTTCCCATTATAAACCTGGTTCATTGCTCTTCCAATAGCTGCTTGAGAATCGCAATGCAGAGAAATAGAAGGAATTGGCTTAGTCCACAATGGTATGTCTGCCAATAAATTCCTTAGCCACTCTGCTTCTGTACCTGCCAATTCTAAAGCAATAAATTCAGACTCTATAGTAGATCTAGCAGTACAAGTTTGTTTAGCAGATTTCCAAGAGACAGCTCCTCCACCTAAAGTAAACACATAACCACTAGTGGAGTTTGTCTCATCATTATCAGATACCCAATTAGCATCACAATATCCTTCTAGAACATTAGGATGACCAGTAAAATGAACACCTACATTAACTGTTCCTTTTAAATACCTCATTAATCGTGATAATGCATTCCAATGATCTTGTGAAGGATTATGTGTATATCTGCTAAGTCTACTAATGGCATATGCAATATCAGGTCGAGTACAGTTCATTAAATACATTACACTACCAATGATTCTGGCATATTCAATTTGTGCAATGCCATTCCCTTTATTTTTCTTTAAATGCACACTAGAGTCATAAGGTGTTCCTAATGGCTCTTCATTAAAGAAATTAAATTTCTTAAGAATATTTTCCACATAATGAGACTGTGATAAAACTAAACCATTTGCATGTTTACAAATTTTCATGCCAAGAATCAAGTCTGCTTCTCCTAAATCTTTCATATCAAATTTAGAAGACAAATAATCTTTAGTTGTTTTTACAACTTTCTCATCAGTACCAAATATTAGCAAATCATCCACATATAAGCAAATAATCACACCACCGAATTCATTGAATCTACTATAGACACAACTATCAGATTCATTTGTCACAAAACCATTAGACAAAATAGTTTTATTAAATTTGTCATTCCATTGTTTTGGTGCTTGTTTCAAACCATACAAGGATTTTACAAGTCTACACACCTTTTGTTCATCACCTGGAACAATAAACCCTTCTGGTTGACACATATATATTTCTTCATTTAACTCTCCATTTAAAAAGGCAGTTTTAACATCCATCTGGTGGATTATTAAATTATGAATAGATGTCAAAGCAATTAAAATTCTTATGGTTGTCATTTTAGTAACTGGTGAGTAAGTGTCAAAATAGTCAAACCCTTCCTTTTGATTAAAGCCTTTAGCCACAAGTCTTGCCTTAAATTTATCAATAGACCCATCAGCTTTTAACTTCTTTTTAAATATCCAGTTACATCCAATAGGTTTACACCCTCTAGGCAAATTAACTAATTCCCATGTATGGTTAGACATAATGGATTCCAGTTCACTATTATAGCGTCTTTCCAAAAGGTTGCATCAATAGATTTCATTGCTTCTTCATAAGTTTTAGGGTCATCTTCAGTTATAAAAGCAGTTATAAAATCTGGGCCAAAAGTTTTCTCAAAACGTTGCCTTTTACTCCTAGTAGATGTAGAAACAGGTTCTATGTCTTTTCTTTTAAGATGTTCATTTGAAGAAGAACTGCCCACATCTTTTATTTTCATAGGAAATATATTTTCAAAAAATTCTACATCCTTTGTTTCCAAAATAGAATTGTTTTGATAATTATTAGTAGCATCTTTAATTACCAAAAATCTATACGCAGCACTATTAGAAGCATATCCAATAAAAATGCAATCCATTGTTTTAGGTCCAATTTTATTCTTTTTAAACTCTGGTATAGCTACTTTAGCTAGACACCCCCATACTTTAAGATACCCCAAATTAGGTGCATGTTTCTTCCATAAATGATATGGAGTGGAGTCTATCTTTTTATGTGGAACTCTATTTAAAATATGAGTTGCAGAAAGGCAAGCTTCTCCCCACATATTAGAAGGTAAGCCAGAACTAATTAACATAGCATTCATCATATCTTTAAGTGTTCTATTTTTCCTTTCCGCAACTCCATTGGACTGTGGAGAATAAGGAGGAGAAGTTTCATGTATAATCCCATTGAGCTCACAAAAATTTTTAAGACTTCCCGACTCATATTCACCACCACGATCGGATCTAAGTCTTTTAATTTTCCTTTCTAACTGATTTTCAACTTCTGCTTTATATTTAATAAACATTTCTTCTGCTTCATCTTTAGAGGAAAGGAGGTAAATATGAGTATATCTAGACATATCATCCACAAAAGAAATATAATACTTCTTACCACCTCTACTCGTAGTATTTTTAAAATCAGCTAGATCACTATGAATTAACTCAAGGAGTTCAGTTTGTCTTTCAACACTTTTAAAAGGTTTCTTAACATGTTTAGCTTCCACACAAATTTCACATTTGTTAAACTCGGTATTTGCTAGATTAGGTATAAGTTCAAGTTGTTTCAACCTTTTAATAGATGCCACATTCACATGTCCTAATCTAGCATGCCACATATCCAAAGATTCAACAATATAAGCAAAAGAAGCATTCTTATTATTCAATTCAGCAGAAGCATCAAGTACAAATAAACCCCCATTACAAAAACCTTTCCCAACAAATTTCCCATTACGAGTAACCAGTTTATCAGACTCAAACACAAGTTTAATGCCAGCTTTGTTCAACAAGGATCTGGACACAAGATTTCTACGAATTTCTGGCACATGAAGCACATTTTGCAAAGAATTTTTTTTTCCGAAGTTAATTTTAGTAAAACTTTCCCTTTCCCTGCAACATTGGTGGCTCGAGAATCCCCCATAAAAACCTTTTCTCCATTAGTCACATTTTCGTAGTTGAGAATTACATCTCTATTCGAGCAAATGTGTTTAGTGGCACCGGTATCTACAACCCATTCTGTAAAGTTGTCAACCAAGTTTACTTCCGAGACAACAGCAGTAATAATGTCATCGGTTTCAACCAAGTTCGCTTGGGGCATAGGCTGAGAGTTATGGTTATTCTCTTGCAGTCTTGCTCCTTGCGAAAGTGACATTTCATAGCAATATGGCCAGGTTTGCCGCATACGAAGCAAGGACCTTTAGTGAAAGGTTTTTGGATTTGGTTGGGACTCTTGAACCTATTATCTTTTCTTCCCATTGATTTATGATTTTTCCCTTTGTAGTTTTTGGACTGATTGTTTTGGGTCTTCCATTGTGGCTTTTGTTCTACGAGATTAGCCTTGACAGTGTGAGTTAGAACTATGTCTCCTCGGTCTTTAGCTCTGTTTTGTTCTTCAATATGTATGTGTGCCACTAGTTCCTGCATAGTATAATCTTTAGTTTCATGTTTAAGATTCATCTTATAATCTTTCCAAGAGGGTGGTAATTTTTCGATAAGTGCAGCAGCTTGAAAAGTCTCACATATTTTCATTCCTTCCCCAATGACTTCCCCCAATGACTTCCCCCACAATTGTTTGATATTTATGAACTTGTTAAATGACAGATTTTCCATCTTGCATCTTAAAGTCTATAAATTTCCTAGCCACATATTTCTTAAGACCAGAGTTTTCAACAGCATATTTAGACTTTAAGGCTTCCCAAATCTTCTTAGCATTTTCAAACGGATAATAAATATCAAACAACGTATTAGACAGATAGTGCAAACGATATCTACGGCATGTACGATTATCTTTAACATGATCCTTTTTTGCAGAATTTTCAACAGTTTTAGTAGTACTATCAGAAACAGGAATAGCAGGAGTAGTAGGAATAGCAGGAGCATCCTCATATAACACATATTCCAAATTCATGATTTCCAAATAAAACATCATATCTTCTGACCATCTCTTAAAATTCGTACCATTAAAACGTTCAATTTTAGATAGGTCTAACGCAGATTTCATCTCGTTAATTATGCCAAATTCACTTTTTAGATTGTTGGAATATAGAGCAGAATTAACAAGACCAATAGAACGAAAAATTGGAACAACTTATCTGGAAAACCGAGGCGTAGCGAAGCTACTGTCCTAAAAAGTGATTTCGCCTCCACTGGTAATAACCTCTGGTACAAACGGGCTGCCGGCGATCACCCTCCAGGATTCAACAGTGAAGCCTCCAATTGTGTGCACTCACAGATGGAGACTTTGGACTTGTCTGTTTGTGGATTGCCCAAAAAAAGTACACGAAAAGATAATATTGGAACAGCAGTACAGAGATATAGAGAGACGACGTTTGTATATATTTTCTAAAGGAAGAATCGAACAGTATATATAGCAGCAGAGAAGAAGAACGTTGGAAAAAAATTAACGTTAGAATATACGTTACTGAACGTTGGAAATTAATAGGATTAACGTTAGAAAATTAATTATAACGTTACTGAAGAAAACTGAAAAACGGCTAGGTTAAGAAATAATAAAATTAGGGATTTTAGCAAAACAGTAGACTACTCTGGGCACACACGCACTAAGGTTTTCTGACCGGATGTCCAAGATTCAAGCTTGGCCCAACCCAATTCTTTAGCCGTCCTCATGTGCGCGTGCCCATCCCTATTTCTTCAATCAAGTTACTTAGCCCAAACCAAGAAGTACTAATATACACAAGGAATGTCTTAAAAATAGGCAATGTGGGACTTTGCCAAAACCAATAATTTTGAAGCACAACCAACATCTCCAACTTTGGAAATGATCTTTCTATCGTCTATGAGACCACAACCAGCCACGTGGCAGCATCTTGGCTTCAATGTTGGCTGTCCAGTAAGCTAGATCAGCAGCCACATTTTAAGTGACAACTACATATGAGGGCCATATGCATTGCAAGAAAACGATTTATCAAGGATGCCTAGTTGCATGATCCTTGCCAGAGCCTTGGCTCTATGTTCAAGCTAAAGAAGACTTTGAAAACGTCGATGGGGATCTTGTTGTAAAGCATCTGCGCTACACCATGGAAGCATTTCAATTCTACTCTTCATTTTTTTTTAAATTACCAATTGAAAAATAACTAGCACATAAACCATGAATCAACAATCAAATAAACCAAAAACATAATATTCCATAATGAATATAATCCATGAGTACCTCTCAGAGTCATAATATTCCAAAACAGAGCCAACAACAGAACACATATATAATAACAGAGTACTACCTAGCTATTTCATTATTCTTAATTCTTTTTAATTTTTACCCTTATATGGCTTCTTGTGACGCAGCTTCCCAGCAGGGTGATTTTTAGAATCGGGGCGCTCAGCTTCTTCTGGTCCTTGAATACATTCAAGCATTTGGGACAAATGAAGGTGAAGCGTTTGTCAACTTGTGCGTTGTGCGTATAAAAAGAGTTATCAGTATCGAAATCTTTCGGAGATGCACAGTGAAGGCATATTAGAGGGATATTCTTATCCCTATTCTCTTCCTTTCCACCATTCTTAGTCACCTCCTTCATCTTCACCATATCCACAAACCAGTTTGGGAGAATAAAAAACTTTGTTAAGAGCGCGAGAATATAAAAATGATAGGAAACATATAGAAAAAGAGGATTATATAGAGAGAGATTATCTTTTACCTGTCATTTTTATATTCTCGCGCTCTTAACAAAGTTTTTTATTCTCCCAAACTGGTTTGTGAAAATGGTGAAGACGAAGGAGGTGACTAAGAATGGAGGAAAGGAAGAGAAGAGGAAGAAGAATATCCCTCTGATCTGCCTTCACTGTGCATCTCTGAAATATTTCGATACTGAGAACTCTTTTCATACGCTCAACGCACAAGTTGACAAACGTTTCACCCTCATTGTCCCAAATGCTTGAATGTATTCAAGGACTAGAAGAAGCTGTGGGAAGCTGTATCACAAGAAGCCATATAAGGGCAATAATTAAAAAGAATTAAGAAGAACCTAGCTACAAGCCATATAAGGGTAAAAATTAAAAAGAAATAAGAAGAATCAAGTAGCTAGGTAGTACTCTGTTATTATATATGTGTTCTGTTGTTAGCTCTGTTTTGGAATATTATGACTCTGAGAGGTACTCATGGATTATATTCATTATGAAATATTATGTTTTTGGTTTATTTGATTGTTGATTCATGGTTTATTTACTAGTTATTTGTCAATTGGTAATTTTAAAAAAGGAAGAGTAGAATTGAAATGCTTCCATGGTGTAGCGCAGATGATTTACAGCAAGATCCCCATAGTTGAGATCACCGAATTATATGTCACACTGCTGGTTTTGCTGTGCTGATGCTGCTATACTTGCGGTTGTTTCTAGTGCATCTCCCTTAATTATATTTATATGTGAACTTTATACTATTAAAGCATAGTTCTCAAAACACATCCTGAACCTGTAAATATTTATTATATCATTATTACAATAAATATTTAATTAAAATATTTATATGTGACACTAATATGGCACATCACAGAGCCATATGAGCATTAAAGAAACACATGACATCATGCATCTACACTCTGAACTCCAAAGAAAATACATGCTTGATATTAAACTGCCTTAACAGAACTAAAGAAGCAAATGAAGCACAAACAATAAGATGATATGAGAGAACAGAGACACCTACAACAACATATCAATCTTTGATAACTATTGAAGGTACATGTGCAATCTTGTGCCAATCTTTCCCCCAATTTTCAGAAACCCTAGCTCTAAATTCACTAGGCATCTTCGTCAATTTCAACTCACGACAGTGCTCTAGGTGTTTCAATCCATTTGGAATCCTTTTTAACTTGTTACAGAACCTAATTTCTACATGTCTAAGAACTTTCATTGCTCCTTTTTCCAGAATCCATACTTCAAGTTCCTCTAGCTTCCACAGATTCAGAACTTGAAGCAAAGGGAAGCTTCCCATATGACAAACCAAAAATTTCCCAGTGTAGGAGCCTGAGTATAAGTTGAGGATCCTAAGATTTGGAAGCTGACCCAGCTTTAACATGGGGTCTGCTTTCAGCCCTGATAATGATAAAGTAATTTCAGTGAGGCTTTGAGGGAAGTCATGCACAATTGCTGGATTCTCTAATCTTCCAAGTAAATATATGCTGGAAAGTTGCATCTCAATATGCATCCAGATAACTCCCTCCCCAGTAAATCAACCCTGATAATTTTCTTAAGAAAGTGAAAGTTGTCATTATGGGATAAACCCTTTCGTAGTTTTGCCATAGCAATAAACATATCTCCCAGTGCATAGATTTTTCTTGAAAACATTTTACAGAAACAATATTCAAGTGAAATGTGGACAGAATTTCAAGATATGTATTAATAACAACTACAAGCATGGTACAGACAGCTGTATGAGTCATTTTCACAAACACTTTCAGTGCAACATTCAAGAGGTCAAATCAACACGTAAAACAAAATTCCAAAAGGTCTCTGTGGACTTGGACCAAGAAATTAAGAGTTCCTTCTATTGGCAGATTTCATTAGCAAGACTCGTCTCCATAACAAATCTGGAGAAATATCCGATAGAGGGCAATTGTTTATGCTCAAAAAGAAAACCGGCAAAATGAAAATAAATGGAATTTTAAAGAAAAAAATAAAAATTGAAGCTAAAGGGTATACCTTAATCACTTGCCAAAGGGTATCACAATTGACAGCAATGGTACTCAAACTCAAACATCACAACCACAAGTTATGAGGAAATTGCAGCAGCATGGAATTATAGTCTGTTTGTGTTAACTTGAAACTAGAGTTAGTAATGTAACCAAGGTTAAATAAACCAGAGTGAGTGAGTTAGATGCTTACAAGTTAAGTAGAAACTGTTGTACTTTGTACCATTCATTTTAGAGTTAAGTTATGATAGAAACCTTTACCTGGATAGATCCGAACTTTAATTAAACCACTTTCTTTAAATTTTATCACCATTATTTTCGCTCAACTGACGGAGTAATTATTAGAGACTCCAATATAAATGTAACATTCCAACCTATTTCCAATATGGCCAGTCACATATTGGACTAAAGTAACACAAAAGGTGGTACATTAACATTAAATTTCAAGTACGAATCAAATTATAACTCACGTAGAATATGTCGCATTGCAAGCCGATGCTTATTCCCATCGTATTTTTTTACTTATCCCCTTTAATAAATTTGGAGTGGGGGTAATGTTCTATTTACTTTCGCAGGTCCGAGAGCACCTGTTGGACCGCGCTGACTTAGACGACATCATTGAATTTAATTTGGATACGTCAAAATATTAACTCAAGGAAAGTTCACTAATGAAGTCGCATACTCCTTTTTAATTAAATGGCACGTTCAGATGAGGTGGTAATTGATATCCCAAGCTGCATTAGTATTCAGTAGCTCGTAAGGGGAAATAAAGGACAAAAGATGAAAAAACCCAAAGGCTGTGTAAATCATCTATATTAGATTTCACACATTGATAAAACCCAAAAGCTCAGTAAACTAAACTGAACTGCACCTACACATGCAATAAGCTTAGAAGTACACAAGAACCACCAAATAAAAAAAGCACTCCAACCTGTGTAAATACAAAAACAAGATTATAAACTGAATGGCAAATCTGCTTGGTCCCTCCCTATATATGGCACAAGTTTCCCATGAAGGTAAGAGAAAGACATGCTTCTAATTAAGTGAAGCTGAAAACGTACATTCCCAAACTGCTACTGCTACATAGAAGATAATATTGCTGTTGGAGAAGATCATGTAGCCAAGTAAACACGTACAAATATCAGTTCACGCATCCAAGGAAACACAAACAAATATCAGTTCAGTGCAATAGCTTCATGTCAAATTATAAAATCAGATTCAAATCTACCATAAAACTACAATCATATAAGAACATACAAATAAAGATGACAAAAGGAGAGTACCTCTTGAAAGAAAGTATGCATAAGAATGACATGAAGAAAGATCCATGACTCGCATTAGGATAAGTTAAGTAGATAAGAAACTCAGTTCTTTATAATGACTGAAGGAACATGTGCAATCTTATACCAATCTTGTCCCTGATTGGCAACGACCCTTGCCTTAAATTCGTCAGACATATTTGTCAACTTCAATTCACGACAGGCCCCAAGTTGTTTCAGACCGTCTGGAATCTTCTTGAATTTATTACAGGACCTAATCTCTAAATCTCTGAGAATTGCAAGGGCTCCTATCTCCAAATTCCACTCTTCAAGTTCCTCAAGCTTCCACAGATTCAAGACTCGTAGCAAAGGGAAACCCCAAGAAGAGCAAACCATGGTTTTCCCAGTATAGGAGCCTGCATATAAGTTGAGAATCCTAAGATTTGGAAGCTTCTCCAGCTTCTTCATCGGGTCTTCTACTAGTTCTGAAGAAGACAATGTAATCTCAGTAAGGCTAGTTGGCAATGCATTCAAAAATTCTGGATTCCCTAACCTTCCAAGTAAATATATGCTGGAAAGATTGTAGAGGCTTGACAAGGATTTCAAGTAAAGGTTAGACGGGTGAACCATTTCGTTGATTGATCTCAGTCTCAAAGATTCAAGGTGCTCCAGTTTTGATATCCACTCTGCCAATTCTTTCTGCTGTGAAGTTATTAATCGGCATACCAAGCCTAATTTTCGGAGATTGATCAACTTGTCCAGGCCATCTAAAATGGGGGTCTCCTCATCAACAAATGCACCCCATAACGTTTGGAAGTCTACAAGAGAGCTAGTTCTTGGTGGAGCAACAATTCTACTACGGTAGCTTTCACTCAAGTATATGTGTCGTAGTTGCTGCATCTCCCATACGGAACAGGGGAGGCTCTTGATGCACGTGTGCTTCAAATCTAAAGTTTGAAGGTTCAACAACTTTCCTATTGTTGAAGGAAGTCCCTCTATATAAGTACTTCTTAGGCCTAGATACCTCAACTGCAGTAGTTTTTGGATTAATTTGGGTAAATTAGGCCGAAATACCCCTTCAAGATCAAGTACTCGCAACATTTTGAAGCATCTCCCAGCAATGCCTCTGCGGAGAAAGCTACCTATAGCTTCTCCTGGTACAGGTCCTTCACGGGGATCAAAAGACACAAGGGAACAAAGATCTCCATAATATTCTTTAAAAGACGAATGACTAATTTTTTGGTTCCCATGAATGTGGGAGAAGCACTCTTCTTTATTATCGAGATGATCAGCAAGTCGAATAATCATACCAGTGCCACTGGATGACTTTGAGGCAGCTTCTTTGTGTTTGACATCAAGAAAGTAGGACAACTTAAAGGCAGCATCTTTCTTCTTGTCATATAAACAGATTTGCCTTTCTTGACTTTTGGCAACCAATTATCCCTCAAGAAATAATTCATCCGACAAGTTTTAACTCTCCCATTAAGCTTCCACTTTGCCACTTGAATCATGTTTAGCCGTATGAACTCCATTAACTGCTTCTCGGCAAGGACTTCTGGGGGTTTTTTGCTGCCAGCTTCTTGTTGCACATGTCCCTCTGCAACCCAATACACAATCAACCGCCTCATGGGGATGTCAAAGTCATCATTAAAAAGTTCAAAAGAAGAAAGACAATCTTTCAAGTGTGAAGGCAAGGAATCAACAGCAGCCTCCAACTCATTTATGATTCTTAAGTGTGAAGGCAAGGAATCAACAGCAGCCTCCAAGTCATTTATGATTATTAAGTGTGAAGGCAAGGAATCAACAGCACCCTCCAACTCATTTTTGATTATTAAGTGTGAAGGCAAAGATTCTTGGTTTTGATTGAAATCTTGGTTTAGTACCTTTAGCCATTGCTCCTCTGTTACAGCCCTCCGTAACAAAAGGTCCCCTACCGCAACAATATCTAGAGGGATGCCCATGCACTTCCTCACAAGTTCTAGCCCAAGTTTTTCTAGTTGTTTGGGGACACATACCTTGGCATTAAACAACTCCCAGGCTTCTTGATCGCTAAGTTTCCTCATTTCATGAATTATATGATGTGTCCTTCGGCTTCACAAGGTCTGCTAACTCCCTGCTTCGAGTTGTGATCATGATTCTACTCTCGCCAAGTGCGGAAATAACACCTTTTCTTGTAGTGATTTTCCCAAGAGCTTCCAAAGTTTCATATGTCCGCAGGCCATCCAAAACTACGAGGCAACTCATGGAGCTGAAGACGCGAAGGAGTTCCTCCGCCAGCTCTAGGGTGGTAGCCGTTGAGTACTGCATTGGTTTGGTCAGGAGCCGTACTGGGATCTTCTTCATTAAGTTCTGTAATATGTCCCTAGGTTCAAACTCGTGAGATATAGTGACCCAAATATGGAGTTTAAAACGATCAGTTACAATGACCTTCTCACAAACTTTCTTGGCAAGGGTTGTCTTACCTATTCCTTGTACCCCCACAATCACTATGATGTGCTGCATGTTAAACCTCAACTGTCGTGACAATATCTGGACGTCTTCCTCCAAGCCAATAACAGGCGCAGATTGTTGTTCTTCCTCCAAGCCAATAACATGTTCCAACTTCTGAAATGGCTTGGCATTAAACAACTCCCTGCTTCGAGTTGTGATCATCATTTCATGAATCCTATGAAACCTCCGACTCATATGGTGTGCTAACTCCCTGCTTCGAGTTGTGATGATGATTTTACTCTTGTAAACTTGGTCAGTTTCCAAATCTTTCTCCGGATCCAAGCCAAGAGCTTTCAAACCATCATACGTCCGCAAGCCATCCAAAACTATGAGGCACCTCATGGAGCTGAAGACGCGACGGAGTTCCTCCGCCAGCTCTAGCGTGGTAGCCGTTGAGCACTGTATTGTATTGGTTAGGTGCCGCAGTGGGATCTTCTTCATTAATGTCCGTAATATGTCCCTAGTTTTAAACTCTTGAGATATAGTGACCCAGATATGGAGTTCAAAATGATGAGTTACAATGAGCTTCTCACAAACTTTCTGGGCAAGAGTTGTCTTACCTATTCCTTGTACGCCCAGAATCACTATGATTTTGTCCGTGACATAAGAAGTTAAGTGTCGTGACAATATCTGGGCGTCATCCTCCAAGCCAATAACAGGCGCAGATTGTTCTTCTTCTTCTTCTTCTTCTTCCCAATGCAAATCCAACTTCTGAAATGCGTGTGCATGGCTAAAACCACTTCTTTCGAAACACTCCATTACTTCGTTAAACTCGTCTAAGGTAGACCGTATTCTGACCGAGCGGCTCTCTCCTGATGACTCTCTTTCCTGCATAAAAGAGTTAATAAAATGACACATTTCGTTGGCACCGTAAACGTTATCCTTCCTAAAAGCTGGTTTCCTCCACAAAATTAGAAAAGCTGCTTCTGCTTCTGTTTGTTCCAAATATTCAAACTCAAAATTTAGAAACCTGCTTTTGCCCTCCACATGCTCTATGTAATGAATAAGCGAACCAAGGTATCTTGCCATTGAAATAAGTTCCTTTCTGAATACAGCTACCGGTTTTTGTTTCTGAATGAGAAACTCCTTGATATTCAGCAAGGTTTCCCATATATAAGTTTTGGTATCAAAGGATGCCAGATCTGAGACTAGCAACCCCGTCTCCGTTCTTGTTTTCCTGCTGTATGTATGTATGTAGTGGGTGTTTAATTAATGGCACAAGTGTTGGACCAACCAATCATCCCATGGTCTAAATAAATAGTCCTGTCCAGTTGTCCTGCAAAACAAAAACAAATAAATGTCACTGTCAAACTGCACATCCGAGGAAGAAACCTGTAAATACAATCTAGATGATAAGGTATAGGAAGCACCGCTTAAATTGATAAATACTGCAAAACTATCACTGTTGTCCTGTTTCTGGTGTCAGGACTCTACTCTCGAGCCTGGACTACAATGCATAATAGAATGTTCCGCGAAGCTTATGTCAAGTCAAGTAGCATATATTCAATAGATATTATATATGGCCAGTATACATTCCTTAATTTCGAGCGGGTTTCTACTTTTCACTATAAATTCTCTTTCACCTAACCTTTTCACACTTCGGGGTTAAATGTTTTTTTATTACCGTACTTTAGATCAACTTATATATGGCTAACTAAACTTTTTTTTCTTCCGGTCAATTCACTGAACTTTAGTTTGCTAACAAAAAAATAGAATTTCTATCACGGGCGTTAATTATTTTAACAAGAGATTGACGTGTCAGCGCCACGTCCCACTTAATTCTAGTTGGATCCAAGTTGTTCCTGTTTTTTATACCTCAGTTATAACCACCCATGAAAAACAAACATATCCAACAAGATTTGAACCGACCCAACAACTATCTTCCCTAATAAATAAGCTCAGAAGGGGACAAAATTTAGGGTTCATCATGGTGAATTAGTTAAGTCTACTAATTTGAAGCAATTGATACTAATAATTCATTACATAGTTGCCTTTAGAGGAGATGAGTACCTCAAGTGGAGTAAAGATTTCTTACAAAAGGAAATCTGTGATCAAATCTGCAAATTCTAAGTGCGACTCCTCCTCATTAAATGCGGCTGTGGAATCATTGCACCCATGTGGGAAGTTTGGAAAGAAAGAACCTTAGATCCAGTTAGAAGATTCGTTGGTTGTAGCAAATACAAGTTATGTTCATTTGCAATATATTTATTTATTTTGGATTGAAAGAAAAATTAAAGGTTGATTTTTCCTCACAAATCTTGTTCTATTGTTTCATTCGCAAGGATAAAAATATGTATTGTCAATTTTTCAAGTGGTGTGACCCTCCATTCACTAAAAGATCAAGGGAAGTTATCAAAAAATTGAGGGATGAGTTCATAGCTACTAACGAATAAATACAAATACTTAGCTTGGTTTAGGATGGAAGTGAGAGTGGTCAAAGAGTTGAAGATGGAAAAAGTCCAATTAGTTGAAAAAGTTAAGAAGATGTGGATGATTTTAATTTGTTCATGATTGATTTTTCCGTTTGTTTTAGTAATAGTAGTGTTAAAGAACATTTGGATGGATGATTGTAATTGATTAATGGTTGTTGCGTTTATGTATTGAAGGAACTGAAACATTAGCTCTTTTTGGTTCATCATTTGAGAGTAATGTATTTAAAATGAAAATAACAAGTCAAAAAACAGAGCATAATACCAATACAATGATCCCCTATATTAATGCAAAAAAGAGAGCAATAGTGACTAACTTAAACCAACCCACACCCTGCACCCTATTGATTTATTATTCACAAACCCACAACCTACATTTTCAGAAAGAATAATGAATTACTAGCAACCATCACAGAAGCAACAATAATGTCAACCAACATTAAATATTAAATGTCAAAAACTGAAATTAGTAGCCCCGAAAATCAAAGCATCCTTTTTATAACATAACTTCCATAATACCAAAACAATTTACCTCCATGTATTGTTTGCTTCACTAATCCAAAAAACCAAGCAAGCTTTACCATAGCATTAACCAAAAGTATTCAAGTTATACCAAATCACAAGCTACACCAAATCAAAAGTAATATCAAAAGATTACAAATTTTCATCCAAAATACTAAAAGAAGCTATACAAAAATATAGTTATTCTAAATAATATTCTCATGAACTAGTACTTAAATAACATATCCTAAATGTTATTGTTTGGTAGTCCTTCCACACTTCTTTCTTGGTGCTTTAAGTGACATGGTTGAATTCTGTAAAGTTTGTTGACTTGTTTGCATTTTTCTTGTATTCACTTGAGTTGATGGTGTAGAAGTAGGAGTGCATCATTGGACAGTTGTTTGTGAAGACTTCTTCTTCCTTACAAATATTGGAATTGGTATCTAATTTTAAGTACACAACTACAATGATATATATTTACAATGACCTCCAATACAAATAAAAATGGACTTATACTTACAAATATATACAGTTACCATTAATGAACTATACATCAGATCAGCTTCTACAAGATCAACCTAACATTATTTGATATTTCTAATCTAAGTCATTATACATTGAATCAAATCATTATAAAGACTTTACAAATCATACTAGTACAAATATACATTACGCACATTCATCATCCAATTTAAATATGCAAATTCTAACAAAAGCATTATAACCACCTCATCTTAATTCTCACTGTTTGCGTTCACTCACACCTTATCTTAATTCTCCACCATGACTGAAGCCCAACCTCACCTTTAGCAGAATATCACATAATCCATGGTGGCAAAGAAGAAGAACTCAACAAAGAAGATGATGCCATGAAAGTCATAAATTTATTTAATATTTCTATTTTTTTTTATATTTGCAATCGATGCTACATACATAAATTAAGAACAAGGGATTGAATATCCAATTTTTTTAATATTTTAAACATAATAATAATATCGATATTAATAAATTTCAACGATTCTAAATTAAGATTGGATGAAATCTATAAACAATAAGAATATTATCATCGTAACTATTTTTCAGTATCTAAATTAGATCTAGCAAAATTTTTGCCTATATTATCATCATAATTATATAAATTTTTTCATAAAATCTAATTTAGGTATAGTTTCTAACATAATAATATAATATAATCCCAATCATATCAATAAATTAATAAAAATTTAAATTAAGTTTGATGAAATCTATGGCAGCATATACATGACAATACTATTTTCTTAAATATATTAATTTTTTCATAAAATCTAAATTTAAATTTGGTGAAATCTCTCACGCTCATAATATTATGATTATCCTAAATATTTCATAGTGACTAGATTTAAGTCTAATTACTAAAATCTTTGGCTGCATAGCATAACTTTATCTAAAATATCATAGAATTTAAATTAGTTTTGGTGAAATCTCTTCCCCTTCTCTTTCTTTCACTATTCTCACCTAGGTCCCTGACTTTACTTGCTTGACCGGGATAGAACCAACACTTAGTATGCGGCGTAGACGACACATAATATTATTGTCATATATCATTTTAATTTAATAATATATATGCTAGCACATATTATTATTATATTAAAAAAAATCACAGAATCTAAATTTATGTTTGGTGAATTCACAACCACATTAAAATAATTCAAAGAACCTAATTTTATGTTTGATAAAATCTTTAGCCACACATAATATTATTACAATAACTATATATAGATATCAAATTTAAGTTGGTAAAATTTCACATAATTTATTATAATAATTATATCAATAAATTTTTCAAATTTTATACAATTAGTGAACCTTTTAACAACACATAATATTGTTATCAAAATTATATTAAAAAATATCTCATAAAATTAAATTTAAGTTTGTAAGGTCTCTTACTCTCTTGTCATCCCTAATAACACTATTATTATAATCATATCAAAATAGTTAACAAAAATCTACATTTAGATTTAGTAGAAACTCTGGTGTCTGGCCTTACAAATATGAAAATATGCTCGAAAAGAATAAAGGAAAAATATAAAATGTATTGTACATCTATGGTTCATTTATTGTTACTCTATGATCGAGTCTTGAGTGTTTTGTTTCACTAGTTAAATTCTGTCGTGCTTGCTTGTTGTTGATAACGTCAAAATAATATTTATAGTATTGTTAGAGTAAATATGTATTTAGTAATACTTTTACACTTGTTTTAATAATATTTTAAATTTTTAGCTATACTTAATACTTATTATTATGAGAGGATATTATTGTTTTTACATTATCATGACCTTATTTGAAGGGTGGTATAAATAAAAACAAATATGGAAAGTGTAAAAAAAACAAGGGAAAATGAAAAGAAAAGTTATTCTCGGACGCAAGACAAATATTCCAATCCAATTAAGGATTCCCGTGACGTCCAACTTCCACGTAATGGAGAGAGAAAATCTAATCTCCCTGGCGAAATAAATACCGGGAGCACGCAACACATCACCCTTTTTCAATTACTGAAAGAGAGAGAAAGGAAGGGAGAGCGGGAAGTGTCGAAGCTTTCGAAAAATTGCAGAGAGAGAAAGAACGAAGAAGAGAGATGGAGAACCAGCCGCCGGTGGCGAATCCACCTGAAGAGAAAAAGAACGTTGTGGTGATCGAGCTTCCAGCTCCGGAAGGATGGCGTAAGCAGGTTCGAATTTGTCTCTTTTCGTCGTTATACTACTCGCGTTTTACGTTTTGTGCCCTAGTTTTATATCTTATTTATGTTTGTGTTGCGGCTAGAACTTGTTTTGTTTTTTAGGTTCTTTAATTATGGAAGTATTTTATTGAATTTCGTGTATACATTCTACCGTCTTGAATTATGTGAAAATGGAGAAGATAAGGTTAGTCTTGTGATTTTTGGTTATGGAGTTTGATGCTTATTGCCTGTTAGTTTTTTTCTGTGGATTTCATTTCTGATCGATCTTATAGTATATGAAATCATAATTTTTGAATTGTTTAAAAATGGTGATAATAAGGTGAATATTGTAGTTTCTTACTTTCATTATGATATTCCAATTTTAGTAAATTTTTTAAAATTTTGAAACCTGAGATTCAGCAGGTTCTTGTTGTAATTTAATTTTCAAGGTTTACTGTTTTGTATGTGTTCTAGTCTTAGGTTTCTTTCTTTGGCCTTGTTATGAATTTCATGGCTTCATTTTTATTTATGCAGGACCTAGAGCATGTTGATCTGTTCTAGCGGTTCTTGCGTATTCAATTTGATGTTACATTTTGATTGTAAATGGTATTTACTACATTCAGCAATGATGTGTGCTTTATTTCATTTTAATTTTTTTGTTAAAGTTTCTACCTAGGGTTGGTTTTTACATAATACATTGTCGAGTCTAGGGTTCTTTCTTTTGTTTTGCTATATTATAGGGTTTCATTCTCAGTTACGCAGGATCTAGAGCATCTAGCTCTGTTCTAGCGGTTCTTGCAATTTAATCTTGATGTCGTGATTTTGTAAATTTCTTTAGCGAATACATGTAAGTTTCTCTTTAAAACATGAAAAGGTTTGGTGTTTAAGTAGTGCATTTTAAATTATTATATAGTATTTGGCGCTATGGGATGCTTACCATCTTACTCCTTTTAGAGTTGTGAAATTTTGCCAAAATAGGGTCTTTAACTTTCTATTGGATTCTGTTGCTTGTTGTACTTGTTCAGTTGTTCTTTGTGTATTGGTCTATTTGGTTAGTACCTGTTAAACATGCGTGTGGCGAATAACCTTTTTGCCTCTTTGTTTTGTCTTTAAGTGCGCTCAAGATTTATGACAGGACACGTGATAGAGAGCATGTTGTATTTGAATAAATGTTTTTCCATGTGTATAACTTGTCTTAACCGACACTAGATCTTGTAATAAATTTTGGTCCGCTTGTCATTGAACTATTTTTAACATTTATGATTACTTCATGAAATTTTGTTGTCTGTTTGGATATATTTAATAGTCACCCAGGTTCTGTAGTAATAATTAATATTAGTTGCATAGTTGTCACGACGAGTCATGGCTGTAGCTGACTGATAGGTTGCTTAGGCGACAATGTGGCGTCCGTATGGCGACAAGTTGTTTACAATGTGCAATTTATATATTATTATTATTATTTTTGCTAACATGGTGTTTCCTAACCCGCGGGTTGTATTAATCACCCGGACCGGACTCAACCGTTTTGGCTTGTGCACTGGCTTACGCCAGCTGTCCGTGGCCACGCGACAGGTTTAACCCTGTCTCACAATTGTTGCTAGCGGGGATCGATCCTAAGATGTCCGGGTTTACGGCTCACCCCAGGTCGTTCCTTACCGCTGCGCCAACTGCTGTGGTTGCAATTTATATATTATTTATTTTACTTAACAAATATATTGACAATAAAATTTCATATACATTAAAATCCAAAACATACCACCATGTAATAACATTAAAAGCACAATTATGTAAATACTTAGCAATAACATTACACCATGGAATAACTTTTGTTTTTACTTTTGAATCATTAAATGTATTACTTTTGGTCCATAATCCATTATTAATTTTACAAGCAATAACCACTGTTCACTGTCCAAAACATCAAGTAGATAAAATGTAACATATCTTTTTAGTCCACAATAATGATTATCATTGTATGTATCAGCATGGGACTTAACCTCATGTCCAATATGTAACCACCCAAGTTAAAAACACACATGTAGGTATATCGTATGTCTCAGTTGTCAGCTCCAAAAAGATTGAGAAATAATTATTTAGTACCCACTATCCAAAACAATATATTTTAGTAGTTAAACATTACCTACTGTCCAAAAAAATACTCACCATCTAAAACAACATAGTGTAAAGTTTGCAAATTTTAGTAGTTAAAGACAATACCCATGTCCAAAACAATATTATTTAATCATATACAGAGTCTTAACACTACTCAAAATATTACAGACGACATATTACATAATACAGAGTACAGACTAACTAAGTCACTGACTAAAAGTTTTCCACTAACCCAAGTACCCAACATATCATAATTCACAAACAAAAAAACCCAGCAATCAGCGTAGTAGAGAACACATGAGGAAGACTTCGCATGTGAAAGAGAGAAGGAAGGAGAGAAAATAGATTTGAAGAAAGTCGAAGAAGAGTCGGCGAGTCAACTAGAGGAGGCGAAGTCGAATTTGAAGATGAGTCGGCGAGTCGACTTGGTCACTGGAGTCGTGAAGTCGAAGAGGGGTCGCGATGTCGACTGGAGTTGAGGAGTCGTGAAGGTAGAGGAGAGAGGAGTCTGAGAGAGGAGACTGAGACTGAGACCTTAGGGTTTTAAAGTTTAATCGCGATGGTTGTTGGATAAGTATATGACCCATGGGTCATGGAGAAAAAAGTTGGGCCAAAGCTACCAAGGCGTGCCTTGGCAGTTCGACGTCTCACGGTGTCGCCTAGGCGAGCTGTCAAGATGCACACCTTGGTGACCTTGCCTCAAGTTGATTTACGCCATGACCTACTTTTCATCTCCAGGACGCCTAGGTGTCGACTGGACGACGCCGTGACATCTATTATTAGTTGTTTCTATAATTGGGAAAGCATATCTTATTGTAAAACCTGATGCAATTTATCTGTAAAGCTGTTGTGGTCAAACGCTTGTTAAAATTAGAAGCTAGGGATTCTCTAAATAAATTTTACAATTTATGTTGGCATTAAGTAGTTAAACTGATGTAGCATGTGACTCCCTACTGGCTACTCTGTAGGTATTATACTGGTTAGGGGCAGTGCCACTTGGCTTTTATGGAGGTCCTTTGACCCGTGTAACTTTTGACAAGTGAAAAGATTGTTTTGAAAATTATCTTCTTTTTTTTTTCTTTTTTAATTTCAAAAAATGAGGTCGTAATTGTGACGATCGAGGATTTCGATTTACCTTGAACATAAGGTTTTATGAATATTATATAATAAAAAGAGATTTTATGAATAATATTCCGTTTTATGTGATTATGGTCATATTATGACCACGAAACGTGTTATGTAAGCATTTATCGGTGTTTGAGGTTCATACGAGAAAAATAAATTTTTTTTGAGGAAAAAACGTAAAAATACTATTCACGTAAAAAACTCTTTTTTGTTTTTTCGACTTTTCGAATTACGACATAGCGTTTATTTGGGAAATATGGACGGAGTGTGTAATTAAAATTACGATACGTGAAAGTCAATTTTTCGATTAATCGAGCGTGTTGCGAAAACGTAACTGAAAAAATTTGAAAACCTAATTGGAAAAGAAAATGATTAACTAAATTTAGTTGGTCTAACTAAGCCTAGGGTTTGAATGACTTGGTTAGGATTTAAATGGTTTGGCTAGGTTTAAGCCAAGGGTTAGCCCTAGGGTATGAGTGGCTTGGTTAAGGTTGAGCCAAGGATTAAGCTAGGGTTAAATCCTAATTTCTTGGAATCAAAGTTGAAGTGGTCAACTAGGGTCAACATGTGGGCTAAATGAAGATGAAATGAGGAAGAAATGAAACCCAAATAGAGGGGAAAAGGGGGAGGAATCCGGCCACCTTAGGGTGGGGGACAAGTGGTGACTCATTTTGTTTAATAGCAAACTCTTGCACTTTAAGATGACAAAGCATTTAATGCTTGTTCCCCATTAAGACCTCTTAATCAATAAGGGCTTGCTAGCTAGCCTTTGGTCAACCTTTGGTTAACCTAATTGTGGTTTGATTAAGTTAACCTAGAGGAGGGTTAGTAAGGTTTAATAGATGAGGAGTAAGACTATGAAAGACTTGAGTTGAGTGACCAACTTGTAAGATTGGGAAAGTAGCTTTTATATAAGCAAGAACTAGTATTCATCTCATCATTTTTCATTCCATTTTTGTCAAGTGTTGGGAGAGCAAGAGAGAAATAGAAAGAGAGATGGACGGATAAGAGGAAGAAAGGAGCAAGAATCAAGCCTGGAAGCTTTGATCATCCTAAGCAAGAAGAAGAAGATCAACAAAGAGGTAAGCCTAGAAACCCTAACTTCTTCATCAACTCTTTTGATTTTATTCTTAGTTTTGATGGTTGTTGTGGTTGTGATGGAAGATAATGGTGGATCTTGGAGTTATAAAGTTGTTGTGTTGATATATAACCTTGTAAGATGTTGATAAAATGCATGTTAAGAGAACGAAAACTAAAAACGTAAGGATGAATAATATTTGTTTAGAGGATTGTTAATGAACTCGTGTTAATGGTTGTCCGTATGGACAAATTGAAATCCGAAAAGAAGGAAACGTACTTAAAGGGGTTACATAAGAGTTCCAAGTGGAATAGAGTAAAAAGACTCTATAACAAAGTTATGGCGAAAAGTTTAGTAAAAGACGTTAAAAGATGAAAATCCTAGCTTGGTACCATTTTCAGGCCAAGTTTACGTGTACTAAACACTTCCAGAAAATTTTGATTTTTTTGGGGGTTTTATAGTCTATGGTATAAGTGAGACATAGGCTCAAGAAGGAGTTTAATCGTATTTCGGATAAATGAGTTATAAAGTTTTGAAAGTTAGACGATGAAAATGTCGTTTAGTGAAAACTCTCACGAAGGATTTTTGAGCCAATTTTCCGACAAGTTAGAGAACCTTAAAAATTATTTTGTCCGGGAATGTGTAGAGGATGTTACAAGCAAGAAAATGGCTCAGGAATGAACTCATTTCGATATGGGATGATGAAGTTATGAAGCGGTGAGGTAGCGACGACAAGTTGGAAATTTTTGGGAGCTAAGACATGAGTTGGGCCACTGGGTGTTGCCCATGAGCGCCGGGGAGCTGGCCAGCAGGCTGTGCAGAACATCACTTAATAATATGGGCATAACTCTTTCGTACAAGCTCTAATTGAGATAATTCAAGATGTTCCAGAAAGTTAAGAAGTAGATCTACAACTTTCATTTGATAAGAATTGAAAGTTACTGCCTGGAATAGAGTTGAAATTGGGCGGTTTTGGGGCTATTGTGCAATCGGGCGTGCGGTGTGGTGATTTTTTGGAGCGCAGTGATGCCATGCCATGTTATTCCAAGTTCCAATTGTTGAACTTGGGAAGTATGATTTAGTATAATGTAAACTAATGTATAGTAGACAAGTTGAGCATGCCGCTTTGGCGTTCGTATGGGCAAGTCGTGCATTCGACGTATAAACGTCGAAACGCCATGTCAAGTGTTAATGAACTGGAAAAGTGTTCTGATTCTAATGAAATAAAGTTAACATAAGCCAATAATTAACGTCGTACGTGACTAATTGGTATTGTGTATATGGACTTAAATGTGTAGGACATTTGAAGGACGAGTAAACTAGACATGTAACGAAGGCTCAAGGCAAGTATCTTAACTACATTCAATTTTGTATATTGAATGCAAGTTTTTGAATCTTGTACAATTATTGTTATGTGCAAGTTTTCATTCGTATGAGCTATATTCGCGTGTATCATTTCGGTTGTACAATACTTGTATATTGTGTGAACTTTGAACTTATGCAAATCTTTCTGTATTTGCATAAGATGTTTCAGTTTTGCTATAATGTATAAGGTTTTTATGTGAGCTATGTTCTTATGAACAACTCGTTTGTTTGATTCCAATTACACAATACTTATATATTGTGTGAACTTCAAATTTATGCAAATCTTTTGGTATTTGTATAAGTTGGTTAAGTTTTGCTATAATGCATATTGATGATGTTTTCAAGTTTTAATATTCATGAACTATTTAAGAGGAACGTCAAGGCCAATTGTATCGGTTAAACACATGTTAAAATGTTCCATTGATTTGAAAATAAATCTCTGAAACGTTATTAAGGTTAAGTAGAGCTGTCCAACTAAATTGTTTTGGTTTGGACTCCAGTTTGAGAAGAACTACCTTAATATTGGGGAATTTTTATCGGTAATGCCGATCTACCCTGTCGGGTGATGGAATGAACGCAAAATAAGTCGTTCGCCAGGTAGTGTTGATCAACGCAGGGTATAAAAGGTTGATCACCTTGCTCGTAAGCCATGCCGGTTTGCAGTTGAATTATTGTTAAAACCTTTTTAAATGAACTAAAAGGAAATTCTTGATCTTTTGACTGCTCAGCTTGAAGTCAGTATGTCGTTTCAAGAATTATTGAACGAGAAGTCTGGCTATGTTGAATGCTTCAAAATGTATTTACAACTATTGCTCGATTGTTGAAGTTTGATATAGGAGGAATGTTTGATTCCTGGTTATGTTGTTAATCAACTGTAAGTACTTGCTGAGCAATTGAATGCTCACGCTTGCTTGAAATTATATATTTTCAGCAGAGACAGATCAACCTGAAGATTCGGGTAATGTCGAAGGAAAGAAGAAGATGATCGAGTAGAAGAACGATTACGAATTGTAATAGCCAAGTATTATTTGGTATTATATATTCCGTACAATATCATGTAATAAGAGTTCAAGGCCTGAGAACCTAGGAGTTGTAAGAATATGCCTGTAATAGTTAGTAAGTACATTCATATTGGTAAAGTTATACATATTGATGTATGTTGATGGTTAGTATCATGTAGCACCATTTTCAGGGTATGAAGGTACTCGGATTTGGGGGTGTCATAGTAATGTAGTAAATTGAGCTTTGCTCATCTCTCTAGAATTTTTTTGGCAAAATTAATGATTAGACCACCGAAGTTGGCACGTTTTATTGAATACTCGATTGAACTTTTAATTTTTCAAATTAACCAACTGAACTAATTATTATTTTCAAATTGGGTCATTCTGTCAAATCTGACTAACGGCTGTTAAAAACTTTCAGCTATTATCTGACGTGGACGTAAAAAAAAAGAAAATGACATGGCAAGTTCATTTTGACTCATTTTTAACATTTTAACATTTTAAAAATAACAAAAACATAAAAAAGCACAACAAAAACTAATAAAAATAAAACTTTTTTTCATTCATTAAATCAAATTTATTTATAAAGATAAATCAAATCTTAATCAATTAAAAAACCAAACATATTTTCCTTAAAAAAAAGACAACATTAATAACTAAACATTAAAATCAAAATCAAAATTTTCATCTTCCCCAAATTTTCCCTTTTATCAAAATCTTCATCTTCCCCACATTTTCATCAAATCTTCCCTTTTGGAAAAAATTGAAACAGAAATCGTCTTCTCCGACGGAGCCATGGCGTCCTCGGCCTCGGCGGCACTTAGATCTGGGACACAACACTTTTCCTTCCTCTCATTCTCTCCCTTTCCAAAACTCTCTCTCCTACTCTGCTCAAAAATCCAAACCTCTTTCCACTCAGAATGTCTCTGTTACTAAAACTCCTAAATCTGCAATCTCCGATATCGCCAAATTCGTGAGGACCGTTCTGTTCGTTCCTTCCGGACTGGACCCAGATGAGGTCGCAGAAGACATGGTACTACCGGGTTCGAACATTGCGATTGGGCCCTACGCCGGTGACTCAAAAATTAAGCAAGTCGAATTCGTCGGGAGTAGCATTCGGCCCAAGGACTGCCCAAAGGATGGGCGGCCCGAGTTTGCCATACTTGCTCACTCCAATGTTGGCAAGTCTTCTCTGATTAATTCCCTGGTTCGAAAGAAAGAAGTCGCCCTTTCTTCTAAAAAACCAGGTTTTTTATTTTGTGCTTCTGAATATGAATTGTATATGGGGGTTTTGAATTTTTACTTTATACGAGTTAATAACGATTGCAGGGGAAGACTCAGCTTATTAATCATTTTTTGGTGAACAGAAATTGGTAGTACCTTGTGGATTTGCCTGGTTATGGGTGAGCCTTAATTTTACTAAGATCATGACTGGTGAGCGAGTTGTTCTTTGAGATTAACGAGTTTGGAGAGGTCAAGAATGGGTCCGGTGAGCGAGTTGTTTTGTAAACTCAGTACTCGTAACTGGTCGAGTTAGGGGTGAAAACTCCGGCGAGATTGAAGTTTTCGAGAATGAGCCGGTAAACTTTCCCTCGAGAGCATTGAACTCCTTGCCATTTGTAGAAATTGAAGCTTGTTCTTGGGGGAAAAGGGAGTGTGTTGTTTAAATCGGCTTTGGATTTGAATGCTAAGAGAAATGAAGCATCGGAAGGGAAACGGATATCGCCGGCGGCCGGGAATGATGAGGTGAAGAGTGAGAAGAAGAAGAAGATTGGTGTTTCATCATCTTATTTTTTATTTTATTTTTTTGGGATTTGAAAGGGAATTAAGGAATTGAACTATTTGATCATTATATATTATTATTTTGTTGATGTGGAAAGTGGTAAAAAGAAGGTTTATTTATTTTTTTTGCCACGTGGATTTTTTTTATTTTTTGTATATTTTTTTCAGAGCCACGTAAATAAAATCTTAACATCTGTCTATTTTTTTTTAACTGAGTGATCCAATTTGAAAATAATACTTAGTTCAGTTGGGTAATTTGAAAAATTAAAAGTTCAATCGTGTATTCAATAAAACGTGTCAACTTCGGTGGCCAAATCATTAGTTTTGCCGATTTTTTTTTGTCATTTGACGTTCTTGTTCAATAATAGGCTAATGGCTGTAAAAGTTAGACTCTTATCAATACATGTAACTGTCTCCATTTTAATTGATTACTTATGCAGTTTTAAGTGTGTCATATATGGTACAGACATGTATAGAATTGCTATTAATTCAGTCTAGTCTAATCACCATGTTAAGTGAGATTTTGAATTTTAAATTTTAAATTCAGAATTGATTTTTTGACCCAGGGGATCTGGTTTTTTTTGCTGCCTCTTTCTATTTTCTAGCAATATATACTTGTTTGTTATTCAATTGATGTTGTAATAACAGCTGCTCTCAAGGGTCAGTTCCTCTTCATTTTCCTTAAAGCCTTGTGCATTCTCATCCATAGAATTATTTGTTTCAGTGATGGAGTCAAACCAGCTTCCACCTGTAAAGTTTTCATTCCATCCTCTATTGTTTACTGAGTCTCGTGAACAATACAAATAAGAGGTTTGTGTTTTAGTCAATTGTAGGATCTAGATGACTTTTATGTTCATGTGCAAGCAAACTATCTGGTTCTGTTTAATTTTGCCTCAGAAACTTGAACCTTGGTGCTCTTGTAAATAGGAGAAACCAAGTTTGGAAAGTTTCACTGTACCTAATAATTTCATGGGACAACATAGCGTTAAATGTTTGAGAATTCATTTAGTTTTAGTATTGTATCCAATTTTAGTTCTGATATTGCTCCACGGAAAGTTATTATATATTGATTGTCAAACTTAGAAAAGTAAATATGCTAATATATTTATGTAAGCATGGCCATGAAATTCCTGGTGCTGTTTTGTATAAATAAATTGTTTTATGGAACTTTTATCTTCTTACAAAAACTCTCAGTTAATGACGTCAAAGGATGAAGCCAAAAATTAGCTGGTTGAAGTGTGTACCACTTTTCAGGTTTCTCTAAAGGTTAGCCATAGCTTCAATTGCATTTGGAGACTACTTTTTGTATCCCGTTGCATAAAACATGCAACATGTCGTAGGTCAGATACTCTATTTTTTGTAACACATAGTAGATCTTTAACAGGAGAATTGATAATTATACAATATTGAAATATTTGTCCATCCTTAATAAAACTGGGGTGAGTATTAACCTAATAGCTTTAGTATTAAATTCCTTAATGATACTATGCATTCATATATTCCAAATAGGTAATACCGCGTAAATGAAGAAGGGTTTTGCCATTCGATGTGTAAATGAAGTAGGCTTTTGTAATTCCATACTATACTTCTATTTAGTATTTAATGTATCAGTTGAATGGATTTATAAACGACAGAAAATGTATTATTCTTTTCTGATTTGATTTTACAATTCTACGTAGTATTCACCAATTGATTTCCTAGATCAATATGTAATACTCCTCTAAAGGAAACTCCAGCTTGTTTGCATAGTATGTCTGACCACCAAAAGGAGGATTCCCCCCCCCCCCCCTCCCACGGTCCTTTTTCTTTCTTTTCATATAGGAGGAAACTACACCAGGACTGTTTTTTGGAATATGTGTTGTCTGTGATGTGATTCAGAAAAGTTTAGGCACTTAAGATTGGTGACCTTTCCTTTGTCAAGTAATATCCTATTTTCATAAGTCGCTAATTACTTGCATATTCTGATTTTCACAAGAGTTATTCTCCCATCGCAATTTCTCTTCTCCATGTATCTGTCTAGATATCACCTTAATTATATCATTGGCATGGTATAAGTATTCATTCTCTCTGACTACATTTGGTACTGGTTTGAGAGAGAAAGGTTTGATTGATGCATGGGATGTTGTTAAATAATTTACGGTGCATTCATTTCTGGAATTTGTCCTCGAGTTTTAACATGTTGCTTTTGCTTTTACAAGCTTCGGTTATCCTATGATGTGGTGATTGTTATATTGTCGTTAGTACAATACGGCTTTTGTTTCATATCAACTCAATACTGGCAAAATCTTCATATTATATTGATATTTTCTTGATTTGGATCTGGAATATGGTTTATTAAGTATACTATTTATCTAATGTGTATTTTCCTTCTGTGAAGTTTATTCCCCCAAAAGCTGGGACCCCTAGGAGGAAGGATGTACTATTTATTTCTCCCACTGGTGAAGAGATCAAAAGTAAGAGACAGTTGGAGCTGTATTTGAAATCTCACCCTGGAGGCCCATCTACCTCTGAATTTGACTGGGGCACAGGTAATCAACCTTCTACTCTTTGTGCGTCTGTGTGTGTGTGTGTGTGTGCCTGTTTGATTGTGCATGCACATCCCAAGTATATAAGACTGAGACTTTATTAAGTGGAGTCTAATAGTCAAACTTTTGTCTGCAATGGTTGTGAGCTGAATGTGCTGCTACTATCCTACAAGCAGGTGATACTCCCAGGCGTTCTTCAAGGCTCACTGACAAGTCGAAGGCAGTGGAATCACCAGAAAGTGAGGCTCCGAAGAAAAAGCAAAGGAAATCAGGTTTGAAGAAGGTAGGGAAAGGGAAGGAAGAAGATTCTGATGGAGATGTTGAGATGATTGAAGAAAAAGAAGTTGCTACCGAAGGAGCCAAAGGTAGTGTTGACGTTGCTATGGAAGATGCGAAAGATATTGGGGACAAAGGAGAGATGGTTATCGAGGCAGCTACAGATAAAGAGAATGTGAAAGACACTGACCAGAATACCAATGAAGGAGAAGAGGTTAAAGAAGTTGCTTTAGCAGATGAAAATAATGTGAAGGACACCGAGCAGAAAAGTGAGGACAAGGTTGACGATACATTGGTAGATGCACCAGAAAATCAGGAGACTGCGGATAAGGCTTTTGATACCAAGGAAGAAGGATCTGAAACGAAATCAGTGCAAACACCAGTAGTTGAGGATAACAATAAGGAAGCTGAGAAAGGAGCAGATCCAAAAGATACATCCCAGCTACTCATACCCAGTAAGGCATCATCTTCTGACCAAGGAGCAGAAAGTGTAAAGGAGGCTGTACCCAAGGTGGTGGCAGATTCACAAGCTGAAAACAAAGAAACTGAGAAAGAACCGGAGGCTCCAGCTGAGTTACCTGAGCCGAGTGTAGTTCCACCCTCTGAGCAAGAGGCAGAAAATGTGACAGATGCAGTCCATGAGGTGGTGGCAGATGCTGCAAAGGTTGAGGAATCCAAGATTGCAGAAAATGTGAATGATGATGATGCGGTCCCTGAGGTGGCAGATCCAAAGGTTGAAGAGTCCAAGAATGCGGAAATTGGTCAAGAGGAACATCAGAACAAAGAGGCTTCTGAGATAGCAGTTAGTTGCATGTGACATGTTATATATATAATAGTTGCCTGCTTTTTGTTATAGATGAATTCCAACAGTTAGTAACTGGTTGTTGTCTTGATTTATGTGTAAATGTTAACGACTTCGATTGAAATTTCTGTGTATGGAATGATGATACTAATTGCCTTTCAGCTCTTCCAGTACCAAAGATTTGTGATGTGAGCTTACAGTAGCTAGTTTTTGTTTCCAATTAGTTGCTGATATTATGTTGTGATGATGGTTCAGCATAATAATATAACAAAGGCTGCTATTTAGTTGTGTTTCTTCTTTTCTGCTGCTGCTGCTGCTGGCTGAGTTTGTGATTATAGAGGATCTTGACTTTGTTGTTTTTGATGTCTTTGTTAGGGGGGGTTGTTCTGGCTAGTAGGATGTCTTTTTTCTTTGTTTGCTTGGTGGTGAGCTTTGTTCTCTAAGCTGCTACTGGGGTATGTTCCTCATAGGTTATTTGATAATCTTTTTTTGTTTTTGTAAGTACGAATTCTCTTATATCTCATGTATTTCACGAGACTTGTGAAAAATGATTACCTTTGTTGAAAACATTTATAAAAGGAATGTTGGAGTCACATCCAAGGTATTCTCTAAAAAAAATCACATTACAAATTTACAAGGTCAATTACGTGCCCTACAACTGAAAAAAGAAAAAGGTTGTAGTCATTTTCACAAGTAATACAAATTGTCATTTTGAGTTCAAATTATCTTAATTTTAATGTTATATTATTATTTTATCTAAATATAAAATTCTTATTTTTATTCAGTTTTTTAAACATTAAACTTTATGCCGGAAAAAATTAAGCATACTTTTCTTTTAATACAAATTTAATTTATCAACATAAAATATGAAATAATAATAAAAATTATGTTAACTATCTTATAATGAAATAGGCAAATGATTTTATAGAAATGTGTAAAATTTTAAATAAGAGTGCTACTTGTTCCAGTGTTGCTAAATATTATATACTTGCGTTAGAAAAATAACACTCAACAAATAAATATTATTCTCATCATTTTATAAAAATAATCTTATTTATACAAGAACTAATTCATAAAAATTAAAAACTACTCTTTTTATTAATTAAAATGTAAAATGTCATAATATGTAAGGATAAAGATGAAAGAAAAACAATGCTCAAAATTAACGATTTTTTTTAATATTATTATTATTATTTTAACCGAGGGAGTAATAAATGGTTTCATTGGGTTCAGCGCTTTCTATTATAGGGTATTCTGTTAAATTCGAACAAGCAAGAAAAAAAAAAGGGAAGGAAAGGAACAAAAGGAAGGTTCTAAGATTCGGATTTATATGAAGAAATTATTAGTGTGTAGCCTGGCAAGTTACATTTGCCATTACTCGGCCATTTCCTATCCCAAAGCTGGTGATGCCGAAGATGAAGCTGCTCCTTTTCGCTTGGCTTCATAGCCGATCTCATCCACGTATTTTCTCTCTCCTCTCATACATACTGATAATTCTCTACTTACAATTCATATATGTATTTCCAAATGGGATTTGAATTATGCTCATCTGTATAATGTCTCTCAAACACAAGCGATTCTCAATTGCTATAAACTTTGTAGCTTCCAGAGCTTCTACGTATCCTACTTTAATTATTCACTAAATGTGTTTTTTTGGTTATGTTGATATATGGTGATTGTGTGTTTAATTTTACTCTCTCTCTTTTTTGGTTATCTGGTATCAACTTCGATTTAGCTTTGAATTTCGATAACGTGTTGATTTTTTTTTCTCTCTCTCTCTCTCTCCCCCCCCCCCCCCCCCCCCCCCACACACACTTTTTTTGAGATCTGTGGAAATTTGATTTAATTCCAGATTGGAAAGTTAAGGAATCATAATGAACGTAAATGTAGACTGGTTTTTGGAGGAACATTGATAGAACTGGAAAAGAATTGAAATTTGGCACTAAACAGTAGACAAGTTGAACATTGTATGAAGGGATTAAATTATTTAAATAGTCATACTTCCGTGTCTTTGACAAATTATATAACTTCCACCGTTCCAAAATTAGAGATGCATCTCTAAAAGACAACTTCTAAGGAAAATTTCACTTTTCCAAATACACTCTTAGTATTCTGCTAGAAATGTAGTAGTGATGATATGATAATACTCTAGAATATAAGCAATTACATGTTAAAAATTTCATGCGACTTCCATGAGAAATCCGTATTGACTTCCATGAGAAATCCGTATGTGCATATATATATATATATATATATATATATATATATATATACACACACACACACACACACACACATACTATGGCAGGCTGTTTTATCACCATGGTAAGGATAAATATAGGAACAATCATATGCTCCTCTGTGGACTGGTTTGTTTTCCTTTTCAGAAATTATGTACTTGAAACAAGTTTTCTGTAAACTGTGAAAATTAGACAACAAAAATATTTCAGACCTTTTAGTTACAGGCTTATAAGCTTGATTATTGAACTAGAAACCAAGCACTTTTTCATTTATTTTTTTAAGTCCAAGATAACTGTTTCGTCTGTAAATACAGCAAGTAGTAGAAAAGGCTTAACTATTGCAACAGACTATGATTCAGTTTCTCATTCTATGTTTGTTTCTCCTTGCAGAATTCCAAATAGGTTGAGTTAATTAGTCCTCCCTCCCAAACAAAAAGGTCCTCCTTTAAACTGTTTTAAAACCTTTCCCCTATTTAAAGTATTATAAACCATGGCATGGTCCTTTTTTTCCCCTTTTTTTCCCCTGTAAAAATGCATGATAGATGCTTAATTAGGGCGTAGTTAAAAAGAGCATATTTTTGGAAGTTCCCAAAAACAATGGACTCTTAAGCTGGAAAAGAGCGAGTATTTCTTTGCTTTCATCAGGAACTAAAATTGGTTTCCTTTTCTCTTCAGTTCATCAGCAAGCGCCCTAGCAGAATAATAATTCTTTACTAATTTACACTTGCCTGAAGGTAACTAATTTACCTTAAATTGAGTCAATATCATGCAAAACTAATTTACCTTAAATTGAGTCAATATCATGCAATTGGTACCCAAATGGTGAACATTTTAATTTATTAGTTCCTAAAATGCAGTATGGTTTATTTGTTTCATTTTCATTATTTTTCCCTTTTTGCGCTTGTTGGTTTCTTATCTTACTGAATTGGAAATGCAATGCTCTTAGTCCACTATAAGATGATCAACTCTATCTATAACAGGATTTTTTGCTCGGTTAACGAGGTTTTTGTGGTTTTTACTATATGTATTCTCACTAGAAGGAATTACATCCTACATGTAAAAAGATGTCATTATTCTGCGTCATAGAGCTTAAGCAGGTTGTTGGGAAGGTTCGGCTAGATACAGACATAACATCAGTCAATTTGTCACAAGGTGCTAGCCATAAGACCTGACCCAACATTATCATGCTCGACAGTCCATGCACTTTACGTTTCTCTGTAGTTGAAGATGAGGGTGTGAAATTCTTACTCTCCCCTGATCTAGTGGGTACAGCTCTCTGTGGGTCGATAAACTGAACCATTTTAGTCAATGCTGAAACTTAGAGCAGATTCAAGATACTATTTCTGTAGCAAAGTAATAATACTGATGTCAAGGTTTATCTAAAGATCAGTAGTAGGAGTTCAATGATGCAATATAAACCCTGAAGTAATATTTTGCTAATCATATGCAACTCTTAAGTATTAAAAGATTTAGGATAGTTTTTAGAGCAGGTCAGTTGATTGGCTGAAACATTGAGCTACCACAGTTATAGGAAGGGGTCTGGTCATTCACAGGTTTGACTTTATACAGTAACTGTAACTAGGAAACTAAATTAATTGTTTACTGGAAATTATACCAAGTGTAAGCTCATATAATCAGCTGTTGGTGATGGAATAGGTTCTGATGTTATTCAAAGGCCATGTACTTGTACATCAGTTGAAACAGTAAAAATATTCTTTATAATGCTTTGAGGGTGGTGCCCGGTCTTTTCTGCTTCTGGGGTTGAATGGGGTATGTTGAAGACCAAGACGACGGCTGAGTTCTTGGGAGCTTGGAGTGGAGCACAGGCTCCTAGATGGGATCGGCTTAAGTGGGATATGCCTGTTTCCTTTAGCCAACCTGATTTGGAGAAAGAAAAGGTGCCTCGACAAGGATTTTTTGTTCTCCTGGATCCCAAATAGACTCAATAGGGAATCATAACGACTTATTTCAGGTTCAAAGACCTAATATATGTGGTTTCTTGAATTATAATTAGAGTGGTGTTTGCAGGCTACTTCATCTCAGTTGTTAAAGTAGCCTTTCTATGATACTTTACCTCTATTTCATCTAGTTGTGCCAATATGTTTTCCATGTTCTTTTACTGAATATATTTACAAGCACCTATGCATTTGTACAACTAAAATTTTGACTTACTTTTCAGGTCCATTTTCTTTTTTGAAGCAATTTTCATATAAGGACATAAAGAGGGCAACTGATAGTTTTCACAGAATCATTGACAACTCTTCTCACGGTGCTGCTTATAAAGCCAAATTTCAAAGTGGTACTATTGCTCTGGTAAAAGAAGTAAGGGTTTTCAATGAAGAAGACGATGCCTTTTATAGGGAAGTTCAGCTCTTAGGGCGCTTGCATCACCGTCACATTGTTGCACTTAGTGGATTTTCTGAAGGACGTAAGAGGTTTGAAATTTATTTTGGGTTTACCTTTGTTAGAACTCTTCTTTCCTGAGAATACATTATGAGAAACTGCAGATACAAAGGACTCTTAAGAGGAAGTGAGGACTGAGGGAGCGAGGGACGCAACCAAAGTTTCAGAGGCTGGCTATGAGTTAGAGAGAGGAGGCTTTTAGGTGGCGTTTGATAAACTGTGTAATGAGAGCTTATTTTTTGATAACTAATCTGTATAGTATGTATGAATACAACATTTTAATATTTTACCCTTAGATCAGTTTATACAAACTTAGGGTGAGGGTAATAGTATAATAAACATTAAATAACTAAATTCAAATAAAATCACCAACAATGGTGGTGGTGGATGGTGGTGGTGGATGGTGGTGGGTGGTGGTGGAGAGGGATATCTCCAATATCTCCAAGTCTTTTGGGATATTCTTCTGACATCTTTTACATTGACTTATTTTAACTTGGATTATACTTTTTTTCTCCATCACAATAGTCTGTTGGTCATGAAAGCTGCTGGCTTTTAAAAATGATGTTCTTAAAATTCCTAATAGATATTTTGCTTCTTTTTTGGTAAGAAAATTGTTTTACACCTCTTTTGCTCTTTTCAGGTTCCTAGTGTTCGAAAATATAGAAAACGGAAGCCTAAAGGAGCATTTAAATGGTAACTTTTGCTGCAAAAACTGCAGGTATTAAACCAGTTTGATTTTGTGACAAAGTTTAGCTCTTTTGCAGATCCTCTGAAGACTCCCTTGAATTGGAGAACAAGGCTAAAAATAGCCATTGGAGTGGCAGCTGCATTAGTAAGTTTCCAGCAGCATAATGTCTTATTCACATAATGTATGCCCAAAAATTTCTCTATTTTCTGGAATGCTACATCCGACAAAGATTAATCATATGAAAGCAATATGGCATATACAATCTTCTGTAAACTACTCTACTATCTAGTATGATATGACTAGAAACATTTGGTGATAACTATTGATAAGTCCTCTTCCTGATATACAACATTGGTTATAGGGATTCGAACACATTCCCTTAGTACTCAAGAAAGACAGACTTATAATGGTTAATTAATTCAGTCTTTCCAATACCTTTCTCTCTCCTTCCTTAAAATTCAATTGTTCAAAAGTTAATGAACAATTTCCTGCATTTTTCTGAGTATCTAATCAAATAATAAAATGTTGAGTTTGTCCCACTTATATACTTGCAACTCTTCCCAGTGATCAAAAAGTTGCATAATCCGGGATTTATTGATGTGAAATCTTGAAAGATTTTGGTATCAGTAAGGAACAATGCTACACTCCATACTTCTCAACTCAATTTTTTATTCAGAATAGTTGCATAGCCCACATGTCACCTTTTGCTCCCCCCATCCCTCAGCTCAAAATGAAAATAAAAATAATATCCTCTACAGGGGTGTGGGGCAAAGCCCCGAGTGACGGACCTATTATATTATTTGAGCTTGTTCATTGGGCCTGCTATGTTTCTAGCCCAACTGTATATATGTTATTATAGCTAGGGTTTTAGATGATTCTTTTCTCAATTTTTGGTATCCACCTTTAGAGAGAAACAATTAGGTGTATTGGGGTTTTGGGTTTGAGATATATTTTCACCCATTGTATTCTTCATATTCTGATTAGTGAATATATTCTGCCTCTTGCCTGTGGATGTTTCCCAATTTGGGTTTTCCATGTAAATATTGTGTTCTTTACTTTAAATTTCTTCATCGATTTCTGTGTTTGCTATAGCTTGTTGACAGTTTTTTACTGCATATATTAGCCATTTCTTTGCTATTGAGGAACCTGTAAGTCTTTGACTTTGATTTCTTAACTACCTTATTAAACTATATAATGTTAGCGGTTAGCCATGTCTCTCACTGCTTTATGACCGGATTCCGCACTGTAGAACTATAGTAAGCACTGAAAGTCTGAAAGGAAGTTCGAGAACATTATACTTCAGAGTATACCACATGCAAACTAAATACATAAACCAACAAATACATGGAAGCCCATAGTCTTACGTTTTCACTCTCAGCTCCTCACATGGATTATTATAATTTTGTGTAACTATTATGTTTTACTATCCAGTCTCCTGTCAAACCAGAGATCATTAGAAGGAATCACACTATACAGGAAGAGGGGTGGTAAAATTGATTTGTGGTTGCTCTCTTGGGGTTTATGGACCAAGAAATATGCAAGGATTTTTACCTAGGTTACATGGACTCAGATGAAGTGTTTGGTCGAACACAGGGGTTGAAGAATCCGTCACGGGTACTCCTTAATTTTACCATTTTTCACACTAAAATGAATTGTCTAGCACCCATATCCTTATCCGAGTGTCGAACAGTACTACAGGGCATAGTGAAGAGTCCGTGTAACATAGATTTTTACTGATATGTATCTCTTGTTTCACCTGCTTTGGGATACAGTGTCATTCTTGGCTTCCCTTGGTTGTCAGTGATAAGAGTGCCTTCTGAAGTGTAGCTATGGTTGGGGCTGTCCTTTAAGGAATTGTATTCTTTTCTATCTACTTCCGTATGTTGGGTGGATTTCTTGTCCAGTTTAAATGTTTCTCGTGTAAATAAGATTCTTACTTATCTAAATAAATGATTTTAGGTTCATATTATATGCATCTCTGTGTTTGCAATCTGAGAGAAGGAGATGGTTCTGTAATTTAAACCTGTGCAGGTTTCCCCCTTAACTATCAGTCTTTGAAAGTCATTGTAGAGAATCGTAAATAAAAATGGAGGGGGACATTAGCTTCTGCTTCCTCCCAGTACAATAGGAAATAATGGCGGAGAGAATGAAACCGTTGACATGTATCCCTATCTATCCAAAAGTCCATATGCCACATATAGAAAATGAAGTCCCCCGCTAACATGATGATATCCCTCAATTGAGGTGATTCGCAGAACACATCAGAAAATCTAGTTTTACTTCAAGGATTGATTGTTATGAATATGGAGTTTTTTGAGACATGAAATAAGGAGTTTTAGAGGGTTTCTGGCATCAGGATAGCAACAATTGTGTGGTTATCCAACTGATATATTAATTAGCTTATTTCCTTCCAGACCTACATGTTTGAACCTTTTCTTTTGTTTTTTAACTTGTATCAAGTATTGAAAATGGTGGTCTTCTCCTCGCTTACTAAAAAAATAAAAGACAATGAAAATCTGCTGCCTCATCCAAATGTCTTTTTGATCTAGGTCAGAGACACAGCAAGATGTCTTCAACAGCTTTCCTGCATATCATGCATAATGCCGTAAACTAAATATAAACAAGATGTCTATTATTCTAAAGCTAAAGAAGCTTCCAAATGTATGTCTTAAAAATGCCTTAAATGGCTCATCTTAACCTGGGTATTCCTAGAACATTTGGACCAGCGCGTCATGCTCTCAAAGGTTGTATGACCTCTGAATCACTGCATTAGCTTTACATTTGATTTTTGCTAGAAATCTAACTCTGTTAGGAACTGTGTGCCCTATAAATTGCTCTCTTGCGCTGGCATCGTGCGCCAAATTTTGGGACTAACAAGCAAATCCCATGAATTGTCATGCCTAAAAGATTTCTTTCAAAGAAGATGATATCAACTGGAAAATCATTCTCACCAATAAGGTTTAAATTTTGAAAACATCAATGGTTATTGCTTGGTGAAAGCAAACTCCTAAATCAGTTGGTCTTCGTAATTTTTATGAGACCTGAACTGGTTACTGACAAGCACCTGGCTCTCTGAATGAGGTGCCTCTCAGATCAGCTTTGATGTACACTAATCGAATGAAAAAGTAACTGGGAATTTGAAATTGTGTTGTTCTTCTGGAAGTCCCTGCATTGATAATACCTATACCAATTTTAGTCGGAGGATCTTAGTTACAACTTTATCCTACTGCAGGAATATTTGCTTTTCTTCTGCGACCCACCAGTGTATCATATCTCTATCAGTTCAAGTACCATCATGTTAGATGAGAACTTTACTGCAAAGGTAACGGTATTTCACTTTTCCTTGTGTTTTAATCCTATTTTTTGCAGCCATTTGACTTTATATGATTTGAGTAAGTATCTAACAAGAAAGCTATGTCGACAAATCTAATGAAGACATTCTACACCCATGATGTATCCTCTTTCTTGTCGCAGCTATCTGATGTTGGGTTCTTCGGTTCTGGTGGAAGTCAAGTCACACTACCACACACTTCATGTTCCAAAGGTAAGTCTATAATAATAATAATAATTACTCGTCATAGTTTATTTCTTACTAGCAATTTTTTTAGTCAGACATATTACTCTTTCAGATTGTGCTGGCCAAGTGTGTGGAAATATAGTGTTTCAACTTGGTTTGCTAATACTGGAGCTAATAACCGGTCAGTCATCAGGAGAGGGAGGTGTTGATCTAATTAAATGGGTCCAAGAATTTTCCTTTCCTAAATCCATACACAATATGATAGACCCAGACCTTGGAAACAATTATGATTCCAGAGAGTTGAAAGGTCTTTTGGCAGTGGCTAGATTGTGTGTAAAATCAGTGGATAAACCGACAATTTTTGTTTCTCAGATATTTTGGTATCTCCAGAAGAAAGTAGGGATTACAGACGACATCATAAACTGATGATTGAGTTAATAATGTTCATAATCTATATAGTAGTTCTATATTCCTTACACCTTATTCGCATGTACCTACGGGTACCAATACATTTCTAAGAGAGACGTGTTCTTGCTTGCTTGCTTTATTTATTTCAGGAAACACCAGTGACCTCATTTTCTGTTAGCATATCAACAGAAAACAACAGTCCATAGGGACAAGCAGACTTGACATAAAACTACCCAATGAAAGTAGTTGCAGTTGGAGATTTTTGTCCAAGCTTAATTCCAAATTCTATGCATTCAGATCAACCTCATTTTAGGATGAGTCGGAAGATTACAATGCTTTCAAAATTCAATTCATATCTTTCAAACAAACAAACAAACAAATGATCAGGCAAACAATAATCATGATACCAGACAACAGGGTCCTCGGTGCAAAAAAAGAGGAGTTGGCATAATAATATGATGTCTCTAAGTCATCTTATTCCAAGAAACTCTAGAGAAAAAATATAAGATGCTCATCCAAAAAAAAAAAACCAAGTTCTAAATGTACATGAAGAATGTAATCAGCAGGGGACACAAAGCACATGCAAGTAAAACAGGTGTCAAATAGAGCTCCTTTTTTTTTAATTATTACTTTTTTAAAAAAAACAATAAAGATACGACAATGTCATTACAAATCCTTCTTGTGGTATCAATACGTTGACAGCATACTTGCTGCTCAATCAACAGCCCCTTTCCTTTTATAGATGGTGATAAAAAAAAACAACTAGAATACTACCATTTTATCCAAAAATTCCAAGTTACTGCTGAGCACATTGCACTCTCTGAGCTCCACCGTGCATGTCCTCATCGTCCTCATCGTATGCCTCCTGCTGCGCCTTGGCCTGCTTTCTACGCATCTCCTCCTCGATATTGACATCATGCAATGTGGTCTCTTCACACTCGTCCAACTCCATGGGTGTCATTTGTGTTGCTGGCCGTGGTGGTAGGACTGCCTCCAGTGCCTGGACCTGCTCTGGGTTCAAAGAGTCGGGGAAGTCAATAGTGAAACTAATGTAAAGCTTCCCCTTCATAAAAGGCCTCTGGTACATTGGCATACCCTCATCGCTAATTGCCTTGAATTGATCTGGTGCATTTTTCATTACAATATTAGATTCCTGAAAAACATTGATACATACGCATACAGTGCCTAATCCAGAAAAATTCAAATATTTTCTTACCAGGCTTAATCACTTCTCCTGGATTTGACTTGATAAGCAGTGATCTGCCATCCAGATGAGTCAATATGAACTGGAAGCCACATAGAGCTTCAGTGAGAGACAGTATGTGCTCTACAAATAGGTCATCACCCTTTCGTTTGAACTTGGGATGCTCCTTCTGCTGGAGGACAAACACTATATCTCCCGTGACGGTGTCAGGCTGCAAAAAGAAACAACAAATTAGCAAAAATTGACAAACCCTTGTTCAAAAATAAAACTGAAGTTAGCTTTTGGAAAAACGAGGCAACACACCGCTTCATCGGCTTCACCAGGGAACGTAATCTTCTGCCCATTCGGCATACCCTTTTCTACATGGACTTCCAACACCTTTTTCTCTTGTACAACCTTCTCACCTTTGCACTGAGTGCATCGATCTTTATTGCTAATGCTCTCTCCCGTTCCTTTGCATTCGTTGCAAGGATGCTGCATTTGCTGAATCATAGAGGGGCCAAGCTGTCTAATTGAGACCTTCATACCAGATCCTTGACAACCAGAACATGTCATCGATGCGCCAGATTTTGATCCCTTACTGGCATAGATAACACATAAAAACCAAACACGTAAGCATTCTCATTTATACAAATTGAATTACGACCATAAAACACAAGTATACAACACCGAATCACTCACCCCTTGCACTTCTTGCAAAGCACATTGCAGGATAGAGAAAGCTTCTTCGACGTCCCATTGTACAAATCCTCCACAGATACCTTTAGAGGATGAACAACATCCTCCCCTCTCCTCTGCCTTCGACCCCTACTACTACCACCACCACCTGATCATCATCAAGTCAATTGTAAAACAACATTAGTATTATCTTCAAAGACAAACATGGCAACCCAATAGAACTCCATACCAGT
This sequence comes from Panax stipuleanatus, assembly GCA_020205555.1. Classification (NCBI taxonomy): domain Eukaryota; kingdom Viridiplantae; phylum Streptophyta; class Magnoliopsida; order Apiales; family Araliaceae; genus Panax; species Panax stipuleanatus. The sequence continues at coordinate 107,661,597 of CM035123.1, forward strand.
AAAAAATATTGTGTAGTACAACACTATGAGAAGAACTAGTAAAAACGAAATGCTTGGGCGTTGTGCAAGACTTAATAGTAGATAGTAGAAGCTGTATTTCACCTCCAAATGGACTTCCCCCGCCAAAGAAGGACTGGAAGATGTCAAATGGGTCATTCATACCCCCACCGCCTCCCATTCCTTCCTTGAGTGCATCTTCACCATATTGATCATATATCTCTCGCTTGTCAGGGTCACTAAGAACCTCATAAGCCTGAGCAAGCTCCTTAAACTGCAACAGAAACAAAATGTGTCAACTCAACAAACTGCTTCACCTTAAATTTTGAACTTCCAAGTGTAAACAGCTAATGTGAATAAACAGTAGAAGCGAGTAAATGGAGAGAATAAATAGTGCTCTTTCGGCATATGCAAAATATCAACCCATTCTATTAGCTTTGAATCGGTCATATACCAATCACACATGAGTAAGAAATGACTTGCAAAAACAAAGAGAGCACCTAGCCCGACCCCTTGCGGAGAAATTCATCTACAATTTTAATTGTCAAAACCTGTATTAAAGTCCTATCACTAAAAATGCATGTCTTTTCATATGAAGACAATCAAACGCCCATGTAATTCATTAACAATTTAACAAAATTATAAGACACAAGTACAAAGAAATTTCTCCATGTTTGAGCAAACAAATATCAACCACTAAACATAAGAAATATATCCAAATACAGATCCACCAGTTCCATAGGGGAATTTATAACACAACAATAACCAGAATCTGACCCAAATAATATCATAAAAAATTTAAACCAAACCCAGAAAAATAAGTAATTTACGGCCATCACAATACAGTGACTTCTATACAAATAACACCAAAACTCATCACAATTCAATTTACAACTAATTCATATAAAAATCTACAAAGTAAGGAGTAATTACTTTCTCGGGATCACCACCCTTATCAGGATGATTCATCATCGCAGCCTTGCGATAAGCCTTCTTCATATCATCCTGAGACGAATTCTTTGAAACCCCCAATACCTCATAGTACTTTGTATTGTTGCTCTTCTTGGGCGGCACCCTTCCAAACATCTTCTTAGATTTCTCTCTTCACCGAATTCAACAATCAAAATTCCCAAATTTCGCAATCTTTAAACAAACCCAATTAAATAAACAGATCGATCTTGCAAAATTCTAGACAGAAAACCCAGAAATCAAGAAAACCAAGAAAGTCGGGTGCTGATGAATGTGTACGAGTCTATAATTTTTATTTATAGTTCTGAAATTTATTTATTTTTTTTGGACGGTTGAGATAATACTTCTAGATTGTTCTACAATTCAAGGACTGGATCACCCATTCAGTTTTCACGGTAGGAAGACCGAAGACCATAGCTTGCTTCAAGCCTTCAACTACGACTCTACGAGACTATTACGCAAGTACCCCTTCGCTACTATTAAAAGAGAGATAATTAGATGCTTACTTTTGTAATTCCATATTTCTTTGTCTAATAAAAAGAGTTTTAATTTGATACTTCAATGTCAAATTATAAATTTTAAAATTAATATAATTCATTAGATTTTAATAGTGTAATTTCAATAATATTAAAATATTTAAGAAGCGCTACGTATTATGACATTTTTTATTTATATCATATTAGCTTAAATTTTTAGAATTTTACCAATTAAATTAAAAAGTGAAAATGATATTCCTTTATTGAACATCCGGACTACAAGAGACAAAGCAGATTTATAATGGGTAACCCTATTTGTGCGCAAGTTTTTGATACTTTTACGTATTCCTCTTTCACGTGAGAAAAAAGTGAATTATATTTTTATGTAAGAGTAAATTATGTGAAAATATTAATTTCCTTTATAATTGTCTATAACAATTAATTAACTAACTTATATAAAAGGGTTAAAAATAATTATCTCTCGCGCGACGTATAACCCAATTTACACAACCCTAAATTATAAAATTAATAATAACAACCTACAAGTACACTTAAGTAAGCAAATGTGACCCTTCGACCATAATTTTGGACGGAATGCTCGCGTGTAATAGGAAAATAATGTATTTATATAATTTTAATTCTTTTAATATATTTTAATGTATTTAAAGTCAATTTATTCTGTTTTCTTATATAGACAATCATTTAAATAGTATCAACATGTATATACTACTTAAAATAAATAAAATTCACTATGAATTATCACACTACACATAAACTATTAATCTCATTAATTAAATTAATTAAAATTAATAATTTATTCAAATAAAACAGTTAACTCCACTAATTAACTAAATAAAATAATAAATTATACTAAATAACTTAAATAAAATAACTAACTCAATTAATTAATTCAACTAAAATAATTAATGTAGCTAGTTATTCAAGTAAAATAATCAAATTTAATTATTTTATTTAAATTAATTAATGAGATTAATTATTTACTCACTACATATTACAATAATATACATAAATTAATTAATCTCGTTAATTATTTTAATTTACGTGTGAATAAAATAATTAACTTTGATATTTTACTCAAATAAAATAATTGAATCCACATATTATCCAAGTAAAATAATTTAAAAGGACTAATTACAATAATTAGATAATTAACTATAATAAGATAATTAAAACGCGATAAAATATGTTAAAAATAACTAAGCTAATTAGTGGAGTTTGATAATTATTTGGCAAAACTAATGAAATACTCACTGTAGTTGGCACGTTTTACTGATTACACCATTGAACTTTTAATTTTTCAAATGACTCCACTAAACTAATTATTATTTTGAAATTGGTTCATTCCGTTAAAAAAATAAACGGACATTATTTTATTATCAACACAACTAATGAATTACAACCTTTGTGTTAGTTCCCAGTAGGCACATAATAGATCTAGAAGGGAGGTTGAATAAATCCCTTTTCGTTTCAAAAACTTTTTCATATTATTTTGTATTGCTAAGTAATAAGCATATGACAAACATAAGAATCTTTTCAAGCACAGCGAAATAAGTAAAAGATTCCTTCCATTGATATATTCATAAACACAGTTACACATTGTTCTTGGAGTTAGTTTAGTTGTAAGTAGTTAATACATGCATAGCAGTTATAACAATTAAGTTCATAATGTAATGACAGAAAGTAAATGACAGAATGTAAAAGACACAAGGGTTTTAAGTGGTTCAGAGACTCAAGCTCCTAATCCACTCTTCTGTTTCTCTAGCAGGAAATCCACTAAGGAAAGGGCAGCACCCTGAATCACTAAGATTCCTTCAAGGCCAGCAGCCTTGGCACTTCAGTTCACTAAAAACTCTTCAAGCCCAGCAGGCTTGGAACTTCTCTAGTTCACTAAGAACTCTTCAAGGCTAGCAGCCTTGGAACTCCAGTTCTCTACGAACTCTTCAAGCCCAGCAAGCTTGGAACTTTATTTAGTCCCTCCGGACAAGGACCCCTCAGGCCCTGGCTACTCGTTGTTTTAGTTATTGTTGTTGTTGTTGTTGATGCTTTGCTGCTAAGATGACTTGAAGCTTGATCATCTTTGTACTTAGCAGCTTAGCGTGGTCCTCTTTGCATTCTGCGTAGAGTCTGGACCACCTCTTCTCTGGTGCAGCTGATCTTCATTCTGTTCAGCTCATCTTCATCCGATGTCAGCTGTGCACCATCACCATATAGGACTGCTAAGATTTTTCATTGTGGGTCACTTTCTTCTGGTCCTTAGCAGCCCTTGAGCTCTTTTTGATTGATATGCAGACATGGTTTTGTATATGTTCTTGTTCAGCTTTTGGTTCTTCATGGTGATCCGTAGAGTGGCTCTTCTGATCTTCTTTATGCACTGCCATTTTTCTAAATGCTATTTTCTTGGCCTTCTTGGCTCTCAGCTTAACTGCCATCTTCAATGGTATTCTCATCCTTGTTGAGTGAAGCTTTAGTTTGTTCAAGTCCTTCTTCAAATCTACTTCACTTCCACCTTCGTAGTTTCACTGCCACTGAGACTTGTTCTGTTCAGCTCCGGTAGAACTCGTAGAGTCAACAATATAGCATTCCAACAACTCAACGATTCTTCAACTCAGCAACACTTGATCTTTAAAGTTTTAGCTGATATATACTCCTTCACAATCTTCCCGTTGGAATATAGCCGTTGGGAGCTATTTGAATTGTTTCGCAGATCTCGAGTTATTTGGTGCAGACTGCTGATGTGACGTGACTGCTCTTTTTTGACTTCACTGACACAGAAGTCTGCTACTTCACCTATCGCCTCAGAGATGTCACTATTCCGTGTCAGGCTGGTAGTCATCTTTATATCTCCTTTATGATTCCTTGATTCGAATCTACAAGAGTTGTCCTTTTGCATCGATGCTCTCAATTTGCAACGTTCGGATGTCAGTTTTTATATTGAGACGTTGCCAGTGCTTCAATATTCAGATGCCCGAACTCTACGATTCTGATGCAGATGTTCTTGGACCTTGATCGTAGCGTGTCTTGTTGAATGTTGCTCTTTGACTGGTTGAGACAACACTACAATTCTGAAGAGTGTTCTTTGGATCTACAATGTAGAACACCTCTTCCTTCACTTGTGCAGTGCTTCAACACTTCTGCTTGCCTTGACTGATCTCAGGAACTGATAGCTTGACTTGTCGTTATGGCCTCTTCTGAATAGCAAGACACATCAGATTTGTGGCATGCCTAGCTCTCTTTCTCCTTGTGATCTCCCGTTCACTTACCATCAATGGTCTGACCCATGCTTAATCACTTTCTCCTTGTTCTTCATAAGCTGGCCAGTATCTCTGTGTAAACTGCATCAGTTCCTAGTTCGTTTGGCAAACACTACGATTCTGAGTAATCCTCAAGATCATTGTCTTTTGTTCTCTTGACAGCTACTGCACTTGCTGACTTTCTTTAGTCAGTCACTATATCTGAAGTCTTCTTCTGATCTGCTTGTGGAAGACTTCACTTGAATGGCTTCACTACTCAATCAGGATGTTGATTGAGTTGTTGCTTAGATCTTCTATTTTCTTGCAAGCCATTCGTTGAGTGCTCTCTGGTTTCCTTTAGGTGGAATGTATCTTTGCAGCTCAGACCATAGGCTTCATACTTTGGATATTCTGGGAGTGCCCATCTGTTGAGAATCGTGTTGACACTACGATTCTTCCTTGGCGTTGTGAGCAACCTTGTTGACGCCTTAGTTCTGCAGACTACTATTTAGCTTTGGTTCTGCAGACATTACGACTCCGAGATCAGATCTTGACAGATTACGATTTTAGCCTTCATGCTTGCTGTCTTTGTATGATCTGGCTCGACTACGATCTCTGCCTCTGATATGATCAGTAGACTCCACTACTTCAAGTGTGATATACGATTCTTAACTTAGCTTTTGCAGACGCTCAGTCGGCTTATAGACAGGCTACCTCTACGATTCTGAACATGACTTCCTCAGCAGACTACGGCTCTGAGAAAGTTCTTCTCGACACGCTACGATCCTTTCTCGTCTCTCCTGTCAAACTACGAACTCCGAGATCTACTATCCTTGCAGACTACGATTTCGCCTTGATAGTTCTCGAGTCTTCCTTGTCTCTCCTGACAGACTACGATGCTGGTGCAGTGCTCGACGATCAGACAAGCCTATCTATTACACTTTATAAGATCAACTTAACAAGCTTGATCTTTCTATATTTATAGTCCTTGTACATCATTTCTTTTTAAGGACTTTACAAAGCTGTTTTATTTATGTAGGATCAACCTAATATATTTGATTAATTCATTTTAAGTCCTTGTACATATATTCCTATTATCTATCAAAGGACTTTACAGCTTTCATCAATGCAAGCATACTTGCATATTCATTCTTTTATATCATAATCAAATTATATATAAATAGGAATAACATTCTTATGTATATTCTTAACAAATCGTGCCCTTTTTGGTCATTTTGCACCATTTTAACAGTAATTGCGGTAATTCTTGCCAAACAAAAATTATAATTTCAACAACATAAGATGATAAACGGATAAGATCATATTTTTTCAAACGTTGCTACCTTTAAAAATGCATAATCATATTTACGATATTCTCAATCACATGAGATTTAATCAACCAATAATATTGAGACCCCAAGCATCACTATATTTAGAGAGTATAAAGAATTTAAGAATATCTTTAATAAATTTTAAGAAGTTAATTTGATGGCATATTTCAAAAACGAATGGAGGGAGCTTTATAAGAGTTTTTAAAATGGAATTTATATTTCAATAAGTAAAATTTGATATTTTTAAAAGGTCTCTCTTACATAATTGTAGGACTCATTTATTATTAATGTGAGAGTGAGAGGAATATTGTGTAAGTATCATTTTTATTTGTGGAAATATTAATTCATTTTTAAAAAGATGAATATTGAAGATTTCACTTAAATTATTCCGTCTAAGTGTTGGGTTACTCCTCGAATCCTATTATGAAAAGAATTGCTAATATAAAAAGGATGAACTCCTATTATTAATAGGAGTATTATTTTTGGGTTACTCCTCGAATCCTATTATGAAAAGAATTGCTAATATAGAAAGGAAGAACTCTTATTATTAATAGGAGTATTATTTTAGAAAGGAATCTATTTGTAGTAGAAGTTTTATTTTGGATGTGTTCTATTTTGAATAGGAAAAAAAGAATTGTGGGATACTCTATAAATAGAGTCTTATGTTTAGTTGTTGAAGTGTAGCACAATCAAAAGTCATGTAGCATTCTAAGAGTTGAGAGAGGGTGTGAGTGGGTTTTGTGTTTCTGTGAGGAAGAGGGTTTTTGCAGCTTTTATATTCTGTGCAAAAAGTTGTATTGTGGGTGGGAGGGTTTTGCGACTTTTAGTCCGTTCAAAAAGTTGTGTCGCGGTATTGTGAAACCTTAAGTTTTAGGGCGTAAAACTTGGGAGGATTATTGTAAGTCCATTATTTTAAAATAGTTGATATTCGGAGTTTGGCCTGTGATTTTTTCCTTTAAGAATTTTTCACATTAAATCTTGTGTTATTTTATCTCTCTTTATTTTATTGTGTAGTTTGCGGTGACTTAATGCCCAACAAGTGGTATCAGAGTTAGGTTGATTGGATCTGAGTTAGAAGGGGAATTAGTCGCATTGGTGTGACAAATAAAGAGAATAAAGATTGAAGTAATTGGTGTTCATCGTGATATTGATGAATCAGAGATTTTGCGCTTATGGAGAATCACCGTTGCAGTCGCTAAATGAAGATCACGAAGATGCTGATGAAGATAAAGACAGTGATGATGATAATGGTAATGATGATGAAGATAAAGATTATTGCAGTAGTGTAGATCATGCAGATGATATGAATGATGCAGATGATACGAAAAATACGGATGTTGTAGATGATATGAAAGATGCGGATGTTGCGGATGATACAGATGATACATATATTAGTAATGCAGGCAATGCGAATAATGCGGATGATGCGGATAGCGCGGGTGTGGATTATGGTGACGACTACAACAACGGTAAAAGTGATAAAGTTGAATTATTTGCGGATTCGAGTCGAGGGAGGAATTGTTGGGAAACTCTTCGAATCCTATTCAGATATAAAGTTGAAGTATTCTAGGATTCGAGTCGAGGGAGAGATTATTGGGTTACTCCTCGAATCCTATTATGAAAAGAATTGCTAATATAAAAAGGAAGAACTCCTATTATTAATAGGAGTATTATTTTGGAAAGTAATCTATTTGTAGTAGAAGTTTTATTTTGGATGTGTTCTATTTTGAATTGAAAAAGAAGAACTGTGGGTTACTCTATAGATAGAGTCTTATGTTTAGTTGTTGAAGTGTAGCACAATCAAAAGTCATGTAGTATTCTAAGAGTTGAGAGAGGGTGTGAGTGGATTTTGTATTTGTGTGAGGGAGAGGGTGTGAGTGGGTTTTGTGTTTGTGTGAGGGAGAGGGTTTTTGCAGCTTTTATATTCCGTGCAAAAAAGTTATATTGTGGGTAGGAGGGTTTTGCAGCTTTTAGTCCGTCCAAAAAGTTGTGTCGCGATATTGTGAAACTTCAAGTTTTAGAGCGTAAAACTTGGGAGGATTATTATAAGCCCATTATTTTAAAATAGTGGATATTCGGAATTTGATCTGTGATTTTTCTCTTAAAAGTTTTTTATATTAAATTTTATATTATTTTATCTCTTTTTATTTTATTGTATGATTTACGATGACTTAATGCATAACACTAAGGTTATGATAAATTATTTTAATTGATTAGGACCTTCAAAAAAAATATTCTCGTCTTGAACGGCTAACGGTGATCAAGTAGGTGTGGAATATTGAAAATTAAAAGGAAATCTCCACTGTGAGTCACTACTTTGTTTAATAATTTACCCTTGTTATATAAGCCATCACTCAACACATATATACTACTACAGTAATATAATACTATAAAACAGAGTCATAAATAAACCTCACACTACTATTAGTATAATACTAATACTAATACTAATACTAACAACATCTACACACCCAACAACACCGACACCCCCAGGCCCCACCATTCTCTCTCTCTCTCTCTCTCTCTCTCTCTCTCTCTCTCCACTGTCTCCATCACTCCTCACCATTCATCCTCTCCCTCCCTCCCTCCTACTCCCACTGCTAAGAACCAAAATCTCATCAATCCCCCAAATCCCCAAGAAAATGAATACCCAAACCCTCAAATCCCCCAGAAAATGAATACCCAAGCCCCTAAATCCCCCTCTCTTGTCCCCAAAACCCCTCCAAGTTTTTCCCCCAGGCAATCAAAAATGGTTTACACTTCTTCCCCATTAATCCCTACCATAGCCCTCTTTATCTCCCTCCCCATCATCTTTCTCCTCGCCCCACGAATCCTCCCTCCTCGCCATCTCTCCCCAATTTCCCTCCCCGACGAACTCGACGACCTCTCTCTCTTCCAGAAAGCCACCCTCCCCTCCGCCAAATCCCGCCTCGGCACTACCAATCTCCGCCCCAAAATCGCCTTCCTTTTCCTCACAAACTCCGACCTCCATTTCTCCCCCTTATGGGAAAAATTCTTCCAAAATCATTCTTCCCTTTACAATATCTACATCCACGCCGATCCCACCGTCAAAATTACCCCACCCACCGGCGTTTTCCAAGATCGGATTATCCCCAGCAAGAAAACCCAGCGCGGCACCGCCACACTTATCTCTGCCGCCCGCCGCCTCCTCGCCACCGCCATCCTCGACGATTCAACCAATTTCTACTTCGCCCTCATCTCCCAACACTGCATTCCACTCCACTCTTTCGATTTTGTGTATAATTCTCTCTTCAATTCAAAGCTAAATCCCACTGATTTAGACCTTAGTTTTATTGAAATTCTCTCCAATGAGTCCACTTTATGGGACAGATACAACGCCAGAGGCAAACACATAATGCTTCCCGAAGTACCCTTTGATAAATTCCGAGTTGGGTCTCAATTTTTCATCCTAACGCGGCGCCATTCTTTGTTGGTGCTTCGAGATCGGCGGCTATGGAGGAAATTCAGGATTCCTTGTATAAATGTCTATTCTTGTTACCCAGAAGAGCACTATTTTCCAACATTGTTATCAATGCAGGATCCAAAGGGTTGTTCTTCCTATACATTGACCCGAGTGAATTGGACAGATAGTGTTAATGGCCACCCACATACTTATGGGCCACCCGAAGTGTCGGCAAAGCTAATTTATAGCCTAAGGGAATCTAATTCTACGTATTCATATCTGTTTGCCCGGAAATTCTCGCCAGATTGTTTGAAACCATTGTTGGATTTAGAGGATAAAGTCCTTTTCCGCGACTGAATTGTAGTCCTGGTAAGTACAGTTCTTTTGCATTCCTTTGTACTGTTTTATGAGTAAATGTTGATTTTACTGAGTTAACTCTAGGTATTTTAGGGATGGTTGATATTTTTGTGAGTGTGAAATGTGTAGTACATTATCTTATAGTTGTGAGAAGGCAGAGTCATGTGCCACTTTTTTGGTGATTAGTGGTTTTGTTGAAATTGTGAAGAATCTAGAGGAGATTTTCTAATTACTAATACAGACATAGCTGAGCATGTTCATGTGAAATTGTAGATCAGCATAATTAATTACTATGTGGTTTAGATGGGGTTGTGTTAAAGCCAATTTCTTTAAGTCTTTTTGCTTAAGGTCACAGAATGGAACTTTACTAGATATTGTAGGAAATTAGGGTGCCTTTTTTTTTGGGTTCTTTTACTGTGGGTTGTGCGTGTGATTTGGGTGTGGGTGTGGGTGTGGGTGTGGGTGTGGGTGTGGGGGGGGGGGGGTGGGGGGGGGGGCGGGCGGGGAGGAGATGGTTCTCTTGAGAGTTTGGTACTCTGATTTAATGTGAAATTTTCGTCCTCAGAGAGATATTTTTGGTGCTATGAGACATATGGTAGATGAATCTACTTTTGAAGTTAGGAAATTAGTTGTTAGAAGTATTTGGTGCGAAAAGGATGGTTTTGTGAAGATGTGAAGTATTTTGAAGGAGGCATTATTATTACCCAAAGGAACCTAACCCTGCAGGAACATGTGATCTTCTAGATTAGATTGCCTAATTTTGTGCTTTTGTTTTTTTTAAACCATTTTAGGTATTTCTTATAAATTACCAAAAATACCAACATACTTGGTTGTTTCAACTTGCAATATATTTAGGAAATTTTTATTCATGTTTGTTTAATAACTAGTATGGTTTCTCTCCGTCTCTCTTTTGTCCTTTTTGGGAGGTGGGAGATGGGAGAGTGATTAACATTTCTAAGTAGGGATTATCTGGGAAAGCAAAACATGAATCTCATTAGGAATTTTACTTTGAACCATACTCGGTCTTAGTGTTGAGTTAATATCTCCTGATTTTAGAGAGTTGGTGTCCATCGACTATTCAACATAATCAGGTTTGCTTTTAATCCCAGTTGCTTTGGATACATGTAGGAACCTTTAAACTAAATAATAAATAAAATAAAAATAAGATGTTTGCTATGAATTTGGACATTAGTGGGAAAGAGTTAAATGAGGAAGAAGATAATGCCATTTGTGTTCATGTTTCAGCATTCACACACTTTCTCATCACCAATGCATATATATATATATATACACACACATACATACATATGGGGGACGGATCAATGGCACTACGTTTTTTACACAATTTTTTGATTCTTGGATTTGAACACTTTTAATGGCTAAGATTAAAGCTGATTTTTAATTTATACACTATATTCTTTGTATAACAACATATATGAATGCATATATTATCATAATATTGGTGATAACTAGTCAAAACTGCTTTAGATATACATACTTGCTTCCATAGCATTTGTATAAAATTATACCAAAGTTTTGGTTAATTATTACTAATATTATGATAATATATGCATTCATATAGGTTGTTATAATGTATAAATTAAAAATCAGCTTTAATCTTAGCCATCAAGAGTATTCAAATCCAAGAATCAAAAAATTGTGTAAAAAACGTAGTGTCATTGATCCGCCCCTATATATATATATATATATATATATATATATATATATATATATATATATCCAACTTTTGCCGAGCCAAGTTATTCCATTAGGAAGGGCTGCAATTCAATAATCTGATGCTGTGCTGCTTTTTTGGTTACTTGCAATTTGTGTTTGGTATACATAGGTGGGTGGTGTTCTCACTTGTTATCATTTTTACAGTTGAAGAAAGCAAATGTTACCGAGTAGTTTTTAGCAATTTTGAATGGAAGAATGTTGAAGTTAGCTACGGGTGTTACCTGTTCGTTCTCCAGCCACAAGGCTTTGAAAATGTTTATTAAAGAGTGACAGCAACCTTTTGAGGTACCTCAAAGAGTTGCCGGAACTTGATCATGGGAAAAATTTCCAGAGACAAATAATCACAAAAAAAAAAATTGTAATTTTGGTGGTGTAAAATTATTAGTATTAGTATTGTTGGTGTAATTGTTTTGCTTTGTTTGGGTATTTGTACATATAATCCAATGATCATGTAATGTGAATAATAATAATAAGAGGAGTAACAAATACTGCTAAAGCAGATGGTTATATTATTAGTATTATTATTATAATACTTGTGTTGAAGATTGGATCGAAATAATTTAAGTGTCCATAGATCTGCAATTGTATCTAGTAAATACCAAGAGCAGCAGTTGGTTGGTGAAATATTACTCCATTTTTCTGCTATATTTTTCATGAGAAGTAATTTTGGAAAAATTATATAAAATGACAAATAATTAGAAAAAAAATAAAGTTATCTAAAACGACATATATTAAGGGACGAAGAGAGTATTAAAAAAATAATATTTATATAGTAGTAATATCTTTTAAAAAAAAATCCAATCGTATAGGCGATAAAAAAATTGAAACGAAGAGCATTTTTCAAATTTCATGTAATTCTGTAAAGTGAAAACCTTTAGTTATATTGAAATCTAAGTATAGAATTTCAATAGTATAAATTTGCTACTTTTCTTAACTTGAAGTAATAAAAATTTAAAAAAACGACTGCATCTCTTTCTATCTTTTTTTTATATTATTTTATGCTTTTATTATTTACACGGTCAAAAAAAGAAGTATGATTTTAGAATTACTTTGCAGTCAATTTTAACAAAAGCTCACCTTGGATACCCTTTCCCTATATTTAATACTCACTCTCAGTCTATCAGTTTGGTTGTTTTCAAATTATGGACCCACGCTTTCCACTTATTCAACTTTGTTTTTTGTATTTTGTACTCTCTCTGTTCTTAAAAGATTGTCGTTTAAGGTTAATAATGCACACAGATTAAAAAATATAATTAATATTTAGCAAAAATACTATATTACCCTTATTAATTGTCTCAACCAATTATTCTCTTCCTAATGTTTCTTATTTAATTCAACCAATTACTTCTTATTCAACCAATTACTACTTGGATTATAACATTGAATTGAATAAGAGTCATTGGGAAGGGAAGAAAGTTTTAAACAGGGGAAAGCTTTAAATAAAGATAAAGTAGGAAAAAAAAATAGCTAATGTGTATTGATAAACTCAAAACGACAATCTTTTTGGAATAAAATTTATTTTTTAAAACGACAATCTTTTAGGAACTGAGAAAGTATTTTGATAATAAACTCTAGAATTTATCCCATGTGAAATATTCCAACATTATTATAAAAGAGAGATGTGTTTTTTATATTGATTCTCTCTTATATAAAAATGAGACTCACTTTATACTCTCATGTGAGAGAGAGTATCATGAAAATAACAAAACAAAAAAACACCCGAAAATATCAGTTCTCAAAATTTTAACGACTTCCCTGAACCCGTGTCAGTGTCACTATGTAACATATTATAATAAAAACTATAAATAATATACGATTACGATAAAAAAAAAAACCTATTCCTATCCTTTTTCTACTCTTGTCTTACAAATATTCTCCTCTCTCCCATACCAGCCAAGTCATAATTTTTCTTCAATATTCTTTTAACTCTACGTATCACGCCAAGAACACTCGTGTGTATATATATATATATATATATATATATATAACGCTGAGTATGTGGTATCTCTCTCTTTTTCACTATAAAGTTTTACTTAATATTTTAATAATTATGAATATTTTTAATGCTTAGACATTTATTAATGTTTTTTATATTTACATATTCCTATGGAGGGAGTATATTTTAATTAAGTATATATTATATGATAACATTATTATATTATATTATATTTTAAGATACAGGAGCAGTTGGGGTTTATAATATATTATTATTATCCGAAGATAACCCGGCCCGATTGACAAATTCTTTATCAATTCCCTTTTGTCAGGTTGAATGAAAACAATGGGCCCAACTACTTTGATAGCATATTCCAGCTAAAGTGATCCAACTGGGACTTGGACTAAAGCCCATATGCGAGCCCAACTCCATATCATATTCCAGCTAAAGTGATCCAAATGGGACATCCATATTAATAAAACACAACCCATTTTGAATCTAAAAGTTGAGAAATCACAAAGACGGCTCAGATTGTTCCAATTCTATTCTAATGGCTCACAACTCATCTCACAAACACACATCTCGCCCAAACCTCTTTCTCCATCCCTCTTCCCCCTTTATTTCCTCATAGGATAGAGAAAACTCTAAGCACTCCCTCCAGCCCAAACCCCTTTCTCTATCCCTCTTCCTCTTTTCTTTCCTCAGAGGATAGAGAAAGCTCTAAACACTACCTCCTGCCCCACAATAACGCCGTTTACAGGGCTCACCTCTGTTCTTTAGCTGGCCTCTGTACGAATTTCTTCCTCTATATGATTCCCAATTCCCTCATCTGTACGTATTTTCTCTATATTCAATTTTGCAGATGATCCGTTCGGCGATCCGAAGGTTAGTGGAGACCCGTATTGCACTCTCTTCGTTGGTCACCTCTCTCACCTCACTACTGAAGAAACTCTTCAAAAGGTATCTGTTTGATTTCTGTGAATTGGGAAAAAACCCCATTTTTCTCATATATTGATGTGGGTTTTGTGTTTTCAGGCTATAAGCAAATATGGAAATGTGAATAAACTAATATTAGTCAGACACATTGGTAAATACCCCTACACGAATAAATTCGTCAAGCTGAAGAAGGTGACGGGACACAAATACAACCGACCGACTCTCTCTTCTCTCTATATATCAATTTTTTTTCTAGAAAATAGCGGTGAGATCCACTGAAATTATAATTACTTATATATAACTATTAATTTTGAGTTAGGGTTTTGTGCTGCTGCTGATTATCAATCATCATCAATGGAGTTGCTTGGTTTTCACGATAGCAACATCGCTCACTTCATCGACCGTCGTACTCTGGATGTTCGCTTTGTAGGTCATTTCTCTCTTTTTTTATCCATTTTAAAAATTTTTATTTTATATCAATGGTGATGATTATGAAATTAAGTTCAATTCATGGAATTCTTTATCGCTTGATCATGCTTTATGTTTAAATTCTGTTTTTGATACCTCAATCAGCTAATTAAGTTTGAGTGTAAAATGTGCTCCGTTTTGAAAAAGTGTTGAAAATTTGGTTCAATAGATAAATGTTGATTGAGTTTATGCAAAATTAGAGTTGTGCTGGGATTTTCATCTGGATGGTATTGGCTGAATAAGGATTTTCATGGATGTTATTTGATTGTTATTGGAATAGTTGAATTTGATAGTAATTTAACTACATTTAGTGATAAACAAGTGCGGATTGTTGTTATTTATTTATTGTAGGACATCAATCATGGATTGCAAATGCACTCATCGTTGGTGCAAAGGCTCTCACGGGAAAGAGTATTGGAGGTTTGTGCAATCTTGAACTACTTTAGTTTATACTAGTAATTGCACAAACCTCCAATACTCTTTCCCGTGAGAGCCTTTGCACCAACGATGAGTGCATTTGCAATCCATGATTGATGTCCTACAATAAATAAATAAATAAATAAAAACAACAATCCGCACTTGTTTATCACTAAATGTAGTTGAATTACTATCAAATTCAACTATTCCAATAACAATCAAATAACATCCATGAAAATCCTTATTCAGCCAATACCATCCAGATGAAAATCCCAGCACAACTCTAATTTTGCATAAACTCAATCAACATTTATCTATTGAACCAATTTTTCAACACTTTTCCAAAACGGAGCACATTTTACACTCAAACTTAATTAGCTGATTGAGGTATCAAAAACAGAATTTAAACATAAAGCATGATCAAGCGATAAAGAATTCCATGAGTTGAACTTAATTTCATAATCATCACCATTGATATAAAAGAAAAATTAAAAAAATGTATAAAAAAAGAGAGAAATGACCTACAGAGCGAACATCCAGAGTACGACGGTCGATGAAGTGAGCGATGTTGCCATCGTGAAAACCAAGCAACTCCATTGATGATGATTGATAATCAGCAGCAGCACAAAACCCTAACTCAAAATTAATAGTTATATATAAGTAATTATAATTTCAGTGGATCTCACCGCTATTTTCTAGAAAAAAATTGATATATAGAGAGTCGGTCGGTTGTATTTGTCTCCCGTCACCTTCTTCAGCTTGACGAATTTATTCGCGTAGGGGTATTTACCAATGTGTAATCTCAGTTTCTTCACATTTCCATATTTGCTCATAACCTGAAAACACAAAACCCACATCATTATATGAGAAAAATGGGGTTTTTTCCCAATTCACAGAAACCAAACAGATACCTTTTGAAGAGTTTATTCAGGTGAGTGAGGTGACCAACAAAGAGAGTGCAATACGGGTCTCCACTAACCTTCGGATCGCCGAACGGATCATCTGCAAAATTGAATATAGAGGAAATACGTACAGATGAGGGAATTGGGAATCATATAGAGGAAAAATTTCGTACAGAGGCCAGCTAAAGAACAGAGGTGAGCCCTGTAAACGGCGTTATTGTGGGGCATGAGGTAGTGTTTAGAGCTTTCTCTATCCTCTGAGGAAAGAAAAGGGGAAGAGGGATAGAGAAAGGGGTTTGGGCTGGAGGGAATGTTTAGAGTTTTCTCTATCCTCTGGGGAAATAAAGGGGGAAGAGGGATGGAGAAAGAAGTTTGGGCGGGATGTGTGTTTGTAAGATGAGTTGTGAGCCATTAGATTAGAATTGGAACAATCTGAGCCATCTTTGTGATTTCTCAACTTTTAGATTCAAAATGGATTGTGTTTTATTAATATATATATATATATATATATATATATATATATATACATGTAAATTGTGAAGAAAATTAGCAATGTTTTTGCATATATATGCATGTCATTTTTAGTCGAAAATAGTGAGTATATGCCTTTGTATGTTTATATATATGGGAATAATGGTCATACACAACTGTGTATATTTTATTTTTGCATAGTCTGTTAAAATTACATCGTTTTGATAGATTTGTGTTTGATTTCTGATTTGAAAGGAGAGAATCTGTTTTTTTAAAAAAAACAAATTTGCCAAAACGACGGCTTTGACAAACTGTGCACAAATAAAACATACACAACTGTGTATGTGTAAGACCCCAACTTTTATGAATAAAGATTTAATTTTTTTTATATTATTTCGAAACAGTAAGGTGTTGTTTTGATAAATATGAAAGTTATGGGTGAAATGTGCAAATATTTTTAAAATGAGCAAGTGGTTATAAAATATTCTTGTTGTCGGGAAATATTCGTTTGGTCGTGGAATATTCTTGTTGTCGGAGAATATTCGTACGACAGCGCAGCTATTTGTGGGCCCCCACAACGGAATAACTGTCGGATATAGAAAGCGACAGAAATAACTTTTTTACAAAATAACGGCGTAGTTGTTACCGTTAGTACTGTTAAAATACCCGGTGGTTAAAATACAGTGATACACGGTGTTGCATAGTAGCACACGGTATTGCACAGTATTTCGAATTATTGAGTCTTACGTGAGAAGCCATTACTCAATTATTGTTACAGTAATTACTGTTCAATATTTTATATTATTGACTCAATAATTGCTACGTTGATATTTTATATTATTGACTCAATAATTGTTGCATTGATATTTTATTGACTCAATAATTGCTATGTTGCTATTTTATATGATTGATTCAATAATGACTACAGTTGATATTTTGTAGTATTGATTCAATAATTGTCGTTGCACAGTATTTCACGTTATCAACTCAATAATTCATATTATTTGAATAATATTATTAGATAGCATTATTAACAATGTCTAAGGAAGTTCTGTCTAGGAGAGGTTATTTAATTGCGCGCCAGTAAGGAGAAGTCCTTATCGGAAGGCCCCCTCTTTCCTGGGAACGACCTGGTTGTCAATATTGTAGTTCTGTAATTGTGACGAACAAGATTTTTGTAATTTAATTTAAATATTTATTGAATTAAATAAATATTTTTCGATGATTTAATTATTGAGTTAAATAATTAATTGATGAAATTGTAGTAGATTAATTTAATTATATGTGTCACATTAGTTAAATTAATGTGGTGAATTTTTATATTCAAAGTATGTATTTAATTGAGCTTATTTGATTAATATATTAATTAATAAGCATAATGTTATTCTAATTAATTTAAATAATTAATTAGAGATTTAATGATTTGACATAATTAATAAATAAGAATTTTAATTATGTGACTATGTGAATTATTGTGGAATTATGCAATTTTATTTAATTGATTTAAATAGGATTATTGATTAATTAAAAGTGTGACATTATTAAACTATATTATAGTAAGTTAATTAAAATAAATGAGAAGGGATTCCTTAAGCTAGCCAAACAAGGCCTTAAGGGAAGTTGGTCAGTTAACCCACTAAGGGACCAACTGACAACCACTCACCCATTATATATTATACGTATTATACTTATATACATATATACTATATCAATTCATATATTCATATCAGAGGAAATAAAACTTAAAGAGTCAGAGAGAATTTTGAGAGAAAAGATTGAGGAAGAAGAATTTGAGAAGTTTATATCATCATCCTTGAATCATTTTCACCAACTAGCAAGGGTAATCCCTCCTCTTATGGTTGTCAAATTAAGTTTTTTTTTTTCAAAGATTGTTTTTTTTTTCCATTAACGTATCTTTGAGTTCTCTGTAAAAAAAACAGAGTTTGTGATTACTACATAAAGTGATGATATAAGTGTTACTAATTAGCCATAACATGTTTTTTATCGTATATTTATGTTTTAAAACAGTCAATTTCATATAAATATGTATTAATTGAATTCTTGTGAAGTTACAGAGTTATGTTTTCCCATGTACGTGTTTTAGAGATTCTCTGTATATGGGAAATTGTCAACGCTTGATTATATGTCTATATATATATATATTAATTGATGTCCATAACATATTATATGCCATATATGCATAACTTTCAGTGATCACACCATGAAATTTTGTTGATAATTGGGTTTTCAAAAGTTACAGAGTGTAGAAATTGTACATATGGCCCATATGGCCCTTACGTACAAAATTTACACGCCTTATACGTTTATTTAACTTAAATTGATACTTGCATGTAATTATGTACGTTTAAACAAATAAAATAGAAGTTAAACGAACGGATTTGGTGTTATAACGAATCCGTAACGTTGAATTTCTTGTTTTCCTTCAAGACTTTACAAAATATTGAAAACAGTGAAAATAGATGCCTTGAATTGTGTAAATACGTGATTTAAAATGCTAAGATCATGCTAGAAATGTTATATAACGTTTCTGTGAAGTTTTTACATTATGGGTAGCCTTAAAATTTATTACGTTAGTTTAATTTGAATTTATTTGGGTTGCTCTGGGTGTTCATCGCGAACCAGGGAGTGCACCAGTAGGGGGACCCGCCCCAGCGGGTGTTCATGGGCATTAGGACCCGCCCCAGCGGGTATAAGGGCTGTCCGGGAGCCTTTTTTTTTTGTTTCCGAGACTGTTTTGACCTCCTGTAGTAAAATAAGCATAACTTTTTCACACGAACTCCGATTAAGGCGATTCAAGATGATTCGGAAAGATAACGAGTAGACCTACAACTTTCATTCTTTAAGGTTTTCAATTTGAAATCGTTAAAATGGGTAAAAATGGCCATCTTTGTGACTGATGCGTATTCAAAGGCAATCGGAGGGCTTCGGACATGCACGCACACAAGTGCAGTGTTCTCGATAATAAAAGATGTTGTTTTAAATTACATACATGAATATTATATGATTTGAAGTTCATGATTAATAAATTAAGTTATTGGCATGTATAAGATAATGTGAAGGTTCAAGTTAACAAACTAAGTGCGAACTTGAATATCGTAATTGTAAAACTTGATTATTATTGTTTAAAGGGCTATACATGTGTGATATGCATGTTGTGAGTTTACATTCATGTTATGTGGTTAGCCATTGAGTAATATTATAAACTAAGTTGTAAGTCTAACTTAAGTGAATAATTCAACAGTTAAACATGGTAGTTATGAAAACTAATCGATGTCGTATACATAATGTAATGTGTAGGACGTTGAGGAAGTGAATTGTAATTATATTTGTAGCTTGTGCAAGAGGCAAGTATCCTATCCCTAACTTATTGATTTAGCAAGTTCCCTAAATTCTAATTTATTCATTTATTAAGTCTTAGACTTGTGTTTCTATATCGAGTAAGCTCGTGTTCTTAATTGTTCCAATTCGAAATTCATATTACATATTGTAACTCTTTTAAAAGCATGATTCAGTTATACAATACTTATTCGATTGTATACTCTTGAGATTTATTATTCAAGTTGAATATCGATGTTATTGTTGAACCTTATAGGACTAGTGAACCCCTATTGATTCGACTAGTCCATAGTTGATGAACGTTCTAAATTCTAAAATACTTATTGAGCTTATCCAAACCAAACTTCCTTTGGTGCGGACTCTGATGTCAAAACTGAGATGAACAACCCTGTAAAGGGGATTATTTACGCTTTAGCGTTGAGATATTGTGCACAGTATGGTACTAAGGGCTGATCCCCCTAAGTACGAGAAGTAGAGTCCATAGTCTTATGACTGTTAAAGGTTTAAAGTATAAACACTTTACAACCTAGGACATAGTTCAAGGTCTTACGACCCTCAGATGTTATTTTGATTCCTGTTATTTATCCTCGAGTCAAAATTTGAGTTTCTTTATTCAGATGTCTTTGATTCATTCGCATGTTATTATATTGTTGTCATATTATTATACTTGTGGGCAATCGTGCTCACTCTTGCGTATAATAACATTGCAGTTAAGAACGAAAGGTCCAACGAGCCTTCTACTAGCAAAGGCAAGGGCAAGGTCAACAAGTGATGAAGACTTGTTGTTTATTTTATATGTTTATGTTTCAGCTCTATGTTAAAGTTGTATAAGACTATTTAATTGTTTATGTTCCGCACAGATGTTTAAGGTTAGTATTACCTGAGATTGATGTATTTATTTTCAGATGTTGTAACCCATAAGGGAGGATTTAATTCTATTTATTGCATGGTTTGCATTTACTATGGGTAGATAGATAGATGATATTCGTACAGTGAACACCAAGTCCCGTGGAATTGAAGTACCCGAATTTGGGGGTGTCACAGTAATATTATATGTGAATAATTAATTATTGATTTATATGATAAGGAAATATTTATTTTGTGGATATTAAAGAAGGAATTGGCGCTGATAAGTTTTTATCAATATTTTGGTGTGAGAAATCATCTGTTTATGGATTTCGGATAATTTATGTTTGGAATTTGGAAAAACTTCATTATGCAAAGTTGTAAAGAATTAAATTTTCTATGGAAGGACATAGAATTTGTATTTTTTCTGACAAAGGGGCTATTTGTTATGAATTATTGAAGTTTCGGAAAATATATATATTTTTTTAATGGGTGGGCCCCACTTTTGGTTGAAAAATATGCTGATGGCTTTTTGGAGAGCAGCCGGCGGCTGGAGAAAAAAAATAATATTTTATTCATTTAGTCTTCTTTGGCATCCTAAGCTTTTCCTATAAATAGGGTGCTTAGGTTAGAATTGAAAATCACACCAGAATCAGAAGTTTTCTCTCTCTATAATATCGAGCGTATTTTTGTGAATATTTCTATACTTTGAGTATTAGTATTCAGTGCAAGTTTCCTTCAATATTATATCCGATATTCCAGTCAGAGGTACTATCTTTTTGAGGTAAGGGATGTTATTTTCTTTCGTAAATGATGTTATTCTTTTCAATATCATTATACAGAAATATTGTCATGGATTTTATGTTGAAATTCTTACTTTTTCCGTCGGGGTTACTATTCACGTATACGGCACTATTCACGGAAAAATTAAATTTTCTTCTATTTGTCCAAATTGTTTGTTAAGGTTACTATCTTTGATTGTATCCAAGTTTTGAGCTCTATTCTTGAATTTTAATTGATTATTACGAGATATTTTTGAATTTGATATACTAAAATACGAATCCTTAGTCTTTGTCTTTTATCTCACTGGATTCGTTTTTTTTAAATATTTTTCATCATTCTCAGTCCTAAAAGGTGATGTAACTGAATATCTTTGGCCTGTAGAGCAAAGATGAATGATTACTTGATGAATATCTTTGGCCTGTAGAGCAAAGATGAATGATTACCTGATGAATATCTTTGGCCTGTAGTGCAAAGATGACAGGTGTTGAGATGAACATGATCACTGATGATACAAATGAATATCTTTGGCCTGTAGTGCAAAGATGAATATTTGATTCGAGATGTATATTGATTGATGTTACAGGGATAAAATATTGATGATGGACTTTTAAATCATAGAAGATAGTGGACTTCATTCTCTGCTTAATTCTTCTAATGAATTGTTATTTTCGCTGCGAATATTGATCTAAGATTGGTTGTCCATTATATTTTATCTGATTTGTTGAAGACTAACGATAATTTATTTTTCATTATCTTAGTCATAATATTCTTTACTGAGCTAGTTGAGCTCACCCTTTTCATCTGTTGTCCTCTTCAAGAAATGAGAATGTTGCGGGAACTAGTCGGGGAACAGAATGATGGTCCGAGTTAGAGCAGTAGTAGTCCTCACTATTTTTGATAAATAGTGTGATAATAATTATAATGAGGACTTAGTTTGAATCTTAATATTTTCTACGTATTTGTATTGACACTCACAGTTGTGTGGTCGTATTTTGCACGACCGTATGATATAAAGTTTGTATTTGAATTCTGTACCATGTATTTGGCGACTCAGAATGGGTTGGGTTGAATGGACCTATTCTGGGGGGCGTCACAGTTGGTATCAGAGCCATAAGTAAAGAGCCCCGAGCCTCTATCTGGTGACTTCCTGTGTATGGGGGATGCACTGAAGCCAGACTCTCCGTAGGGGACGCCGTTCTGCGGTGGCAAACTGATAGGTATCATTGTGAGGTGCTGTCCAAGGTTGGGACAAGAGTCACAGTTGGTATCAGAGCTTAGGGATATGATCTCTGGCGGAGATCGGAGAATAGAACTAGGAGGGGAGAGATGAGTAAATCCTTCGCTAGTGTGTCCTACCTAAGCTTATGTGGTATTTAATTGGTCAATCGGAGCATAGGGTTAATATGGGATATGTTAATTTGTTTAATTAACCCTTGTTTTATGGCAGTATTTGAGAATGGCAGCTGAGAATGTTAACAACGAAGTGAATGAGACCGTGGAGACACCTTTAATCGTTAACCAGGAGAACATGCGACAAGAAGGCAATGTTCATCCTGAAAATAACGCTGGTCAGACGATAAACGATGAGATGTTTAGAAGTTTTTTGCAGTTTATGCAAAACCAGACGAGGGAGACTCGTGTGCAACATACAGGTGGAGATAATAACAGCACGCGAGCTGTCACTGCTAAGCAGTTCAAAGAATTGGGACCACCAGAGTTTCTGGGAAAGCCAGATCCGATTAAGGCAGAGACGTGGATTAAATAAATTACCAAGATATTTGATGTCTTGGGATGTACAGAGGAACAGAAGGTTCCATTCGCCACGTTTATGTTCCGTGGAGAGGCAGATTACTGGTGGGAATCCGTGAAGCGTACCCAGCCTGCCGCACTCAAGATGTCTTGGGAAGCGTTCCAGAAACTGTTCAATGACAAGTACTTTCCTGAAAGTATTCGTCAT
This sequence comes from Panax stipuleanatus, assembly GCA_020205555.1. Classification (NCBI taxonomy): domain Eukaryota; kingdom Viridiplantae; phylum Streptophyta; class Magnoliopsida; order Apiales; family Araliaceae; genus Panax; species Panax stipuleanatus. The sequence continues at coordinate 107,685,212 of CM035123.1, forward strand.
ATGAAGGAAGTAGAGTTTATCAGACTCGAGCAAAACAACATGACGGTATCCCAGTACGAGGCTAAGTTCGCGGAGCTGTCCAGGTTTGCACCTCATTTGGTGGAGAATGAGAAACGTATGACGCGGATGTTTCTAAGAGGTTTGAAACCCGAAATACATCAATACCTCATTTTTCATAAATTTTCTTTATATTCGGATGTAGTAAATAGGGCCTAGTTATTAGAACGAGATAATGATTATGTTCAACCGAGGGACCACAACCAAGGTCGTACCGGTGGCAACAGTCATCGGAGCAATGACAACCAGCGAGGAGGAAAATATGACAGAAGCGATAACCACTCCGGTGGTTATCGTGGTCATGATAGTAGAAGAAGTGAATTGGGGGGAGATTTCAAGAAGACAAGGTACAACAATGAGAACGTGAAGACGTCGACATCAGCACCAGCATCAACTGTTTTGAGGGGAGGAGAACGACCACCGGTCGTATGCTTTAAATGCGGGAAAGAGGGACATATCAGCCCAAACTGCTCACAACAATTCAAAGGATGCTATAACTGTGGAAAAGAAGGACATATAGCTCGAGATTGTCCTGTTGCGAAACCAAATTCAGCGGGGGTGGTGATTCCAAAGGCGGTTGCAGACAAATCAAAGTCGGTGGTTCCATGAAGAGCGTTTATCGAGACTGCCCAAACGCGAGGAAGCCGAATGAATTTATCACGGGTTAGTTAATCATAAATTTTTGCGAAGTTTACACCTTGTTAGATACCGGTGCTACCTATTCCTTTATTTCACCTGCTTGTGCTCAACGTTTGAACATTGACTTCTGATAAGTTAGACTTTGACTTATCTGTTAAAACTCTGTTAGAAGAAACTTTCGTTACATCTACAGTTTACAAATCTTGCTTGATTCAGATTGGTACCCTTACCTTACCTGTTGATCTTATATCTTTGAAAATACTTGCATTTGACGTGATTTTAGGAATTGACTGGTTAACCACTTACCATGCCAGAATTGATTGTTTTCGTAAGGTTGTTAGTTTTCATATTCCTAATCAACCTGTTGTGCGAATCCAAATCACCAAACCACTAAAATCAGTCAATATCATTTCAAATCCCAATGCTATTCGTTTATTGAAAAATGGATGTCAAGCTTTCTTAGCTCATGTCACTGATCTAAACTAGAATACATCAGATTTGAATAATATTTCCGTTGTTAATGAGTTTCCTGATGTATTTCCCGAAGAACTTCCCGGTCTACCCCCAGAACGTGAAGTTGAATTCTTTATTGACCTTGAGCCCGGTACAAAACCCATTTCTAAAACCCCATATCGAATGGCTCCTATTGAACTTCAGGAGTTAAAGATCCAATTACAAGAGTTGTTAGACATCGGTTTTATTCGTCCTAGTACGTCTCCTTGGGGTGCTCCTGTTTTATTCGTAAAGAAGAAAGACGGGAGTATGCGACTTTGTATTGACTATCGGGAGTTGAACCATGTCACCATTAAGAATAGGTATTCGTTACCTCGTATTGATGACCTGTTCGACCAGTTGCAAGGAGCGCAATTCTTTTCAAAGATCGATCTTCGTTCTGGATATCATCAGTTGAAGATTAAAACTGAGGATATTCCAAAGACTGCTTTTAGAACACGGTACGGGAATTATGAGTTCTTAGTCATGTCTTTTGGATTGACTAATGCTCCTGCTGCTTTCATGGATATGATGAACCGTGTATTTAAGGAGTATTTAGATCAATTCGTTGTTGTCTTTATTGATGACATTCTCATCTATTCTAAAAGCCGTGAAGATCATGAACACCATTTGAAGTTAGTACTTCAAAAGCTTCGTGAGAACAAGCTATATGCTAAACTGAAGAAATGCGAGTTTTGGCTTGAGGAAGTAGCATTCCTTGGGCACGTGGTATCGAAACGTGGAGTATCTGTGGACCCGGCAAAGATTGAAGCAATACAAAGCTGGGAGCAACCTAAGTCGGTGACCGAAGTACGAAGCTTTCTGGGCTTAGCTGGTTATTATCGGAGATTCGTAGAGGGATTTTCTCGAATCGCTACTCCATTAACTCAGTTGACTCGGAAAGATACGAAATTCGTTTGGAGAGAGGAATGCGAGAAGAGCTTCCAAGAGCTCAAAAGGAGACTTATTTCGGCACCTGTTCTAACAATACCATCTGGTTCGGATGGATTTGTTATCTACAGCGATGCTTCGGGCAAAGGGTTAGGATGTGTTCTCATGCAACATGGGAAAGTCATAGCCTATACCTCGCGACAACTCAAAGAATATGAGAGGAATTATCCTACTCATGATCTAGAGTTGGCAGCAGTCGTTTTCGCGTTGAAGATCTGGAGACATTACTTGTACAGAGAGAAAGTGGAGATTTATACGGATCATAAGAGTCTTAAATATTTCTTCACTCAGAAGGAACTCAACATGCGGCAACGACGTTGGCTTGAGCTGTTGAAAGATTACGATCATACTATCCAATACCATCCTGGAAAAGCGAACGTGGTAGCTGACGCGTTGAGTAGAAGATCATATGTGGGAACAAATGCAATGATGTCAAGTATACGCGTAGAACCAGCTTTGATTGATAAAGTTAAAGCTGCTCAAGCTACGGATGCGGAGCTGATGAAGATGAAGAAGAAGGTGCAAGAAGGTGCAATTTCAGAAACGAGAATCGATGAAGATGGAATACTTCGAGTCAACTCCAGACTTTGTGTTCCTAACGATTCCGACTTGAAGTATAGAATCATGATGGAAGCACACAACACACCGTTTGCAATCCATCTTGGGAGTACTAAAATGTATCGTGATCTTCGACATACATTTTGGTGGAGCAATATGAAGAGAGAGATCGCGGAGTTCATCTCGAGATGTTTAACTTGTCAACGTGTAAAGGCGGAGCATCAAGTGCCGAAGGGTCCATTGCAACCACTGGAGATTCCGAAATGAAAGTGGGAACACATTACGATGGATTTCGTTACGGGTTTTCCCAAGGTTTCTCAAGGCTTAGATGCGATTTGGGTTATTGTTGATAGATTAACCAAGTCTGCTCATTTCTTGTCGATACGAGAGACTTATTCTCTTGAACGTCTTGCTCATATGTACGTGAATGAGATTATGAGGTTGCATGGCATGCCAGTATCCATAGTTTCGGATCGTGATCCCAGATTTACTTCACGATTTTGGATCAGTTTGCAGAAAGCTATGGGCACGGATTTACGATTCAGTTCGGCTTATCATCCTCAAACAGACGGACAATCGGAAAGGACTATCCAAACTCTTGAAGATCTATTGAGACTCTGTGTTCTAGACTTCAAAGGGAGTTGGGATAAGTACTTACCATTGGTGGAATTCTCCTACAACAACAGTTATCAGGCAAGTATAGGCGTAGCTCCATTCGAAGCGTTGTATGGGAGAAAGTGTCGCTCTCCAGTATGTTGGAACGAGGTGGGTGAAACAACATTGTTGGGACCGGAGTTAGTACGTATGACTACGGAAAAGATCCAAATGATCCGACAACGTATACAAACGGCACAGGATCGACAAAAGAGTTATGCGGATCTTCATCGAAAGGACGCGGAATTTAATGTTGGGGACCATGTGTTATTACGTGTTGCTCCGTGGAAAGGAGTTACGAGGTTTGGCAAGAGAGGAAAGCTAAATCCACGATTCATTGGTCCATTTGAGATTCTTGACCGAATAGGAAATGTGGCCTATAGACTCGCTTTACCTCCAAGCATGTCTCGTGTTCATAACGTGTTTCACATATCCGTGTTACGTAAATATGTGAAGGATCCAAACCGCATTATTGAGTTAGAACCAGACGAGATAGCTGAAGATTTAACGTACGAGGAGGTACCTGTCAAGATCTTGGATAGGAAGGAGCATGTTCTACGCTCGAAAATTATACCTCAAGTTAAAGTTTTGTGGAGAAACCATGCGATTGAGGAAATGACCTGGGAGTTGGAATCGGAAATGAAAGCGATGTATCCTCACCTTTTCGACATACCAGGTACGTACGTCAATTTCGAGGACGAAATTTTATAAGGAGGGGAGGTTGTAAGACCCCAACTTTTATGAATAAAGATTTAATTTTCTTTATATTATTTCGAAACAGTAAGGTGTTGTTTTGATAAATATGAAAGTTATGGGTGAAATGTGCAAATATTTTTAAAATGAGCAAGTGGTTATAAAATATTCTTGTTGTCGGAGAATATTCGTTTGATCGTGGAATATTCTTGTTGTCGGGGAATATTCGTACGACGGCGCAGCTATTTGTGGGCCCCCACAACGGAATAACTGTCGGATATAGAAAGCGACAGAAATAACTTTTTACAAAATAACAGCGTAGTTGTTACCGTTAGTACTGTTAAAATACCCGGTGGTTAAAATACAGTGATACACGGTGTTGCATAGTAGCACACGGTATTGCACAGTATTTCAAATTATTGAGTCTTACGTGAGAAGCCATTACTCAATTATTGTTACAGTAATTACTGTTCAATATTTTATATTATTGACTCAATAATTGGTACGTTGATATTTTATATTATTGACTCAATAATTGTTACATTGATATTTTATTGACTCAATAATTGCTACGTTGCTATTTTATATGATTGATTCAATAATGGCTACAGTTGATATTTTGTAGTATTGATTCAATAATTGTCGTTGCACAGTATTTCACGTTATCAACTCAATAATTCATATTATTTGAATAATATTATTAGATAGCATTATTGACAATGTCTAAGGAAGTTCTGTCTAGGAGAGGTTATTTAATTGCGCGCCACTAAGGAGAAGTCCTTATCGGAAGGCCCCCTCTTTCTTGGGAACGACCTGGTTGTCAATATTGTAGTTCTGTAATATTATATGTGAATAATTAATTATTGATTTATATGATAAGGAAATATTTATTTTGTGGATATTAAAGAAGGAATTGGCGCTGATAAGTTTTTATCAATATTTTGGTGTGAGAAATCATCTGTTTATGGATTTCGGATAATTTATGTTTGGAATTTGGAAAAACTTCCTTCTGCAAAGTTGTAGAGAATTAAATTTCCTATGGAAGGATATAGAATTTGTATTTTTCTGACAAAGGGGCTATTTGTTATGAATTATTGAAGTTTCGGAAAATATATATATATTTTTAATGGGTGGGCCCCACTTTTGGTTGAAAAATATGCTGATGGCTTTTTGGAGAGCAGCCGGCGGCTGGAGAAAAAAAATAATATTTTATTCATTTAGTCTCCTTTGGCATCCTAAGCTTTTCCTATAAATAGGGTGCTTAGGTTAGAATTGAAAATCACACCAGAATCAGAAGTTTTCTCTCTCTATAATATCGAGCGTATTTTTGTGAGTATTTCTATACTTTGAGTATTAGTATTCAGTGCAAGTTTCCTTCAATATTATATCCGATATTCCAGTCAGAGGTACTATCTTTTTGAGGTAAGGGATGTTATTTTCTTTCGTAAATGATGTTATTCTTTTCAATATCATTATACAGAAATATTGTCATGGATTTTATGTTGAAATTCTTACTTTTTCCGTCGGGGTTACTATTCACGTATACGGCACTATTCACGGAAAAATTAAATTTTCTTCTATTTGTCCAAATTGCTTGTTAAGGTTACTATCTTTGATTGTATCCAAGTTTTGAGCTCTATTCTTGAATTTTAATTGATTATTACGAGATATTTTTGAATTTGATATACTAAAATACGAATCCTTAGTATTTGTCTTTTATCTCACTGGATTCATTTTTTTTAAATATTTTTCATCATTCTCAGTCCTAAAAGGTGATGTAACTGAATATCTTTGGCCTGTAGAGCAAAGATGAATGATTACTTGATGAATATCTTTTGCCTGTAGAGCAAAGATGAATGATTACCTGATGAATATCTTTGGCCTGTAGTGCAAAGATGACAGGTGTTGAGATGAACATGATCACTGATGATACAAATGAATATCTTTGGCCTGTAGTGCAAAGATGAATATTTGATTCGAGATGTATATTGATTGATGTTACAGGGATAAAATATTGATGATGGACTTTTAAATCATAGAAGATAGTAGACTTCATTCTCTGCTTAATTCTTCTAATGAATTGTTATTTCCGCTGCGAATATTGATCTAAGATTGGTTGTCCATTATATTTTATCTGATTTGTTGAAGACTAACGATAATTTATTTTTCATTATCTTAGTCATAATATTCTTTACTGAGCTAGTTGAGCTCACCCTTTTCATCTGTTGTCCTCTTCAAGAAATGAGAATGTTGCGGGAACTAGTCGGGGAACAGAATGATGGTCCGAGTTAGAGCAGTAGTAGTCCTCACTATTTCTGATAAATAGTGTGATAATAATTGTAATGAGGACTTAGTTTGAATCTTAATATTTTCTACGTATTTGTATTGACACTCACAGTTGTGTGGTCGTATTTTGCACGACCGTATGATATAAAGTTTGTATTTGAATTCTGTACCATGTATTTGGCGACTCAGAATGGGTTGGGTTGAATGGACCTATTCTGGGGGGCGTCACAGTATGACCATATATATATATGGGTAATGGTCCATAGTATGTATTTGTTATGAAATCTTTTAGGGCATACACCATCTATACAATTGAAAACAAGAAAGAACGACCATGATTAAAAACTAAAAAATCAACATCTGTTACAATTAGTAGCGGACGCTAATCAGAATAATGATTTGACTTTATTTACTAAATATTAGATTTAGGGCTTATTAAATAGAGTCTAAAGTTTATTAATTAAGGTTAACGGTTTATTAACCAAGGTATAAGGTTTAATAACTAGGGTTTACAATTTATTAACTCCTTTTAAACCCAAAGAGTTAATAAAACCTAAACCCTGGTTATTAAACGTTAGTTAATAAATTCAAATTTTTACTCTGATTAACGTCCACTACCATTAATAGCGAATGATATGTGTTTTTTTACCGTCCATTACTAATAGTAGCGGACATCAATTTTTAGTTTTTAATCCTAGTCGTTGCTTATTGTTTTAATGGTATAGACGGTGTATGCTCGTTCTATAAGGATTCATAACAAATACATGTTATAGATCATTTCTCTATATATATATATGGTGTATATATATATGGCTGTAAAAGTAAATAAAATATACAAATATGTAATTTCTTTGGTGTTAAATTGGTGTGAACTTTGTGGAAAATAATAACGATATTTTTGCGAAAATTTGCTTATGACCTAATTATAAATGCAATTGTGTAATATAGTATTAAATTATCAAATGGTTTATGTTGTTTTTTAGGTCAAATATGGACAATTAGAATCATGGACCAATTGATATTAGGGCATTATTGATGTTCTTCTTTGAATTGGTTTCTCTCTTTCAAAAATGAGCAAAAGAGTAGTTCATATTCATAATATCCCATGGGTTAGAAAACATAATTGAGAATGACATATCAGTAACATGTCATTTTAACATTTTTTTATGTGAAGAAATTAAAAATAATGCAAATAAGCATTCCGTCAAGTTAACGGTGTTCAACTTATGGCGGTTAACGATTTGGGCAAAACAAAATTTTATGGTTTAAAGTGATTTTTTAGTAAATTGTTAAAAACAGAAAAAAATAAATAAATTTATATCTAACGTCATTTATCCTTTCTAAAAAGTAAAATTTACGCAAAACTTCCTTCATGAATTATATATAGAACTCACATTTATGAAAGTAAGATGTTGTGAAAATACAATTTTTTTTGTGTGTTAATAACAAGTTACCCAATATTCCAACATTACAAATTTACAATTCCAAAACTAAAAGGATAAAATAGAAATTATCATAAAAGTTGAAGGTCATTTGAATAAGTCAAAATGGCTTCAAAAGTTTTGCTCAACTTTATATATTACTCCATCGGTCCATAAAAAATTGGCTTAATTTGACTTTTTTTTTTATTATTTGTCAAATTGACCAATTTGAATTAAGAATCAAGCATATTTATTTATATTATCAAATATATGAAAATTAGAGTTGGTAGAAAATTCGATAGAGTTTCTTATGTTTATAATTTCTTCATCTATATTTACAAGAAAATAAGATAAAATTTTAATTACAAAAATGATCAATTTAATTAAAAAAGTCAAACTAAGACAGTTTTTATAAGATTTAGCTTCCCTCCATTATACATTTCTTCTAATTTTATCCAATACACCAATTATTTGTTCTCAATAATTTTGTTAGTAATGATCAAAATATGTTAATAGATAGTTGATGATATTAAAATCAATCTTACAAAAATTAGAATCATAAAAAAATATTTTAACCGTTAAAAGTCTAAAAGAAGTTTCATCTATTGAAAATTTGATAAAAAAAATCCATAAATTCATCAAATGGTGAAAAATTATCGAATTATTTTTATTTTTAAAACAATTATGCTGTTCAATATATTAAATTAGTTGACTAATATCGATTTTAATTATACTATTTACAACTACTTCTTTCATTCAAAAATTAGAGATATAATTTGACTTTTGAGATCAAATGACAACATATTAAATTTCAAATTGATGTGAATGTATTTAATTTTAGTTGATATAATTATTATAATTGTATAATATATAAAAAATCTATTAATCATACAATTTATTTTATTTTAAAATTTTATGAGTCATATCAATTTTAAAATTTAATATGTTATATTATATTTTTAATTTTGGAATGTAATTGAAGTGATTCAAAATCCATTTTTTTTTTGTAAGACGGAGGGAGTAGAAGATAGATATATTAGATGTAATCTTGTTATTTGTGGACATAATAAAATATACCACTTTTAATTTTATTAATAATAAAAAGATTATTAAATTGACGCATTTAGAGGTAAATGTAATGAGAAAATATTGTACATGAATAATTTTGTAGGGAGATAAAGCGGGAGAGATTTGGCCCATAGAGTGAGAGTGTTAAATTTGTAGAGAGAGAAAGAGATACCAATTTGGAAGAGAGAGAGGAGACAGACTGTGTGAGATTTTTAGAAAGAGAAATTAGAGGGATTGGAAAACTTAAAGGTGTGTTTGGCTTTCAGGTTTTCTCTTTTTTATTTTTTCTTCCACATTTCGACCGAAAACCTAACAGTATTTTCAAAAATATTTTGGTTTTACTCGAATCGAATCGGAGAATTTGAGCTAGGGTTTGAATTTGATATTCCAATCGTAGAAAACGAAGACGTTTGAGTTGGGAATTCGAATTCATTTCAATCTCAACGTGTTGATCAGAAATGCGATTTGTTGAGAATTCCCAGCTCCGATCTCGATAACAAGGCTGCAATTTTAGGGTTAAGGACATGGATGTTGATTCCTCAATGGCGCCGGATACCGATCAGGATTCAACGAGCAAGAACAACGATAACCTTAATCTCGAACAGCTCGAGCAATCTGGAGAAGATGATTCCGGAGGATCTCAGCCGGCAACTCAGCAACATTCATTACAGCCGCAGCAGCAGGCTCAGGGAAGTCCAGTGGTGGGACCTAGGCACGCACCCACATATACAGTAGTTAATGCGATTTTAGATAAGAAAGAGGATGGTCCAGGGCCGAGGTGCGGCCACACTTTGACGGCCGTGGCGGCCGTTGGGGAGGAAGGGACCCCGGGTTACATTGGGTCAAGGCTTATTCTTTTTGGTGGGGCGACGGCACTCGAGGGAAATTCTGCTGCTTCTGGAACTCCTACCTCTGCAGGGAGTGCAGGAATAAGTATGTTGTTGTTTGATGCCCTAGATTCTAAGTTTAGTTCAAGTTTTTTTGTTCGAGTTCAATTATGTGGTGCAAAACTGTTAAATTATGTGTTATGTTAAATTAGGTAACCTTGAAAGGTGATAACTTTTTTTTGTTTGTTGGGGTTTACACTGAAAATAGATAAGATCATCAGAACTATTTTTCCCTTTTTAGGAATGAGTAAATGGTCTGCTGGTTGATTGATGAGAAAGTGGATAAGAACTCTACTTTTTGTGTGTTTATAAATGCATGTTTGGGTTTTTGTGTTTAATTATATATTGTAAGTTGAAACTGATTGTAGAGGTACTTGATGATTAGAACGTAGTTGGAAACAAACTAAATCGACTTTCTTATGTTAGCTGTTTTGTTCCACGTGACACTGATATAAAAGAAATCCTATTTAGTTATCATTTGAACTGCCTATTTAAGCTCATTTTGGAACTGTCCTAAATTCCCAATTTTGTTAATACTAGAAACTCAGTAAGCCAAATTACCTGTTGTTTGTCGAAACATTGCATTTGTGTTATTTCAAGCGATTTAAGGTCATTCAACTACGTGGTGATGATATTGGATATGATGCAATAGTTGAACCTTGAAATGGGTGAGTTTTAACTACCGTTCTTAATTTTTTACTTTCCTTTTAAAAAAAATTCTTTAGCGGCATGTTTGATCTGAACCAAAATCCAGTTCGAAACCAATCATGTGAAGTTGCTTGAAAACCATCTCTTAAAAGGACCTTAATATGCTCCCCTCCTCCCTAAAGAAAGAACTCCGTCCTCAGCCCCTAGGCCCCCTTACAGAGAGAGGGGATGGATGCTACTGTGTCAGTTACTAGTCCACATGTACCAAATGAAGGACCTTCTTAGTTTAACGCTGGCGTAATGATTTAATAAAAGTCAGTTTTTTAGCAAGAGTATATAAGCAGCTGTTTCTTTTTCTTCTCTTACAATATTTCTAGTTCGTGGTGAAAGATCCCATCAACGTTAATGTCAGACTTGGCTTGACTCAAAGGGACAAGCCACAAACACTCTTCTTTTTCTTAGTCTTCTCTATCTAAAGGGAGTTTATTTGGTAGCTATGCTAAGAACTTCAACTCTGTTATCCATTAGGTTGTAGTGATTTAAGTTCAATTACTTGGTGTTAGTATTGGTTATGGCGTATGTAATTTCTATTTTGTGTTATCTATGTAAAGTTCTTGGGAAAGCCAACTGAATAGAGTTGCTTGATGTGGTTATTATAATTCAAGTAAACGAAGCCACTTTCATTAGTATTTAACAAAACATATGATAAGTATTTTGGCCCTATTGCAATCTCACTAGTCTTTTAATACTCAAGTAAGCCACTAAGCCTCCATTAACATGGATCATAATAATCAAAAGAGACAAAACAACCCTGGCTGTGTCAAGTGGTAGTCCAAATTTTTTTATTTATTTAAACAAAAAAAGTGAAATTACTTGTATAATATACTAATTTAATAAAAAATACCTATATATAAATTGATTCCCTCCCCCCCCCCCAAAAAAAAAACCAAAAAAATAAAAATAAAAATCAGAAGTTAATTATTTGTAAAGGTTATTCCTCTATATTTTATTTTTTATTTTCAAATTAGCACATTTGAACTCTGAACTAAATAAAGAAGGCTTATATTATACTTCAAAACAGTGCCATTTTTTAGAAGTGAATGATTAAATTGGTAAGTTTTTAGTCTCCAAATTACATATATTTGGTCACCAAAAGTGGAATAGATGACGCTGATTTTATTGATATTATTGCATCTACACTCTACACCATAACTTTAGTAAAATGGCCATCCTTCGTGATTTTATGCGTCTACCCATTATTGTGACTTTTGTCATTTTCTCTCATGTTCATTAAAAATAAAAAATCCACCCAAGCGGCCAGCACCTAGCAATAATTCTGCCCGATGGACTGTCTAGGTGCTGCCCGCAACAATTATGGCATGAATAAGTATGTGTTTGTAAGATTTGTTTTATTTCTAGTTCAATCTTATAATTGAATAATGCTACCGATTGAAGTAGCATTTTGATGATTTGAACTTCTACCTCCATTCTTTAAAGGATTTCTCAACTCAAATTAAGAAATATAAATTAGAGGAGAGAGAGAGGGAGTATATAAGTTCCAATCTTACCCCAAGCAGACCCCACATAAGTACATTAATGAATCTTTTTTGTTCTCCTAAAACTGGTGGACCTCACCCAAGTGTACTTTTGAGGTTAAATTAGTCTTTATAGTACATTTTACATTTGTAAAGTCATCCTTTGGCGGACAAATTTTTCTCTATATTTAGACATCCTTTGGAGGACGGAGGGTGCTTTCTCAGTTAAAAACAACTATTGAAGTTGCCTATGTGGTCACCCCGGTCAGTAGGTTAATACGAAACAATCAAACAAAAGAACCCCAAATTTATTACCTTTTTTAACCAAGTATAGTTCAAGTGATTTGAGATCAGTAACGTGTTGTTGATCTTGTATTAAATGTCATAAGGACCCTACTTTAGTTTAAATTGCATGTTTGGATTTCATTGTATCCTTAAATTCCAAATGATTTTTGTTGCAACCATTTATCCATTGAAAACCAACGACATGAAGTTGCTTATTGTGGTGGTTATGTTCTTATGAACCTGTTAAATAAAAGAACCCTGGTTTTATTACCAATTATAGCAAGTATATATTAATCATCTTTGGTTTGTTGCCATTTTTGTAAAATTTGTTGATACTGAAGTAAAGCCTAAATTAGCAGAAAATTATCTGACTCGATATGTATTGATTGGGCATTCACTTCATTTATGTATCCAGTGTGTGTATGAGCGTAGGTGGGTGGATTGGCCCTAGGCTATAAGGCTAAACCTCATGTAAGAAATATTATTTAATGGAAGCTGATATCATTTCTTTCAGTGTAAAGATATTATAAGAGGATTGTTTGATAGGAAGTGCTTTTCAACTTAAATCCCTACCATAACAATTTTGGTTGTGCTTGATCACAGGGTTAGCAGGGGCGACATCTGACGTGCACTGTTACGATGTTCTTACAAATAAATGGTCTAGGTAAGCCTGGAGCATTGATCGCCTCAAAAGCAAGTGATTCATTAATCATATTGTTTCATCATCAAATGGTTACCTCTGTTTAGTCTAGAATTGGTATGGATTGTTTCTGAACTCTAAAAAACTTTGCAGAATCACTCCATTTGGAGAACCACCAACACCAAGGGCAGCTCATGTAGCAACTGCTGTGGGTACTATGGTAGTAATTCAGGTTGGTAGACAACTTAATATCTCAGAAGCTTGTTTGGCCTTCAGATTCTTTTAAATTTTCTTTTAATTTATTCTAATCATCAAATTTCTATTCAACACAGGGTGGAATTGGTCCAGCTGGATTGTCTGCTGAGGATCTTCATGTTCTTGACCTTACACAGCAACGGCCACGATGGCATAGGTTAGAATGTTAAATGATGTGATTGTCCAATCATGAATGTTTAGTACACCTATATAGTGTATGTAAAGAACTAACAATAGATTGTGTATACGTCGGATGCCTCCGTAGAATGCACATGAAAAAAGAATATTTGAAATGGCTTTTGAAACCAATCTTATTTTCTTTTAGGGTGGTGGTTCAAGGCCCTGGACCAGGGCCACGTTATGGGCATGTCATGGCTCTGGTGGGGCAAAGATATCTCATGGCAATTGGTGGAAATGATGGTATGTCTCTATACTGTTTCTTCCTTCTGTGTTGATTAGAATATATATCTCCGTCGGATGACCTTTGCTTCAAAAATCAATAATTTGGTGAAACATCTCCAGCAAAGAGACCACTCGCTGATGTATGGGCCCTGGATACAGCTGCCAAGCCGTATGAATGGCGGAAATTGGAACCTGAAGGGGAAGGTCCACCTCCGTGCATGTAAGTTTCTCCTTATTTTAGTTATTATGCTTTATTAGAAGACTTTACACTTGGCATTTATTGGAAGAATGTTCTTGTTAAGTCAGGTTGTAATCATAGTGTTCACAGTTCTGTTCCACCCCCTCGGCAGCTGTTTGTTATACTTACTCAAACGAAGAAAAGGAGAATATATCGACCCTTGGCTAAACTGATTTTTAATTTTAACTATACAGCTGGGAAAGCTAGTGCTTGTCAATGAAGATTATTGTCTAGGTGATAACTAATTTGCTACTTTGAGTAGGTATGCCACTGCAAGTGCACGCTCGGATGGTCTTCTTCTGCTTTGTGGAGGGAGAGATGCAAACAGTGTGGTGAGTTATATGTATTAGTTGCATCAGTAATTCTTGTATTTGTTTAATGATGTAAATTTGCAGGATATTTTCATTTATAATATGTAGTTTGCTCCCCTCACTCTAAGGCAACAGCTGTACGCTTAGGAAGATGCACATTGTGTGTCTTTTTTCTTTTCATTTTTTCCTTTTTTTTTAAATCTTTTCCGAACAAAACGTGGCCAGAGCAGAGTCCTTGGTCTTAATATTGATTCTTGTTTGAATGATCACTTAGACGTTTATATCCGACTTGAACACAGACTACACAGTCAGGATTTGGTTTTTATAGAGCTTCCATATTTGGTGGGACTACTTATTTCATGAGCCATTGTATACTTTTTTTTACCTTTATATGTCATATGTAGTGAACTATAATCCATGTTGGACAAGTTGGTCACCTTTGTTGTTGTATTACACATGTGCACACTGAGGATTTTATATACCAAAATTACGTTGGATGCAAATAAGCATTTGGAAAATCACAATTGTTTAATTGTAATGAGTTGCTCCATCTACTCAACTAAATAAGCATTTGTAAAGTCGCACTCGTTTAATGAGCATTTTTTATTGTTCGAGTGTTGATATGTGTTTCTTTTGGGGTTTGGGTGGATTGCAGCTGGGTTGTTGTGAAGGCCCAAGGTCGCTGGTTCCAATCCCCAACAAAAACTATCAAAAAAGGAAAATCTATAAATAATGAGGCTTTTAACGCATATTTGCAATAGTAATAGTATACTAATAGCTCTTTTAGTGGTTAGGGTTTGAAGTTTGTGACAGTTTGTTGGTCACAAGAGCCTCCCTTCTTTTGGCCTTCTATACTATTGACATGTAATATTTTTTTAAATGATATATTCTTTCTACTTGCACTGCATAAACTTGGTTATGTTTATTTAACATGTTGGTTTCTAATACTGGAAAATATGTTTGTTTAACCTATATCATCCTCTGTATGATTGTTGCAGCCACTAGCCAGTGCATATGGACTTGCCAAACATAGAGATGGTCGCTGGGAATGGGCAATTGCTCCTGGTGTTTCACCATCTCCTAGATATCAACATGCAGCTGTGAGTCCTTTTTTACTAATTCTCTATCATATCTACGGAACCAAGTGACTAACTATTTTGTGGTACTGCCACTTTTAGGTGTTTGTTAACGCTCGGCTCCATGTTTCTGGAGGGGCACTTGGTGGTGGACGGATGGTGGAGGACTCTTCAAGTATTGCAGGTTCTTATCTTGCTTTGCTTGCCTCTTTATTGAATTTCTTTTATATTTTGATTCCAATCCTAAAAATATTCTAAATCTGGCAAATAGCATCATTGAATAAACTTTTTACCAGTCAAGTCATTGAACTGTTCTTTTTTTCTTCCAAAAAATGAAAATGTCCAGCTCGTTAAATTCTTAATGACATCGCAATGGTAAGGTGGACAAATCTGGCAAATTTAGAGAAACACAAAATATGGTACTTTATCCCAATTTACGAGGCCATTTTAACCAACCTAACAAAGAAAAAAAGAGGGAGGGGGGGAGTCTAATGTTCATCAGAATTGGGCGAAGCTCTCCACATAAACTAATTTTAGTTCTTCATCTCAATTGAACCCAAAAACTTGCAAATTACAGTCCTCGATCGCACATTTTTCTCCATCAAATTTTGTGCGGCTCGGCACTGCCGTCCTACTGTGACAGGCCACAACCACTTACTCATCAAAAGAGGCGGGCTGCTGTTGCTTGGACCATAGCCGCAACCAGGTTGTTGCTTTTTCAGTTCTCTCTCTCCTCTGTCTGTTTCTTTGTGCTCTCTCTCTCTCTCACCTTCACATTAATTCGACTAAACCTTGGGCTCATTAACCCTCTTTATTCACAGACCCATTTCTCTTCTTTGCTGACCCAAGATGAGACCTAATTATAAAAATAGAACATCATTGTCTTTCCAATTCCCCATCTGTGCCCAAACTCCGAAGAGTTTGGTCAGAAATTGAAGGATTTCTAGTGGAACTGAGGAAGCTTGATAATGGTGGCGAGCCCTTAACCCTATGAATGTGCCCGAGGTTTGGGGGCGAGTAATGTCTGTTTGTCTTTCTGCCTCTCAGTATGCGCCCAAGGTTTGCATAACCTTATTGGACCTTGATATACATTGTGTCTATTTTGTTATGGTTAAATCATTTAAAGCAATTGAAAGTGTAGCATATTAAAAGCAGCTTTATCTCTGTTCTGTCAATGTTCCATTTCACCAATTTCTCATGAATTTTCTTGTGTTTCTTCTTTATGCAGTTCTAGATACTGCAGCAGGAGTTTGGTGTGATACAAAATCTGTTGTTACTAGTCCTAGGACAGGCAGATACAGCGCTGATGCTGCTGGTGGAGACGCTGCAGTTGAATTAACAAGGCGTTGTAGGCATGCAGCAGCTGCTGTTGGGGACTTGATTTTTATATATGGTGGTCTACGTGGAGGTAAGATGGCTATTTGAATCGTTGAATCTTTCAATTAATATGTATTTTTGAGTTGGCTTCTGCCTGCTGGTATTAGATCCTTGTGTGTTGTTGCCTACTTAATCTGCCCCAACTATTCTTGGGTTGTCAAGTAACTAGCTTACTGAGACATTCAGATTTCAGACTGAGTTTATCTACCTAACAGTGACAAAAGAAGTTTGTTTAGAGGAAAATGGGGACTATTAATATTTAATGTGCAAGGTTTATGCCTAAATTGTATAATTGACAATTATTACTTTTCAGGAGTTTCATATTTTATTTTTCCAATAACATAGTGTGTTATTTCCCTACAGCTTTTGAATTTTTTTTTCTTGAAGTTCGCTCACTGGATACGAAAGTTCTGCACGAGCAAATATATAATTTGATTTAGACTTCAATAACTCCTCTACGTTTGCATGTTTGTTTCAATTCTTTTTGTGAGAATTGTCTCGGGGAGTGGATCTGTTAAAATTTTAGGATTTCCTCTTGAAACAACCTGGGTCAAATCCCGAGTCCGGAACAAATCTCGGGTCAAATCTCAAGTCCGAATCGAATCAAATCCATCCAAATAAATTCTTAAACCACTGGCCCAATAGTATCTTCTAAGGTCATTTTAGGGGCTGTTTGTTTAGTACTGAATGATTGAATTGGTTAGCCATTTAGTGCGTTTGTTTTGAAAAAAAATTGTCTGAATGGCTGACCGATTCAGCCATTCAGACGATTTGGGTTGAATGGCTAAATCCTATTTTTTTGGTTGAATGGGCTGAATGATAGCTGAATGAAGTATTTTATATATATATATATTTTTACAATATTAACTATTATATTAAGTAATATTAAATAAATTTACAACAATTTTGAATTTTTTTAGAGGGGTAAAATAATAAAAATCTGTTATTTAGATATTTCAGACATGTTAATTATCAAACAACTTTTTTCATTCAGATTATTATTCAGATTCAGCTCATTCAGATTCAGATTCATTCAGTTTTTATCAAACACTCCCTTAGCCTACCACAGACTCACCCAAAAGGTCATGAATTTAAGGTACTATTGATAGTAACTTAATTCCTTAAGTACAGACAAATTTTTTCTATATCTTTCGATGTAGGATTGGGGTGTTACAAACTCCCCCACTTAAATTTCTGACGTCCTCGTCAGAATCGATCACACACGGTCTACAAATCTTTTTCTCTCTAGCCATTGTGAGATAATACCGGTTGGCTTCGTGTCTTCTCTTTCGGACCTCCATCTCTCTATTATGGGATAATACCACCAGCCTTTGTGTTCCGACCTTTGACAACTCGATCGGATGACCCGACACGAGCTTTCGAGAGTCGGCTCTGATACCATATAAAACAACTTGGGTCAAATCTCGAGTCCGGAATAAACCTCGGGTCAAATCCCAAGTTCGAATAGAGTCAAATCTATCCAAATAAACTTAAACCACTGGCTCAATAATATCTTCTTGGGTCGTCTTAGCTCACCACAAGGCTCACCCAATAGGTCATGACTTTAAGGTATTATTGGTAGTAACTTAATTCCTTAAGTACAGACAAATTTTTTCCATATATTTCGATGTGGGATTGCGGTGTTACACCTCTAGTCACCGATGAGACAATGTCCTCAATTTTTTCATCACAATTACATTAACATACCATCACTATAAAACCAAGCACTAATTAAATTTAGGAATAAAGATGGAACAAAAAATATCCTGCAATTTTGTAAATTTTTTCAAGTGGGACTCTTTTTATCAAACTAAGGGAGTATTTATTAACCTATACGTTCTCGTTCTAGCCTAGTGAACCCTTTTTTTTTTTAGCGCTTAACCAATAACTTTTGAGTTCAATTCTCTCTAGAATACTGTTATAATTTTTTTTCTTGTTGTCCGTTTCAAACCTTATATTTCTGTATAATACTAATAAGTGGCATGTCATTGGTTTGCACTAGGATACTGAGTATGATCTGTTTTTTATAGGGGTGTTACTGGATGACCTACTAGTTGCTGAAGATCTGGCTGCAGCTGAAACAACTAGTGCAGCTTCACATGCAGCTGCTGCAGCTGCTGCATCAAACGTACAGGCAGGGAGGTTGGCAGGAAGGTATGGTTTTGTTGATGAAAGAACAAGGCAACCAATTCCTGAACCAGTTACTGATGGTTCAGTGGTGCTGGGAAGTCCTGTGGCACCCCCTGCTAATGGGGATATGTATACTGATATTAGCACTGAAAATGCTATGCTAGAAGGTTCAAGGTACGCCACCATATGTATACGTATATACACAGAAATTGTTCAGTTCTATAAGTCTGTTGCACATTCTTTTTTCTTTGAAGTTTATACATATGCTTAATATGGTTTTCTGTACAGGAGACTGAGCAAAGGTGTTGAGTATTTAGTTGAGGCATCAGCAGCAGAAGCTGAGGCTATTACTGCAACCTTGGCTGCTGCCAAAGCACGGCAGGTCAATGGAGAAGTTGAATTGCCAGACAGGGATCGGGGGGCCGAGGCTACTCCTAGTGGGAAACAGATATCTACCCTGATCAAGCCTGATTCTGCTGTTACAAATAATTCAGCTCCCGCTGGTGTTAGGCTGCATCACAGAGCTGTCAGTATCAAATTTGGTCCTTATCTTGAATGCTATACTTCAAGTCTTATTGGTTGTGCAGGATTCATTTATGATACTTTGTAAGCATTTGTAGGTGGTTGTAGCTGCAGAGACTGGTGGAGCTTTAGGTGGTATGGTTAGATCGCTTTCAATTGATCAATTTGAAAATGAAGGTAGGCGGGTAAGCTATGGAACCCCAGAAAATGCAACAGCAGCAAGGAAACTTTTAGATCGACAAATGTCTATCAACAGTGTACCCAAAAAGGTTGAGGATTTATTTCATGCGTGTAATATAGTACTATATCATGGAATAGGAATTCGACAAAATGCACTTCTGCGTTATGATATCTGCAATGAAGAAACATTGACAAATTCCACGATGATTGAAATGGTTGGGTGCTTTCATATCTGCATGAACTTCTGGTGCTGTTACATTTCTCATCGAAAATAATTGACATACTTATAGTTTAAGTCTGTTGGTCAGAAATAAATGGCCTTCCCCTCTTCTGGAATCTATTGCATGGGTATTTAATGTTTCTCTTTCGTATCAGAATATTCGAATGAAGTTTTTGAAGATTTTTAAAAAACCTTTTTTGGCATGTGGTGAAAAAAGATCAAGTCAAGATCTGAATTTTGTGCACTATTATTTACTTGGGGTTGGATTATTATTTTTTGTCCATGGTTTAGTGTATTCCCTCAGTTTAGCTTCTTGATTGCTATCTTGAGATATGGTGAATTATCTTCAATTCAGGTGATGGCTCATCTTTTGAAGCCTCGTGGTTGGAAGCCTCCTGTTCGCAGACAATTTTTCCTGGACTGCAATGAAATAGCTGATCTTTGTGATAGTGCTGAAAAAATATTTTCAAGCGAGCCAAGTGTTCTGCAGCTTAGAGCACCTATCAAGATATTTGGTGATCTGCATGGGCAGTTTGGGGACCTTATGCGACTTTTTGACGAGTACGGCTCCCCTTCTACTGCTGGGGATATAGCGTAAGTGTTTTCTTTATTGATGCATTTTCTTCATGTTCGGATTTTAATCCATATTGTTTTGATCCCAAACTCATGTTTATGTGAAAATACTGGAACCTTCCTACATTGCGTATACCATCTTCATTTTTGGTATATTTGTGCGTTTGATAATTTCAAGCTCTAACCTTGATCACTTGTGCTCATGCATTTTAGCTTGTACTGGTAAATTTGTGGTTATGCTCACAAGGATCATGATTTTGACTAGAAAATCCCAAGCTGAAAGAGAAAACACCGCTGCACTCTAAATAGGACAACCACAAAACATTTTCATTAATAGGTGTTTTACGTATAGCTTGTAGGGAATGATGAACAAGATTTGATATGCTTAAATTTCATCAGTTACATGTGCTAAACATTGTTTATTACTGTCGTTGGAGACTAAACATTTTACTATTTAAATCCAGAAACTTCTTGCAACTAAACATTCATTAAACTCAATAATGGCTTGTACCAGTTATTGACACAGTTTTTCTTTCAATGCGTCCATTTGCGATGCACTAAATCCTTTAACTTGGTTCTATCATTTTTTCTCCAGTATGATTATAATGAAATCAAACTTAGGAAGCCATGGGTGAATATTTTTGCTTTCATGAAAACCTAATTTGTTTTATTTGTTCTGTGTAGTTATTGTAGTTCCTTGTTACTTGTAGAGATTTTGTTTTAAAATTGAAATTATGTATGGGTTATTACTTTGTTGACACTGATTTAAGTATAGCTATTGTCTCGTTTTTATTGCTGTAAGAAAATTCTTTTCAGGATTAGAGCATCTAGTTCCAATTGTTCACTCATACTCGGATCATCAATTTGCCAAGGTGGAATTAGCTGATAGCTAGAACCGAACTACCCAGAATAGGTGTTATTAGTTCATTACTCGGTATGAATAGTTAAGTATTTAGAGAATGGATTATTCTTGCAAGCTTAACAATGGCCCTCATGCCACCCCCTCTTCCTCGCACCATGGAGATACTTCAGGAAGTAGAAACTTCATAATTCCCACAACCAGGGATAGAATCATTAATGGGAAGGCTTGTAACTAAGGCTTTGCAAAAGAGGTCTACTATTATGTTAGTTACTTAGCTGTAAAATCTTAAGCTGTTTTGTTTGTGTCCACATGTGAGCGCATGTGCGCGCACAAACACAATGCATTTAATTTTCTAGTATTTGTATATTTATGTGAATATGTGTTTGTTTATGTACTATATGTTCTTTCCTTTTCTAATCATATCTTTTGCTGTTATATGGATTTATGTTCATGATGTTATTATGTGCTCAGTTATGCACTCATAAATTCTTCGCCATCTTTCTTGTTATGCTAATTTTGTACAATGACTATCAGATATATCGATTATCTCTTCTTAGGAGATTATGTTGATCGTGGTCAGCACAGCTTGGAAACCATCTCTCTTCTGCTTGCTTTGAAGGTACTATTGCTTTGTGTTTGTCCTATTCTGGCTCTTATGTTGTATGATTTCTTATGTTTTTTAAGAATTGGCTGATTGAGAGCTTTACAGGTTGAGTATCCTCAAAATGTACATTTGATTCGTGGAAATCATGAAGCTGCAGATATCAATGCCCTTTTTGGCTTTCGAATTGAATGTATTGAGCGCATGGTACGGTGCTATTATATTTGTATATTATGATGTTTGTGATTTTCATCTTTCACTAGTAAATGACTATTTACTTAATGATCTGCTAAACAGGGTGAGAGAGATGGAATTTGGGCATGGCATCGGATAAACAGATTGTTCAACTGGCTTCCCCTGGCAGCTCTTATTGAGAAAAAAATAATTTGTATGCATGGTGGTATAGGAAGGTCAATAAATCATATTGAACAAATTGAAGGCCTTCAGCGTCCAATCACGATGGAAGCGGGTTCAATTGTTCTCATGGACCTATTATGGTTGGTACATGTCCATACTAGTACATTTATTTTGTTTTTTTATAGTGTTCAATTTGTTTCTTATTAAATGAATTTCTTTGTATAGGTCTGATCCAACTGAGAATGACAGTGTGGAAGGATTACGACCAAATGCAAGAGGTCCTGGGTTGGTTACATTTGGGGTTCGTATTGTTTCAGTTTTATCTTATTTCTTGCCATTTTTCTTATACTTGTTATTATTGTTTTGTGGTTGAGGTGCTTAACAAATTTAGTTTCTCATAATTTTTCTTTACATGTAGATGCTTCACATTAAGTGATTTTGTACACATTTAATTCTTTAGTTTACTTATTTTTGTTTTTAGATTTTGCAAGTATTTTTTTTCATTTTTTTAAACACAATATATAACACATTTTTGCGTAACATCTGATACCAATATTGCTACCCAATCCTGCAATTGACTGTGTGATACTTTTCTGATACCATGACTTTGAACCATGTGTAATGGTGACAATCTCGCGCACTCTGGATGATACTAATTGATATTGAATTATCACAGTGACATCCTTACTAGGCTTTCTGGTAGTCTTTTTGTGCTAAATACTCCCTCTTTTGTGAAGTCAAAAAATCAAAGAAAATATCTGGAGTTGGACACTTCTTTTTCCAAGGAATTTTTTTCTTCTAGAATGTGTAATTTATTGGTAGTTTCTTTATGATTTTGCATTTTATTGGTCATCCTGGCATGATATTTTATTCCAGCCTGACCGTGTGATGGAATTCTGCAACAACAATGATCTTCAATTAATTGTACGTGCACATGAATGTGTGATGGATGGCTTTGAGCGTTTTGCGCAGGGACATTTAATTACCCTTTTCTCAGCGACCAATTACTGTGGTACGATTTCACCTTCTACTTATTTATCGAGATTGTAGAAGCCTAGAAGGAGACTGCCCATTAAGCTAGTTATTGACTCATTCTTTCAATTTGTGCTGTTTCTATAGGTACTGCAAATAATGCTGGCGCAATCTTAGTCTTGGGTAGAGATCTTGTAGTGGTTCCAAAACTCATTCATCCATTGCCACCAGCAATTTCATCACCAGAAACGTCACCTGAACGGCACATAGAAGATACATGGATGCAGGTACTACTGGTTCTAGATTTGTTACCTATTCTGATATTGTTTCTCTCAGAAGCGTCTTTACCTTGTTCTATTGGTAATCTTGTTTCCTGTTTTTTTTTTGGCGTGATTAGGAACTTAATGCTAACAGACCGCCTACGCCAACTAGGGGGCGTCCTCAAGTTGCTAATGATAGGGGTTCTCTTGCTTGGATTTAGTGGGTCTAGTTACATATTGTTTCTCAAAACATTCCTGGATCATGCTGCCACCTTGGTATTTCTTGTTTCCTGTACATAGCATGAAGCTGTATGGAGATTTTCCCGAGCTTGTAATATCTGTTCTTGTTAGAGATGTGAAGGGTTTCAGCACATTTGGCGCACTCGGCAAATTTAGCAAGATCTCAAATCACTGAATACATGAGCTCGAAATCCACATTGTTGTGCTGAAAGGGTTCGGGGTTTCCCAAGCTGACCTTGTACATTGAGCTTGAGACGGGTAGAAGTTGCAGTCTTGTTTGTTTCTCCCTTTTGGCGGGGTAGTGGTCATGGGTATTTTTCTCAGTAGTTTTATATAAATTTTTATTTCTGGTTTAGATGTATTAATTTCTCTCTTAATTTTTATTTTCTTCTTAAAAAGGGGCACGAGCTACCCATATGGTTGGTGAGATATGATATTGAAATCATGGTGGGAGTTGATGTATCATAGAGGCGTTTCTTTGTGTAATTTGTATTTTATTCTGTACAATATAACTTTTTGTGTGAAGATAAGAAACTATTTGTATGAGAACATGATATTCATTCCTTGCTTCTCTGTGTGCGACGACTGGCTGGCTGGCTACATGTTATGATATTTGGGTGTTATGTACTTGTCAATGGAAATCATTTTAGAGCCGTTTGGCGAACGGTTCAGTGGAGTGGAGTAAATGCATTCTAAATTGAATTAGATTTTTTTTTTTTTTAGTTTGTTGATCTTCTAAAAGTGTTTAGTATATATACGGTTAACAAAGATAATTAAGAATTGGATGAACTAAACAACTTCATTGACGTAGTGGAATATTCAGTCACTCTTAACACAAATGTTGACGTCTAATTATTGTATCGACATAAAAATGATACTTTTAGTAAATAGAGCAACCAGAAATCCCTCTCAACTCTTGTTGCTCTCAACACTAGCACTAGCACTAGCCTATCTCTTTTGTAATTATTCCCTCTCAACTCACTCTTGTTGCTCAAATGCTTCTGGTTTTGTTAGACTTTGTTTTTGAGAAAAAAAAGTGTTAATTAGGTAGCCGGCAGGGGGGATTTGGGTGGGAGAGATTGAGCCATTATATTTTGGGATCCCTCAACTTCCTCAGCTATTTCTTTTTCTTGTTGAAATTTATCAAACACTTTGTTCTTTTCTTCTTGATCAATAAGTAGTGTTTCTTGATTTACTCGCACTTGTTCTATTTGTGGTTTTGGTTTTCCCTCACCTTCAGTACATATCTCGAGGCTCTTTTTGGTCAAAGAGCTCGATGATGAACACAAGGAGGTGACTCCACCGCCTTGTCCTTGGACTTTTCTGACAAAATGGAACTCCGAATATCAACTTGACTTGGATATATTTTCAACTTCCCTCCTCCCCTTGAACTCATTTTGGGATAACCATTTCTTGGAGGACATGCATGCATGTCCGCTAAAAGAGTTCGTCTGGTGGCATAATTTGGTGCTTTGGTTTGTTGACAGTGATCAGGTGGTCCCTGCAGAATGCATGGGTGCATATTCTTCCACTTTTAGATCGAGGGGGTGATGGTAAGCCAAAGCTCTTGTTTTTGTTTAGAGTAATTGGCATCTCTTCAAGTGATGTAGGGGGTGGTAAAGAATCAATATTTTCTCACTGCATAAAGTGTAATGAATTATGCCAAGTCACAAAAATCTTGATTTTGTACCCAAGTACTTCTTAGGGACATGCAGGTATTTTGTATCTCTAGCTCTGTGTGGTACTGCACAACTCTTTAAAGTTTTTCTGGACAAAATCAATTTAGGTATATTAGCTTGCTGATACCAATGGGTATTAAAGACGGATCATATATATCTAAATATGCATGTGTATTAACAAATACACACACAAAAAACAAAAACACAAACACTACTTTGAACGATTAATTGTTTTTTACCTTGAGCAAAACAACAACAGGCCAACTGAGGTAGGAGGGAGAGACAACTGAGTGCTAGTTAGTGAAGAGAGAAGAGGGTGATATATGCTTAAGGATCAAAGGGGCTGTGTGTGTGTGTGTGTATATATATATATATATATATATATATGGCTGAATGCAAATGCAAGGGAAGGGGAATATATATGTTGGGTATTTATAGTAAGACCAAAAAGCATATGGAACCTAGCTCCTTGTTCATAGGACCACCTATGCCCCAATAAAATAAAATGGCCTTTTGATCTCCTCAAATTATAATTTCTTACAATTACTCCAAGGGACAGGGATAAACTTTAGAGGGACTTCACAAATAACTTCTAAATCCTTAAATTCTAATTATTCATGTACTCAAGCTTACTTATTGAGGAACAGATATTTATGAGCAATTCTTATAGATATTTGTTTTAGGGTCCTCTTAACATATGCCCTTAGGGCACATGCTAAGCACACAGTTCAAGAGAATATTCTCTTAAACTGTGTGCATATGCTTTTGATTTCTGCACTTACACCAAGTTCAAGAGAATATGCACACAATTCAAGAGAATATTTCCTTAAACCGTGTGCTTAGCATGTGCCCTTAGGGCACATGTTAAGAAATTTCTTTGTTTTATATCATGATGATGACAATCTTGATTATAATAATATCTTGGGTAAAATGCAATTTACTACCTATGATTTAAATATTTTTGCACTTCACCACCCGTGGTTAAAAAAACCTCCAAATTGTCACCCATAGTTAAGCTTTCATTGCACACTACCTCCTATTCAATTTTCTGTCTTAACACTATTCAAAAAAGGTGACTAATATCTATTTTGACCTTAATATATAATCCTTTTGACCATACTTTAAATTATTGACTATTAGTTTATGATCTATCTAAATATTTATATAGATCAATTTTTATCAACATACCTATATTCGAAAAGAATAAAAATCTTTCATTTATTTTTTCAAAACTCTTTAGTCGTATTATAAATAAAATTATAAACTGTCCAGATATAAAATAAAGTTGAAAAACTAATTTTAAAATAAATTGTTGTAATGAAAAAAAAACTATTATATTATTCGAAAAATATACAACTATTAAAATATTTTATATTATACTGTCATTTCAAAAAACTTGAAATTAAACATAAATCCACATATGTTAAATTCAATAAACAACCCAAATTAAAACCACAGAAAGTGAATGAATTTTGTAATAACAATATTAATAGAGTATAACAGATTTATAAATATTAGCGCTTAGTATAAGTTTTAAAAAGTAATTATTGTAAACTATTTAAAATTTATTTTGGTAATAATCACAAAATAATTAAAAAATGAGAAAAAAAAATTTAAAGATCAAATGAGGTACGGTGACATTTTACTATTTTGGATTGAATGACAATTTTGTCCCTTCAAGTTGTCACTCATTTTCAAAGTCGTCTTTAAAGTTCAGTTTTGATAAGTTAAGTCTTTAAAGTGACATTTTTTTTGCGTTTACGTTCCTTTTATTCGATTTGAATCCAACTCGACCCATTTTGACTTAACCCGACCCAGTTTGACTCAATTCCAATTTTAATATTTTAAAATAAAATATTAATTTTAAAATAATAATTATATTTAATATTTTAAAATAAAATTTTACTTTTAAAAGAATTTTAATATAATAATTATTTTTAATATTTTAAAATAAAATAATTATTTTAAAAATAGTTATTTTTGATATTTTAAAAGAAAATATTATTTTTAAAAAATAATAAAATAATTATATTTAATATTTTAAAATAAAATATTTTTAAAATAATTATTATTTTTAATATTTTAAAATAAATATTTTAAAAAATAATTATTATTTTTAATATTTAAAATAAAATGTTATTTTTAAAATAATAATTATTTGTAATATTTAAAAAAAAATATTTTTAAAAAGTTATGAAAAATTATTATTTTAAGTAAAAAATATTAGAAATTTATTTTTTCAAAAATGAGTAAAGTTTCATAAAGTATAGATTCAAAAAAATAACATAAGAAAATAAAATTTTATTTTTTAAAAAAAGTAGATTTGTTTCATTTTTTATGCAAAACTTTATTTTCAAAAAAGAAAAAGTTAATATTTTGACCTTTATTATATGTATTCTTAATATTAAAATTTTTAAAAACAAATAACTAAAAAAAGAAATTAAAATACAAAAAACAGTAAAAGATAAATAAAAAAAACTAATTCAATTTTTTTTTAAATTTAAATTTTTAAAAAATAAATATTATTTTCAGGAAAAAAATTTGGAGAATTTTTCATGTTTTAAAAAAATGAGTAAAGTTTTATAAAATATATATTCAAAAAAATAAAAAATTATTTTGATAAAACAAAAATAAATTTTTTTAACGATGTGTAAATTTTCATAAAAATAGTTAGAATTAAAAAAATTTAACTTTACTTTTTTTGAATCTATATTTTATGAAACTTTACTAATTTTTAAAAAAATAAAAGTTTCAAATATTTTTTCCTTAAAATAATAATAATTTTTAAAACTTTTTAAAATAATATTTTATTTTAATATAAAAAATTCTAATTATTTTAAAAGAATTTTTTATTTAAAAATATTAAAAATAATTATTGTAAGAAAATATTTTATTTAAAAATAATAAATTAAATTATTATTTACATTTTTGTAAAAAAATAATATTTTATTTTAAAATACTAAAAATAATAATTATATCAATGTGTTCTACTCCATTTGTAGATTAAATTAAGTATTTAGAAGCTCAAATCCATAGAGTAATTAATGAGATATTAACTCCTATAGATCATCCTTGAAAATGATAAATGATAATAAATACATGTGGGAAGCCAAGTCCCATCTGATGGGTCACTAATCCCTCTTATAAATAGACAGGAGGGGACAACCTTCTCATTAACTCATTCACAAATAATTAAGCATTACTCCCTCCGTTCCTTAATATAAGTTGTTTTAGAGAAATATTTTTGTTCTTTAATATAAGTCGTTTGAGAATTTTAAGTAAACATTAATTGCATAATTTCTAATATTACCCCAAGTATTAAATATAACTTTGGTTCTCTCACCATTATCTGTTCAACAAATAACACTATCTTTTTCCAATACAAGGGCAATATAGACAATTCATATTATATTTAATGCTTAAAATCATTCCCTTAATACTTGTGCACAACTCTAAAACGATTTATATTAAGGAACAGAGGGAGTATAAGTCATTCAAGTAGTAGTTTTTCATCAGTTTTCATAATTATTTTTGAGAGAGAGTTAGAGCGTTTATTTTTGGTTCGTAGAGTATACTTTTTGTAGTGCTGTTAAAGTATACTTTTTGTAGTGCTGCTAAAGTATACATTGTTATTGTATTCTGGGAGACAAGTGCTATCAACTCTAAGCACCGTAAGAAGAGCATAATTATTTTAAAGATATAGTACTAAGTATTAACCTTGACAAATTTCATTTCTGCAGTTTGAGATAAATTTATAAATATATATATATAGTATCTGTAACGACTCTAAAATTCATACAATATAATTCTCGACATCGGTCGTTAACAATACAACGAACTTCTAACTCTACATCATTATTTGATGATACAATCACTAAAAATACGGAATAATTAAATTTTTTTATATATTTCTTTCTTTGTTGCCCTGAATCTCAACCTTTACATAACATATCTTTGATTCAAATTTATTACATGAATCGCTTCATCGAAGTTACTATACAAAGTCTTACATCACAAAGCAATATCCATTATTCATCGGATAGCTCAACTTACAATTCAACAATTATGTTATAATCAAAACATTAAATGCATTTCTCATCTAACATGTGACGCCCCCAAAATAGGTTTAATACTCAGCCCATTCTGAGTCGTCAAATACATGGTACAGAATCCAAATACAAATCTTTTATATCAAACGGTCGTGCAAAATACGACCACACAACTGTGAGTATCAATACAGACATGTAGAAAATATAAACACTCAAACTAAGTCCTCATTATAATTATTATCACACTATTTTAAAAAAAATAATGATGACTTCTGCAGCTCTAACTCGGACCATCCTCCATTCCCCAACTAGTACGTTCGATATTCTCATTTTCTGAAGAGAACAATGGAAGAAAAGGGTGAGCTTAACTAGCCTAGTAAAGAATATTATGACTAAGATAATGAAGAATAAATTATCATTAGTCTTCAACAAATCAGATAAAATATTATGGACAATAAATTTTAGATCAACAACTACAGCGAAAATAACAATTTATTAGAAGAGTCAAGTAGAGAATGATGTCTACTATCTTCTATGATTTAAAAGTCTATCATCAATATTTTATCCCTGTAATATCAATCAATATATATCTTGAATCAAATATTTATCTTTGCACTATGGGCCAAAGATATTCATTTGTATCACCAGTGGTCATGTTCATCTCAACACCTGTCCATCTTTGCACTACGGGCCAAAGATATTCATCAGGTAATCGTTCATCTTTGCACTACAGGCCAAAGAGGCCAAAGATATTCTCCACAATTTAAGACTGAGGATGATGAAAAAAAAATATAAAAAACGAATCAAGTAAAATAAAAGAGAAATATTAGAAATTCGTAATTTAATCTATCCAAGTTCAAGAATGTTCAATAATAATCGATTGTGGAGCAAAATTCAAGAATGAATATCAAAACATGGATTCAATCAAAGATAATTTGGATAAAAAAATTAATTTTTTTTACTGTGAATAGTAACTCGTGAATAGTACTCGAATGAATAGCACCCTATCATGAAATAGTAAAAATTTCATAAGAAAGTTCAGACCAATATTTCAGTGAAATGATATTAGATAAACCGCAAAACTCAAAAATATTCTGATCATTTCAGAAATTATAGAAGCAATACTTACCGTAGTAAGTTCAAATTTGGGAGTATGAAATAAAATATTATCACTTTCATAATATAGAATATGAAAGAAAATAATATTCTTTATGAATATTGAAAAGAAAAAACATTATTTACGAGAAAAATAATATCTTTTATCTAAGTATAATACTCGATTTGACTGGAATATCGGATATTATGATGAAAAAAATTTGCACTGTTATCAACACTCAAAGTATCTAAATACTCACAAGAAATACGCTCAATAGTATAGAGAACGAAATTTCTGATTCTGGTGTGATTTTCATTTCTAAATAAGCACCCTATTTATAGAAAATGCTTATCACACTAGGAAGTGGCTTTCTCAGCACACCACATTAGAAAACAAGCTAGCCCACCACCTTTGAAAAATTTTCTCCATCATAATTCACAAGACAAAAGGACAAGTGGGGCCCACACATATTTTAAATTTAAATAATATTCAGAAACTTCAATAATTCATAATAAATAACCCATTTATCAGAAAAATACGAACTTTATGTCCATTCCATATGAAATGTAATTCTCTATAACTTTGTAGAAGAAAGATTTTCTAAATTCAGAACGAAAAATGACCCAAATTTACATACGGATGAAATTTCAATTTTTATTTTCTCTCTTCCGCCTCATTTTATTTTTATACCATAAAATTATATTATTATATTCTCACATTATTATAATATAATATTATAATAATATATTTAAATAAATTATTTTATCGAAAAAGATAAAATATCAACTTTCAACATTTATCTCTTTTGCTAATAATTCCACCATTTATATCAAATTTGAATAAATATTTACTTATCATTTTATCAATAATTAATTATTATTCACAAATAATATTATAGAATCACAATAATGATAATCAGGTCGTTCTCAGGAAAGAGGGGGCTTTCCAATAAGAATTTTCTTCTCATTGGCACGCAATTATATAACCTAATCCCTTTCATCGACAGAACTTTTTAGACATTGTCAATAATGTTATCTAATAATATTATTCAAATAATATGAATTATGAATTTAATAATGTGAAATACTGTGCAGTGATTATTGTGATAATTATTGAATCAATAATAAAATATCAACGTAGCAATTATTGAATCAATAATATAAAATATTGAACAGTAATTACTGTAACAATTATTGAGTAAGTAATGTCTTACGTAAGGACGAATAATTCGAAATACCGTGTGTTACTGTGCAACAACGCGTATTACTGTATTTTTATTACCAGATATTTCAACAGTTTAACGGTAAAAGTTTTGCCGTTATTTTTATAAAAAGGTTACTTCTGTCGCTTTTTATATCCGACATTCATTCCGTTGTGGGGTCCATCAATGACTACGCCGTCGTACGAATATTCTCCGACAAAAAAATATTCCTCGACCAAACGAATATTTTCCGACACAATGAATATTTTATAACTACTTGCTTACTTTGTAAAATTTGCACATCTCACCCATAACTTATCACATTTATCAAATCAACACCTTACTATTTCAAAATAATATATAAAGGAAATTAAATCTTTATTCATAAAAGTTGGGGTCTTACATATCATAAGTAATCTTCTTGAATATTGATCTCTATAATTCAAATAGCACGTATCATTATCTCAAAACCTTGACCTGCAAAAATAATTATTTATAAGAGTGAGCTCGACAACGCAGCAAGATCTAACAGTTTTCATGCATCACGTATCACATAAATAACATGCTCATCTTATACATCATAATCATTAGACTAACATATCATGCATGCTTTAATTCATATAACAAGTATAAAGATTGAGTTCATTATTCAATCAACATTCTTTACTCAATCAATGAAGTCATAAATTGACTTTATCATTTTATACTTACAACATATATAACATATCATGCTCTTTGCGATATAATTTAAAATAATTCATCATTGAGTTCACATTACAATTAGGGACTGAAAGACTTGCCTGGCTCATAGATTACCAATTAACGAAAAACAACTTATAATAATCTGCACTTCATGAATTCTACACAACGTATTACCATACACATCAACTATTAGTCACATAGTAACGCTTAGCAATCGTTTAAGTAAATTCTACTTTACATTTTATAATTTTCTCCCATTTATTTATTTAGCACACACTGTCAAATTATATGTATAATTAATAATATAAATTAATTATCACATATCTAATTCTCATAATTAGTTAACCCATTTAGGTTAACTCATTCCTCTTTAATTATTAAGTTAATAATTAATTATCACATAATTAATCACATTACATAATCATATTATATTTTCACATAATTAATCAACTAATAATTACGTACTCATATTAATTATAATTTAAACAAATTATAATTTAATTTACGCATTCTCCTCAATTATAATTAATTAAATTATAATTGCATTTTATATTAATTAAATTATAATTAAATAAATTATAATTTAAATTAAATATTTATTTTGATTAGAATTAATCAAACTTAATTTATGCATTAAATTATAATTAAATAAATTATAATTTAAATTAAACAATTACTTTGATTATAATTAATTAATTTCAATTCATGCACTCATTAAATTATAATTAAATAAATTATAATTTAAGTTACACCTTTACCTTAATTATAATTATTCAAATTATAATTACATATTAAATTATAATTAAATAAATTATAATTTAAATTAAACATTTACTTTGATTAGAATTAATCAAACTATATTCATTATAATTTAACAAACTATAATTGAAATTAAACCTTTACTATAATTATAATTATTCAAATTATAATTATATTTTATATTTTATTAACATAATTCATTACTATTATTTAGCATTTTAAGGTATGCCTAATATGTTATCAAGTTTATTACATAAACTTAGCTTTTCATGATCTTAAACAAAAGTACACAAAACAAATAAAAATTCCTTTTCTGCACCCCCCGCCGGGGCTGCCCCCCTGCAGTGAACGCAGACTGGTTCGCGAACTATGCAGAAAAAAAGTCAATTTGGCTTATTTATCCACACCAAATTTTGATTACAGTCAACACAATTCATATTAACTTTATAGAAAACATAAATTTTACGTTTCTAACAGGTTTTTACATATTTAATTGTGACGCCCCCAAAATAGGTTCAATACCAACCCATTCTGAGTCGCCAAATGCATGGTACATAATTCAAATACAATCTTTTAAAACATACGGTCGTGCAAAATACGACCACGCAAACTGTGAGTTTCAATACAAATCGTATATAGTACGAAATATAAACACTCAAATTCAATCCTCATTAATTACAATCATTATCACACTATTCTAAAAAATAGTGAGGACTGTTACTGCTCTAACTCTGACCATCATTGTAATATCCGAGATTATCATGTAATTTAATAATTTTCAATAAAGGAATTTATGCGAAACTCTTGTGTGATTTTTTTATTAGATGTTCATGTGTTATACATATGAGTGTTATTTTAAGATATATGATGTGAAATATTTTCATAGTTGGTTTGGTTTGATCTAACTAATTGAATTGGTTAAATAGATAATTAATTTTATTAATTTCGTGGGATGGCATTACAACTCGAGTTGGAGTTCGGAGCGGAATTTAGAGACGCAGACGGCGTATTTGAGTCCGGAACGTCGAAA
Organism: Panax stipuleanatus; assembly: GCA_020205555.1. Classification (NCBI taxonomy): domain Eukaryota; kingdom Viridiplantae; phylum Streptophyta; class Magnoliopsida; order Apiales; family Araliaceae; genus Panax; species Panax stipuleanatus. The sequence goes on from CM035123.1 coordinate 107,719,118, forward strand.
TTAGTCAAGATAGACTGTAACCACGAAAATGTGTCACGGTTGACTTTTTGGTCAAAGTTAACCGATTGACTTTTTCAGGTAAAAATTCAACCACGAATTTCAGAGATGTTTTTGACGAAACGGATAGTTCCATGACATTCGGAACGTCGACTTTAGTAAGAGTCGATATAAGTATCGAACACGTTTGTCTACGGAGGGCAAAATGGTCAAATGGATTATTATAATATTTTTCTACACAATCAGCAGCTGGAGGGGGGTCCACGTGACCATTTAATTGGGACAAGAGGGGAGTGATTATACGTATATGATAATATAGGAGGAGGAGGGAGTTCGTTTTATTCCTAAAACCAAACACCTTTTCATTTTCTTTAACTCCCATTTTCTTTAATTAAATTAGCAAGTGATCATGGAATATATCAAGGGTCTCTCAACTGATGATTTGACAATGCAAGTTACAAGAAAAATCCATGCTAAGAATATATATATATATATATATATACACACTCTCCACCTCTATATTCTTCACTTTGACAAAATTTAACCAAGAGAGCTAAATAATTTGAGTGAATGAGAGTGGAGAGTTAGGGAGGATTTCTGGAGTTTTGGTAGAGTCTAACAAGCAAGGCTATCGGATTAAACAAGGAGGAATTCGCATTCAAGGTAAGCCATGAAACATACTTTTATGTTCTTGAAGAAAAATAGTGAAAAATGCATGAATGAGCATGGTAGATGTTTTATTTTGACTTTGTAATGCCATACTTTGGTGTGATTCTGTTATGTGGCTGTTAAGGAATGAAAATTCTGGTTTTAACATGCTTCAATTGCTTAGAGAATCAAAAATTTCATGCATACATGCTATATGTTCGTTAAAATGCCACTAAGATTCTAATTTGTTTAAATCATGTAAAGTTAGTGTGTTTGATTGTTGCAACATGTGTATATATGCTAGTAGAGGTGGTCTGAACAGTAGGAAGCAATCCCATGCATGTTAGAATCAAAATCATGATTTTCTCAAAGTTGGTTCTAACTAGTGTTGCATGACTTTTTGGGTTTTTCAGGTTGATTGAAATCATATCTTCAGTAATCCATTTGTTTCATCTAATAATTTTATAAAATAGTATGTAATATCATGTACCATCGGTCCAAATTTCATAGTAATCGGAGTTATATGAGTGAGACATAAAATTCGTAAGCATGCATGTTCATAATAAAGTCTGCAGAAAATCTGGAAGTTTCAGAAATTTTTTAAGTGTTAGAACCTGTTCTGGCACGCTTTTCAAGGCAGCCGGTTCATGGTTTTAACTTGCTGTTTTCTGGAATGTGATATTTTTGTAAAATACTATGCTACATGGAGTGTATTGTGTCAAATGGTCAGAGTCATATCATGTATGGATTGTTCGTAATAAAATTTCAAAGTAGGCTGCTCGAACTGCCAAAAATTTTCTGGGCATGAAGAGCTGCGCAGCTCATAAGGCCTAAGCCTGCGCAGCTGCGCTGGGCTGGGTCGGGTCAGGCCGGATCTGATCCGGGTCGGGTCAGGCGGGGAAAAATTTCAAAAACTTTATCTTTTTCCATATTTTAATATTGAACCCCTTGACCCATGTGATGCAACATGATATGTAATGGAATAGTTTTTTGGATACGAGTTAGCTTAATAAATCTTATTAAATAATAGGCAACCATTATACTTCAAACTAGTTTGTGTATGATTGGTGGTTTAACGTGACATACATGTTATATGAGTGGATTAGCTTGTGGATAGCATACGTGGTTAGTTAATAATCGGTTTAAATTAAAAGGATATCATTTACTTTCAAATTAGAGTTCGAGAATTTAATGTCTTAACGTGACACACATGAATAGGTGACGTGAAGAGCTAGTAGATAGCGTTAATTGTAGCAGGCTTATCAGGCAAGTTTCTTTACTCAGATTTGATTGTGCAAATTTCTTAACCTTATTTTCGTTGAGAAATTATTCAACCCTTAATCATTGGATTGCAGCGAGGGTAAGCTTCGGACTTGTGATTGTTTACCTATTCGCACAAGTTCCTCTATCATAAAGTTCTATAACTTCAATTATCTTGCAAGTTTTATCGTTGACTACTCAATTATTACTTTAACTGCTATGCTTTAAAGTTCTGTTTGTTTGAAGAATTGTTTCTAAGTATGCTTTCTAGCCTTTTTGTTTCGGCTAGTTATTATTAATGAAAAATGATATAATTCAAATCCTTTGAAGCTATTTAATGTTTACCAATCCAAATTGTTTTGGTGCTGTCTCGCATGAATACTAAGATGAACAACTCGAATAAACGAGCAAACAGATGTCGGGCATATAGTCCCATTTATGCTTATGCAGTTTAAACTTTATACTTGTGCACAATGTAGGGTACAATAGGCTGATCACCTGGAGTACTTGCAGAGACCGTTTACAATCTATTTGATTGTTAAACCGTCTGATGTTTTTTTTTCGATGAAACAAAGTAACGTTCAGGGTATTTAACACCCCTTAGTATGCTATTGAGAATTCTAAACTCTTATATTTGATATTCTTGTTTAACACTTTATAATTCTTTCAACTGTTGAGATATTGCCATACAGATGTTTTTACTCCTGATGTATGTTTTCAAACTTCTTTATATACTTGCTGGGCAATTTGTGCTCATTCTTGCTTAAACCTTTCAGTTAAGGATGAAAAGGCTGAGGGCTCGGGCAAAGACAAGGGGAAGTCTAAGATGAAATATTGAGAGTTATTTATGTAATAAGTTTATATTTTCACATATGATGTAATGTAGCGATAAACGCTAAATTTAAGTTTCAGTTTATTTAAGGTTGTAAAGACTTGGGATTTTGTTTGAATAAGTATGTAATAGTTATTATTATTATTATTATTTCCGGAGTTTATGTAGTTAGATGATGATGTACGTTGTACCGTGAGCACCATGTCCTGTAATCGATGTTACACGGATTTGGGGGCGTCACAGGTTGTTATCAAAGCTGTAGGTTATAAACCTTAAGTGGGGAACTTTAGACTATAACCTTAGAGAAGTTAGTGGAGGTAATAAGGAGATGAACTCACGTAGAGTTCTAAGTGTAGTGTCGAATCTATTTTTCTAAAAACAAAATCAATATCTATTTTAAAATACTAATCGAGTTGTTTGTCTTGATTGTAGGATGTCAGGAGAAGATGAGGTTAGAGATATTCACGTCGTGAGTGAGCAGTTGGTGACAGCTGTACCTAAGCCTATAGCTGAGGCAGCAGTTGAGTCAGACCCAAAGGAGTTTTTTGAAGAGGAAGAGGAGCCCGAGGAGGACTCCGAGGAAGCATCTGAGGATACTATGTTGGACGAGTTGATGAATAGGATTACTGAATTTGACGACAAGGTCCATGAGTTGGAGGAGCTGTATCAGGGGGAGTAGGAAGCTGCAGCATTGCTTGAGGCATTGGTGCACCACCTGATAATTAGGAATGGGGATCTAGCTGACAAGTTGCGAGTAGCAGGCCAGAAGGCAGATAGGCTGAAGGATGAGAAAGAAGCTATTAGGACCCACTTGGGTCATACCATTAATGGGTTAGAGTCGAGGATCCAGAGTCTCCAAACTGACAAGGATATCATTACCACATTCTGGGGAGATGAGAGGAGAGGCCGTGCTCGGACCGAGAAGCTAGCAGGTGAGTTAGAAGGAGAAGTGAGAGATAAGAAGGTTAGGATGGACAAGACGAGGTACGCGTTTAAGTCAGCACATGGAAGGTTCCAGCATAGGGTGCATCACTTTTCACGTGAGGAGCATCGATCTAGACATGCTATAAGCCGAGGGCTGGTGCTGGAGATAGCAGATGAAGAGCATGAAGACGCCATTAGGCGGGGTCTTTAGTTATTATGATGAACTTTTACTACTAGCGTTTAGAACGCTTAGCTATGAAATAAAAACTTAGTTTTCGATTTTTACCTTAAAGAGATGTAAATGGCGTAATGCCATAAGATGATGAGATACTTTGTGATTATGATTTTTTTTAAAATAAATATGCTTTTATTTAAATATGTGATGTGATGATTAAGTTTTATATGAAACATATATGCTGTAGAGTAAGTTATAAGATGATAACATTAAGTTTATTTTAAACAGAAAGATGGCTAGAGGAAGACGTCGTCAAGCACCAGAGGGGTCAGGCGGTAATGCTGGGGGTCCACCAAACCCCATGCAACAATTCGTAGACATGTTCGTTGGGGCACTTCAGAATCGAACCCCGAATACCAATAACCCTCCAGCGGCCCAAGTGGCACACTTTAAGGACTTCAAGAGCGCGGGACCCCCTGAGTTCAAAGGAACCACGGAACCTATTGAAGCCCAAACTTGGGTCAAGGAAATCAAAAGGCGTTCGCTATCACCCGAGTAGGAGATGATCAGAAAGCAATCTTCGCCACTTACATGCTGAAGGGTGAAGCCAATTTCTGGTGGGAGGCAAACCAGACCAGGGCGGGAGAAGGTGTGATACCTTGGGAAGGGTTTAAGAAGATCTTCTTCAAAAACTATTTCCCTGTGAGTATGCAGAGTCGTATGGAGATGCGATTCCTGGAGTTGAAGCAAGAAGACATGACAGTACCTCAATATGCCGCAAAGTTCAACGAGCTGGCGAGGTTCGCGCCTCATCAGGTCGACACGGAGGAGAGAAAAATGAGGAGGTTTGAGCAGGGTCTCAAACCATGGTTATACAGCAGACTTTCGGTGTTGCAGACAAATAGCTTAGTGACTCTCCTGGAGAAAGCTATAATCGCTGAGGGCGAAAGTGAAGCCCTGATGAAATTTAACAAGGACAAAAAGAAGAAGAATGAAGGAGGGAATCGTGGGGAAGGTAGCAGCAGCAGTGGTGCGAACAAAAGGAAGTGGAACAACAACAACAATAACAATTTTAATACGGGAAACCCTGGGGGAAAATCAGGGAAAGCAAAGAAGAGGACTGAGGCGTGCAAGGAGTGTGGGAGGAATCACTCGGGTGCATGTCTAAAAGGGAAGAATGTGTGTTTCAATTGCGAGCAAGAGGGCCACATCTCTCCCAATTGCTCTGTACCAAAGAGGAATGAATGCTTCAACTGTGGAGCAATGGATCATCAGGAAAGGAATTGCCCAAAGAAGAATTCAGCAGGAGGAAATGGAGGAAGGGGACCAAGCGGTGGAAATCTCACAGTTACTGGACCACCAACTCAGAATCGACCAACAGCAAGGACTTTCAACATGACGGTTTAGGATGCGGTCGCATCCAAGGACGTGGTTTCAGGTATCATTTCGATCAATGATATATCTGCTTACGTATTATTTGATTCGAGTGCTACTTGTTCCTTCGTATCGCATGAATTCTCCCAACGATTAAACTTACCTCAGGAAGAATTAGAATATCCTATGAACATAGAAGTTGCTAATAAGGAAGTTATTCCCGTTAGCCATGTCTATAGGAATTGTGTTGTAGATATCAGGGGATATAAGTTACCTGTGGATTTAATTCCAATTCAATTAGGAGAATTTGATGTAATTCTAGGAATGGATTGGTTATTTAACCATGGAGCGATGATAGATTGCCAGAGGAATTGTATAAACCTTAATACTCCAGATCAGTCTAAGGTAGTGTTCTATGGTAGTCAGTCGCCGAGACACTCGAGCTGTCTGACGATGATGCAAGCTAGGAAGTTACTAAGGAATGGATGTGTAGGATATTTGGCCCATATCATCGATACACAGAGAGTATGGATAGAGATGGGACAGATACTAGTAGTGAATGAATTTCCAGATGTATTTTCGGAGGAATTGCCAGGTCTTCCGCCAGATCGGGAGGTCGAATTTGTTATAGATTTAGTACAGGGAACGACATCGATTTTGAAAACCCCATATAGAATGGCACCGACAGAGATGAAGGAACTGATGGTACAGTTGCAGGAATTATTGGATAGAAAGTATATTCAACCGAGTGTGTCTCCTTGGGGAGCACCAATTTTATTTGTGAAAAAGAAGGACGGATCGATGAGACTTTGTATCGACTATCGAGAGTTGAACAAAGTAACGATCAAGAACAAGTATCCGTTACCTAGGATAGATGATCTGTTCGATCAATTGAAGGGAGCGAAATATTTTTCTAAGATCGACTTGAGGACGGGATATCACCAGTTGAAAGTGAGGAAGGAAGATGTACCTAAGACAGCATTCAGGACTCGTTACGGACATTACGAGTTTCTGGTGATGTTATTTGGGTTAACGAACACGCCGGCGGCATTTATGGATATGATGAATCGAGTATTCAAGCAATACTTAGATAAATTCGTGGTAGTGTTCATAGATGATATCCTGATCTATTCCAAGACTCAGGAGAATCATGCTGAACACTTAAGGTTGGTATTGGAGGCATTGAGGAAGGATAAGTTATACGCAAAATTTTTGAAGTGCGAGTTCTGGTTGGAGAAAGTTCAATTTCTGAGTCACGTGATCGACAAGGACGAAATCTCCATAGATCCAGCAAAGGTGGAAGTGGTACAAAATTGGGAACAACCAAAGACACTGACCGAAGTAAGAAGTTTCTTAGGATTGGAAGGCTATTACAGACGGTTTATCCAAGATTTTTTGAAGATAGCAGGAACGTTGACGAATTTAACGAAGAAGTCGGTAAAATTTGTCTGGACTGATAAGTGTGAAGAAAGTTTTCGGGAACTTAAGAAAAGACTGAGTGAAGCACCGGTGTTGTCTTTACCAGACGATACTGGTGATTTCGTAGTTTTTAGTGATGCGTCGCACAAAGGACTTGGCTGTGTGCTTATGCAACATGGTAAAGTTATTGCGTACGCATCGCGTCAGTTGAAGGATTACGAGAAGGGATATCCTACCCATGACCTGGAATTGGCAGCGTAGTATTTGCCCTAAAGATATGGAGGCACTATTTATATGGTGTAAAGTGTGAAATATACACGGACCATAAAAGTCTGAAGTATATCTTCACGCAGAAGGAATTTAATATGAGACAGAGAAGATTGTTGGAATTAATAAAGGATTACGATTGCGACATCTTATCTCATTCGGGGAAAGCTAACGTGGTAGCAGATGCACTAAGCAGAAAAGGCAGTGGTCGGTTGGTAATGCTAACAGCTCAAGAGGAGTTAATTAAGGAGATGGCGAGATTGGAACTCGAGATAAGAAGTCCAAGGGAGCCAGATGGGAAATTATTCGCAATGGAGGCTCATCCGACTCTATTGGGCAAAATCAAGGAAGCACAAAGCAGCGATGAAGAATGTGAGAGGATGAGGAAAAGAATTTCCGACGGAGAGGAGCTTAAGTTCTGCATGGGCGGTGATGGACTATTAAAATTCGAGAAGAGAATTTGGGTGCCAGCGGTATCTGGATTAAAGGAGGAAATCTTGCAACAAGCTCATAGTTTAAGTTACTCAATCCACCCGGGACGCACAAAAATGTATTAGGATCTTCGCCAACATTATTGGTGGCCCAACATGAAGAGAGAAGTCGCAGAGTACGTCAAAAAGTGTTTAACATGCCAGCGAGTCAAGGCGGAACATCAAAAATCAAGCGGGTTACATCAACCTTTAGAAATTCCGGAATGGAAGTGGGAGCATATCACGATGGACTTCGTGGTAGGACTTCCAAATACGCAGAAAGGTTACGATGCAGTTTGGGTGATCGTTGTTCGATTGACCAAGTCAGCGCATTTCGCACAAGTTCCTTTATCATAAAGTTCTATAACTTCAATTATCTTGTAAGTTTTATCATTGACTACTCAGTTATTACTTTAACTGCTATGCTTTAAAATTCTGTTTATTTGAAGAACTGTTTCTAAGTATGTTTTCTAGCCTTTTTGTTTCGGTTAGTTATTATTGATGAAAATTGATATAATTCAAATCCTTTGAAGCTATTTAATGTTTACCAATCCAAATTATTTTGGTGCAGTCTCGCATGAATACTAAGATGAACAACCCGAATAAACGGGCAAATAGATGTCGGGCATATAGTCCCATTTATGCTTCTGCAGTTTAAACTTTATACTTGTGCACAATGTAGGGTACAATAGGCTGATCACCTGGAGTACTTGCAGAGACCGTTTACAATCTATTTGATTGTTAAACCGTCTGATGTTTTTTTTTCGATGAAACAAAGTAACGTTCAGGGTATTTAACACCCCTTAGTATGCTATTGAGAATTCTAAACTCTTACATTTGATATTATTGTTTAACACTTTATAATTCTTTCAACTGTTGAGATATTGCCATACAGATGTTTTTACTCCTGATGTATGTTTTCAAACTTCTTTATATACTTGTCGGGCAATTTGTGTTCATTCTTGCTTAAACCTTTCAGTTAAGAATGAAAAGGCTGAGGGCTCGGGCAAAGACAAGGGGAAGTCTAAGATGAAATGTTGAGAGTTATTTATGTAATAAGTTTATATTTCCGCATATGATGTAATGTAGCGATAAACGCTAAATTTAAGTTTCAGTTTATTTAAGGTTGTAAAGACTTGGGATTTTGTTTGAATAAGTATGTAATAGTTATTATTATTATTATTTTTGAAGTTTATGTAGTTAGATGATGATGTACGTTGTACCGTGAGCACCATGTCCTGTAATCGATATCACACGAATTTGGGGGCATCACAATCACCCCGATCCCCGACTAGTCCCTGCGACATTCTCATTTTTTGAAGAGAACAATGGAAGAAAAGGGTGAGCTCAACTAGCCCAGTAAAGAATATTATGACAAAGATAATGAAGAATAAATTATCATTAGCCTTCAACAAATTAGATAAAATATTATGGACAACAAGTTTTTGATCAACAACTGCAGCGGAAATAACAATTCATTAGAAGAGTTAAGTAGAGAATGAAGTCTACTATCTTCTATGATTTAAAAGTCCATCATCAATATTTTATCCCTTTAACATCAATCAATATACATCTCAAACTAAATATTCATCTTTGCACTACGGGCCAAAGATATTCATTTGTATCACCAGTTGGTCATGTTCATCTCAACACCTGTCCATCTTTGCACTACGGGCCAAAGATATTCATCAGTTAATCATTCATCTTTGAACTACAGGCCAAAGATATTCAGTTATATCACCATTTAGGACTGAGTATGATGAAAAATATTTTAAAGAACGAATCTAGTGAGATAAAGAACAAAGATTAGGGATTCGTAATTTAGTTTATCCAAGTTCAAGAATACTCCATAATAATCAATTGTGGAGCAAAATTCAAGAATGAAGTTCAAAACTTGGATCCAATCAAAGATAATTTGGAAAGAAAAAAATATATTTTTTTATCGTGAATAGTATCCCGTGAATAGTATTCCGTGAATAGTAACTCGACATGAAAAGATAAAAATTTTACAAGAAAATTTAGACCAATATTTTAGTGAAATGATATTAGATGAAGAGCAAAACTCAAAGAATTTCTGATCATTTCAGGAATTATAGAAGCAATACTTACCGTAGTAAGTTTAGAGTTAGAAATCTGAAATGAAACAATATACGAAACTACAATTGAATTTTCACCCGTCAAGCGGTAGTCCGCTCAGATAGATTATTTTTGTAATTTAATAACAACTGAATACGAAGGGTTATTCACCAGGCATGCGGTAGTCAGCGTAGACAGGTTATTCTCACAGAATAATAAAGAATGGAATAACAACAGGATTTCACCATGCATGCGGTAGTCCGAGTAGACAGGTTATTCCAACAGAATAATAAGGAATGGAAAAATAACCTTTATGAGTATTGAAAGAAAATAACTCTTTTCATGAATACGAAAGAAATAATATCCCTTACCTTAATAAAAATTTGGAGACTGCACTAGTGTAATGCAGAATACTTTTCTTCTTTCTCTCTTATTCTCTCTATACTTTCTCTCTCTATAGCTTTAGTGAATTGGTGAGAAATAATGAAGAAATGAGCTTCTATTTATAGGCTTGGCAGAGTAAGGGTAAAATAGTCTTTTTGCCATAATTTATGACATCATCGCTTACATCATCGATCCTATGACATCATTGCTTGCCTCATTGTTTCGATAACATCATTGCTTACCTCATCGTTCCGATGACATCATTGCTTACATCATAAGAATTCAAATTCAATTTGTTCTCTTCCACCTCATTTTACTTTTATACCATGAATTTACTATAATAATGTTACCATTCAAATTATAAAAATTATACTATTATATAATCACATCATACTACTATAATGTAATATTATAATAATATATTTGAATGAATTATTTTATCAGAAAGGATAAAATATCAACTTTCAACAAAGGTCACATACTAAAAATTCCTCCGTTTAAATCCATATTGAATAAATATTTTCTTATCATATATAGCAACAATTAATTATTCACAAATAATATTATAGAACTAAAATATTGACAACCAGGTCGTTCCCAGGAAAGAGGGAGTCTTTCGAAAAGGTTTTCTCCTTACTGGCGCGCAATTAAATAACCCCTCTAAGACAGAACTTCTTTAGACTTTGTCAATAATGCTATCTAATAATATTATTCTAATAATATGAATTATTGATTTGATAATTTGAAATACTGTGCAATGATAATTATTGAATCACTAATATAAAATATCAACGTAGCAATTATTGAATCAATAAAATAAAATATTGAACAATAATTACTGTAACAATTATTGAGTAGTGACTTCTTACGTAAGAATCAATAATTGAAATTACTGTGCAATACCGTGTGCTACCGTGCAACACCGCGTATTACTGTATTTTAATCACCGGGTATTTCAACAATTTTAACGATAAAAGTTTTATCGTTATTTTTTGTAAAAAAGTTATTTTTGTCGCTTTCTATATCCGACATTCATTACATTGTGGGGTCCATCAATGACTGCACCGTCGTACGAATATTCTTCGACAAAAAGAATATTCTTCGACCAAACGAATATTCTCCGACACAACGAATATTTTATAACCACTTGTTTATTTTGAAATATTTGCACATTCCACCCATAACTTACCACATTTTTCAAATCAACACGTTACTATTTCAAAATAATATATAGAGAAAATTAAATCTTTATTCATAAAAAGTTGGGGTCTTACAACCTCCCTTCTTATGAAATTTCGTAATCAAAATTGACGTACGTACCTGGTATGTCGAAAAGGTGAGGATACATCGCTTTTATTTTCGATTTTAACTCCCAGGTCATTTCCTCGATATCATGGTTCCTCCACAAAACTTTAACTTGAGGTATAATCTTTGAGCGTAGGACATGCTCCTTCCTATCCAAGATCTTGACAGGTAACTCCTCGTACGTTAAATCTTCAGCTATCTCATCCAGTTCTAACTCAATAATGTGGTTTGGGTCTTTCACGTATTTACGTAGCACAGATATGTGAAAAACGTTATAAACACGAGATATGCTTGGAGGTAAAGCGAGTCTATAGGCCATATTTTCTACTCAGTCAAGGATCTCAAATGGACCAATGAATCGTAAATGTGTCCATAACTTTCTTCAAACTGACCCTTTGGCACTCGATGCTTCGCCTTAACACGTTTACGCGTAAAATACCTCAAAATAAACTCCGCGATCTCTTTCTTCATATTGCTCCACCAAATTGTATGTTGACTATCACGATACATTTTGGTACTTCCAAGATGGATTGCGAATGGTGTGTTGTGTGCCTCCATCATGATTCTATACTTCAAATCAAAATTGTTAGGAACACAAAGTCTGGATTTGACTCGAAGTATTCCCTCTTCATTGATTCTTGCTTCGGGAATAGCATCTTCTTGCACCTTCTTCTTCATATTCGTCAGCTCCGGATCTGTAGATTGAGTAGCTTTAACTCTATTCATTAAAGCTGGTTCTACGCGTATATTTGACATCATTACGTGGGTCTCCGGAGTTTTTAACTCTATCTTCATCCTTTGTACGTCATACAAAATGGGCTTCGTGTTGACAATATCGCACTTGTACCCGCATACGATCTTCTACTCAACGCGTTAACTACCACGTTTGCTTTTTCCAGGATGGTATTGGATGTTATGGTCGTAATCTTTCAACAGTTCCAACCAACATCGTTCTTTCATATTGAGTTCGTTCTGGGTAAAGAAATATTTGAGGCTTTTGGAGTATATTAGGATGTTATCAATAATGACAACCACGAAATGATCCAAATATTTGATACCAACTGTGACCCTCATGGTGCTTCAACCATAGCACTTTGCAATTGGTCGAACAGGTCATCAATACGAGGTAACGGATACCTATTCTTGATGGTGGCATGGTTCAACTCCCGATAGTCAATACAAAGTCACATACTATCGTTTTTCTTCTTTACGAATAAAACAGGAGCACCCCAAGGAGACGTACTAGGACGTATAAAATCGATGTCTAACAAATCCTGTAGTTGGACCTTTAACTCCTGAAGTTCAATAGGAGCCATTCGATATGGGATTTTAGAAATGGATTTTGTACCGAATTCAAGGCCAATAAAGAATTCAACTTCACGTTCTGGGGGTAGACCGGGAAGTTCTTCGGGAAATACATTAGAAAACTCATTAACAACAAAAATATCATTCAAATCTGATGTATTCTGATTTAAATCAGTGACATGGGCAAAGAAAGATTGACATCCGTTTTTCAATAAACGAATAGCTTTATGACTTGAAATGACATTAACTGATTTTAGTGGTTTGGTGGTTTGAATTCGCACAACAGGTTGGTTAGGAATATGAAAACTAACAACCTTATGAAAATAATTAATTTTTGCATGATAAGTGGTTAACCAGTCAATTCCTAGAATCACGTCAAATGTAAGTATTTTCAAAGATATAAAATCTCCAAGTAGGGTGAGGTACCAATTTGAATCAAGCAAGATTTGTAAATTGTGAATGTAACGAAGGTTTCTCCTAACAGAGTTTCAACAGATAAGTCAAAGTCTAATTTCTCAGGAGTTAAGTTCAAACGTTGAGCACAAGCAGGTGAAATAAAAGAATAGGTAGCACCGATATCTAATAAGGTATAGACTTCGCAAGAGTTTACGATTAGCTTACCCGTGATCACCTCATTCGGGTTCCTCGCGTTTTGAGAAGTCAAGACAAACGCTCTCTCCTAAACTACCGACTTTGACTTGTCCGGGACAGCTTTTGGAGTCACCATCCCCGCTGGACTTGGTTTCACTACGGGGCACACTCAAGCTATGTGTCCTTCATTTCCATAGTTATAACACACCTTGGATTGTTGTGTGCAGTTGGGACTGATGTGTCCCTTTTCTGCACATTTATAGCATACGACCGGTGGTCGTTCTCCTCCCTTATAAACAGTTGTTGAGGGTGCTGCTGTCGACGTCTTCACGTTCTCATTGTTGTACCTTCTCTTCTTGAAATCTCTCCCGACTCACTTCTTCTATTATCATGGCCACGATTAATACCGGAGTGGTTACCGCTTCTGTCATGATACTTTTTTCCCTGCTGGTTGTCATTGTTCCGATGACTGCTGCCACCGGTACGACCTTAGTTGTGGTCCCTTGGTTGAACAAACTCATTATCTCGTTCTAATAATTGAGCCCTGTTCACTACATCCGAATATAGAGAAAATTTGTGAGAAATGAGGTATTAGCGAATTTCTGGTTTCAAACCTCTCAGAAACATCTGCGTCATACGTTCCTCATTCTTCACCAAATGAGGTGCAAACCGGGATAACTCTGCGAACTTAGCCTCGTACTGGGACACCGTCATGTTGTTCTGTTCCAGTCTGATAAACTCTACCTCTTTCATGTGACGAATACTTTCTGGAAAGTACTTGTCATTGAACAGTTTTTGGAACGCCTCCCAAGACATCTTGAGTGCGGCAGGCTGGGTACGCTTCACAGATTCTCACCAGTAATCTGCCTCTCCACGGAACATAAACGTGGCTAATGGAACCTTCTGTTCCTCCGTGCATCCTAAGACATCAAATATCTTGGTAATTTGCTTAATACAATTTTCTGCCTTGATTGGAACTGGCTTTCCCTGAAACTCTGGTGGTCCCAACTCTTTGAACTGCTTGGCAGTGACAAGCTGCGAGTTGTTATTTCCACATGTATTATGAACATGAGTCTTCCTCGTCTGATTTTGCATGAACTACAAAAAGCTTCTAAACATCCCATCGTTCATCGTTTGATCGGTGGTGTCGTTTTCAGAAGGAATATTGCCTTCTTGATGCACGTTCTCCTGGTTGGTGATTAAAGGTGTCTCAACGGTCTCATTCACTCCATTATTTAGATTTTCAGCTGCCATTCTCAAATACTGTCACAAAACAAGGTTTAATCAAACAAATTAACATATCACATATTAACCCTATGTTTCAAACGACTAATTAAATACCAAATAAGCTTAGGTAGGACACACACTAGCGAAGGATTTACTCGTCTCTCCACTCCTAGTTCTATTCTCAGATCTCCGCCAGAGATCATATCCCTAAGCTCTGATACCAACTGTGATGCCCCCAAAATATGTTCAATACCAACCCATTCTGAGTCGCCAAAAATATGGAACAGAATTCAAATACAATCTTTTATAACATACGGTTGTGCAAAATACGATCACGTAAACTGTGAGTTTCAATACAAATCATATATAATACGAAATATAAACACTCAAATTCAGTCCTCACTAATTACAATCATTATCACACTATTTTACAAAATAGTGAGGACTGTTACAGCTCTAACTCTGACCATCACCCCGATTCCCGACTAGTCCCTGCGACATTCTCATTTTCTGAAGAGAACAATGGAAGAAAAGGGTGAGCTCAACTAGCCCAGTAAAGAATATTATGACTAAGATAATGAAGAATAAATTATCATTAGCCTTCAACAAATTATATAAAGTATTATGGACAACAATTTTTTGATCAACAACTGCAGCGGAAATAACAATTCATTAGAAAAGTTAAGTAGAGAATGAAGTCTACTATCTTCTATGATTTAAAAGTCCATCATCAATATTTTATCCCTGTAACATCAATCAATATACATCTCAAGTCAAATATTCATCTTAGCACTACGGGCCAAAGATATCCATTTGTATCACCAGTTGGTCATGTTCATCTTAACACCTGTCCAACTTTGCACTACGGACCAAAGATATTCATCAGGTAATCATTCCTCTTTGCACTACAGGCCAAAGATATTCATGAAATAATCATTCATCTTTGCACTACAGGCCAAAGATATTCAGTTATATCACCATTTAGGACTGAGTATGATGAAAAATATTTTAAAGAACGAATCCAGTGAGATAAATGATAAAGATTAGGGATTCGTAATTTAGTTTATCCAAGTTCAAGAATACTCCATAATAATCAATTGTGGAGCAAAATTCAAGAATGAAGTTCAAAACTTGGATCCAATCAAAGATAATTTGGAAATAAATTTTTTTTAACTGTGAATAGTTCCCCGTGAATAGTAACTCGTGAATAGTAACTCGACATAAAAAGATAAAAATTTTACAAGAAAATTTAGACCAATATTCTAGTGAAATGATATTAGATGAAGCGCAAAACTCAAAGAATTTCTGATCATTTCAGGAATTATAGAAGCAATATTTACCGTAGTAAGTTTAGAGTTAGAAATCTGAAATGAAGCAATATACGAAACTGCAATTGGATTTTCACCCGTCAAGCGGTAGTCTACTCATACAGATCATTTTCACAATTTAATAATAACTGAATACGAAGGGTTATTCACCAGTCATGCGGTAGTCCGCGTAGACAGGTTATTTCCACAGAATAATAAAGAATGAAATAACAACAGGATTTCACCATGCATGCGGTAGTCCGAGTAGACGGGTTATTCTAACAGAATAATAAGGAATGGAATAACAACCTTTACGAGTATAGAAAAAAATTAACTCTCTTCATGAATACGAAAGAAATAATACCCCTTACCTTAATAAAAATTTGGAGACTGCACTAGTGTAATGGCAGAATACTCTTCTTCTTTCTCTCTTATTCTCTTTATACTTTCTCTCTTTATAGCTTTAGTGAATTGGTGAGAAATAATGAAAAAATGAGCTTCTATTTATAGGCTTGGTAGAGTAAGGGTAAAATAGTATTTTCGTCATAATTTATGACATTATCGCTTACATCATCGATCCTATGACATCATTGCTTATCTCATCGTTTCGATGACATCATTGCTTACCTCATCGTTCCGATGACATCATTGCTTACATCATAAGAATTGAAATTCAATTTGTTCTCTTCCACCTCATTTTATTTTTATACCATGAATTTACTATAATAATGTTACCATTCAAATTATAAAAATCATACTATTATATAATCACAATCACATCATACTACTATAATATAATATTATAATAATATATTTGAATGAATTATTTTATCGAAAAAGATAAAATACCAACTTTCAACAAATGTCACATGCTAAAAATTTCTCCGTTTAAATTCACATTGAATAAATATTTCCTTATCATATATATCAACAATTAATTATTCACAAATAATATTACAGAACTAAAATATTGATAACCAGGTCGTTCCCAGGAAAGAGGGGGCCTTCCAATAAGGATTTCTCCTTACTGGCGCGCAATTAAATAACATCTCCTAGACAGAACTTTCTTAGACATTGTCAATAATGCTATCTAATAATAGTATTCCAATAATATGAATTATTGATTTGATAATTTGAAATACTGTGCAATGATAATTATTGAATCACTAATATAAAATATTAACGTAGCAATTATTGAATCAATAAAATAAAATATTGAACAATAATTACTGTAATAATTATTGAGTAGTGATTTTTTACGTAAGAATCAATAATTAGTATTACTGTGCAATACCGTGTGCTATCGTGCAACACCGCGTATTACTGTATTTTAACCACCAGGTATTTCAACAGTTTTAACGGTAAAAGTTTTACCGTTATTGTTGTAAAAATGTTATTTCTGTCGCTTTCTATATTCGACATTCATTCCGTTGTGAGGTACATCAATGACTGCGCCGTCGTACGAATATTCTTCGACAAAAAGAATATTCCTCGACCAAACGAATATTTTTCGACACAACGAATATTTTATAACCACTTGCTTATTTTAAAATATTTGCACATTCCACCCTTAACTTACCACATTTAGCAAATCAACACCTTACTATTTCAAAATAATATATAGAAGAAATTAAATCTTTATTCATAAAAAGTTGGGGTCTTACATTAATCATCAAAACACATAATCAACACTCTTAATTTTGAAAAATTTAGATAAAATTATTTTCCAGTGTTCTTGATAAAATTGAACACTGTAAGTTTATTTCTCAATCAAAACACACAATTCAAATCACATTGAATCCGTTTATAAACATGTTATCATTATCTAACATCAATTCACCCAATGATTATCAATCAAACACAAATTTTGATTTTCAAAGACCAATTAATAAAAACTTATTTCACTGTAACTTTTGATGAATATGAATTCTTCATGTTCATCATGTATACATGAATTAACCAACTTAAAACCATCATACAATTTATATTTAAACAATTTTATGAACACAATATATATATATATATATATATATATATATGTAATCATGTTTATATCAATTTTTATAAAGCTCATATATATACAGAGAATTTAACAAGAAGAACATCAGCCATACTTTTAAAACTAATAAGTTAAACTAATAAGCTAAGAATTATACCATTCTTTTGCTTATTGGAACGAAGAGGATAATGCTAATTGTTGATTTTCTCAAGCTTTTTCCCCTCTTCTTCCTCTTTTCCTTCTCTCTAACTTTTCTCTGTATTTCTCTTCTTTGTTTTAACTGACTAACACTTTTGTTCTTCTACTAACGTATATACATATAATATAACTTACATATATTATAAGTATAAAACATAAATATAAAGTATATAACTTATAATACATAATGACCCTAATATGTACAATAATTGCACTTAATACATAGGTTACACATTTAAAATTTAAAATGCCCTAAGGCTTGTTTGGCAAAATAATTTTATTTTAAAAACAAGTTTTTTAGTAGTTAAGGCCCCGTTTGACAAAACGGATTTAAAACGGTGCAAGAGTCTTATTTGGGAAAACGATTTTAAAAAAAACTCTTTTAATAAATCCTTTAACACATATTTTTAATGTTATACTTTAATTAATTAAATCTTACCATTTTAATTTAATTAATTAAAAGTTAACATCAATTAATCACATAAAAATTGCCACATAACAATTATAATTACTTGCTAATTATAATTTCATGTAACAATTATCACATAACTTTATCTAATTTAATTATCCCAATTAAATTAGAACTATAACATAAAATTATTACATATTAATTAAATTAAATATTAAATATTAATTTAATTAATATATTACACTTAATTATATTACTCCATAACCCACATAATCTATTTATTTAACTCAATAAATAAATTAATTAAAATATTTATTTTAATTCAATAAATATTAAGATTAATATATAAATTCTCTTCACACCAAATCACATATTTTACAATATATAACATATATACACATACTCAAACTCGAAACATCTCATGATAAGAATTTTATTTATTAAATTCTCATTTATTGATTCTTGAAAATCCGGGTTGTCACATTCTTCCCTCCTTATAAAGATTCCGTCTTCAGAATCAACGAAATCTCCCTTACTCGGTTTACACCAACCTCCTTCATAATTTCTCGTTGAATAACTTCAACACATTAGCTCAACAAAAGTTATATATATATCTTACTCCATTCATTTCTTCAACAAGTTTTAGGTTTTATTTTATAACTTTCAATTAAACCCAATCATATTCAATATTATATATTCTTTAACCTATTCATTACCTTTCTAAGTATCATTACCATATACTCTACTCGTAGAATTCATATAACTTCATAATTCACTATCTTGTAAATATTCGGGTTATCACAGTATCCATTTGTTTTTCCTAACACATTATCTTATATTTTATTTTTTGTTCGTATTATATCACATCACACTACAATTGGTACCAAAGAGGGAGTTGGATTGTTGAATTTGTCCCCAACTTATTATTATCTGTATATCAATAGGAATTTGTTACTTATTTAATAACAAAGAGAGTTGAGTTTCGAGTTGCATGTCATCTAACAACCAACGCATTGCAACACAAATTCTTCATTATTGAAATTGCAACAAAATTATTCTTATTGATTTACACATAGTATATAAATTAAGAACAACTATAAAAATTTAGCAAAAAAAAAAAGAAAAAAAAAGAAAAAAAGAACTACTATAAAATGCAGATTACTATACTCAAGCTATACTTTCCTCAAACCCACTCTAAGAATCCATGTCACACTAGAGTTTCATTTGAAGGTATTAGGATTCCTGCTTCCCAGCTACCATTGCAGTACAACCATATAATACGGATCCAATTAGGGTGAAGTTACTAAGTACATATAGTTTTTTATTGCATTGGGTATAGAAAATATTGCATTAACCATTAGATCTATTAAAATAAAAAGTCGTAAAACTTATCAATGTAATTTTTCTATACCCAATATCCAGGTTTAAATGAATCGAGTCGAGCTGAGTATTGAATTGTTCAGATTTAGTTCATAAAATTTTTTGAGTCAAAAATAAAATTTGATTGAGACTATTTTAGGTACCGAGTCGAGTACGATCTCGAATTGAGTCCGAGCAAGTTGGACTTTTCTAGCGAATATGATACAAGTATCAATAGAAAATTGTAATTTGAAAAGGTTCGAGTAATTTATCGAACTTTAAAATATGCTCATATTTAAATCGTTTATATTTCGAGTCGAGATTGAATCGAACTTTTAGTCGAGCAAGAACGAATCAAACTCAAACCGTTTGGTTCATTTTACAACCTTAACCCAATGCAATAATAAGCTATAGAACTTACTAGGGTTTAGTTGGTGCGAACTTCACTCTAACCGAATCCATATAATGCATAATTAAGGCTCAAACTTATAAAGTAGACATAATTATCAAATCGTGAATCGTATATCGAAAATTCTCATATCGTGTTTCATGTATTGTATCGTGAATCATATCATACAATATGAAAACAAAATAAAAAATGTGGTAATATATATATATATATATATATATTTAAACGTATAAAAGATAATTTATTTTTTTGTCACCTCAATAAGGAAAAATCAAAGAAAGGATGAGGCAACATAGGCAGTTTCATCCACATCGTCGTGGGTTAGTCACTTTCATTACATCGATGCGGATTGCCCGCAAAATAACAATATAGCTTTATGTCAGGATCGGTCTTGAGCATAGGCCCAAGAGGCATAGGCCTAGAGTCTCAATTTTTTGAGAGCCCCAATTTTTTATTTTTAATATGTATATAAAGAAAAAAAAGGTGATATCTATCAAATTGAAAAGAAAAAAACACACGAAAAAAAGTGATACCTATTAAATTGAATTTTTGTTTAAGTTGGAGAAATTGAAGTCTATAGATAATAATAGTTTGATGGACTATTGTAAGAATCTTGAAGCTTTGTTAAAAGATGGTGATGTCTCTGATGTTAATGGAAGTGACCTATTCCATGAGTTGAGCTACTTGAAAGGAGCTATACCAAAAGAGGCAAAGAGGGCAATGAATGTATTGCACTATTTGAAGCAAATGGAAGAGTGTTACCCAAATGCTTGGGTTGATTACAGAATTCTATTAACCATATCAGTTACTATTGCCTCTGCTGAGAGAAGCTTTTCAAAATTAAAATTGATCAAATCTTATCTTCGATCAACTATGTCACAGAAAAGATTGAACGGTTTAGCTTTGTTGTCGATTGAAAAAGAGTTGGTTCATAAGCTTGACTATTCAAACTTAATTGAAACTTTTGCGGCCAAAAATGCAAGAAGGGTAGTTTTTCAGTAATCAGGTACTGATCTTTGTAATTGTAAGATTTTTATTTGAACTCAATAGTATCCTATTAAGTGATATTGAAAATTGTAGTCCTTTTTTTTTTTTTTTATCATTTGTTGCTCTTGAAGAAGTGACTTTTTTTTTTAATGTAAGGAACCCCAAATTTTATCTTCGCCTATAGCGTTGAAAATGTTAGGGCCAGCCCTGGTTTTCGTGAAAGTTGTAATTCATGGTCTGACTAGACAACATCTTGCTTTGAATATAAGAGTTGCTAAGATTAAAATTTGGGAAAAAGAACCGATTGTATGGGAAATACTTCAAGAAGTTATCCAGTGGCATCCCGTATTGGGACAATCAAACATATTAGCTTGACTATATATAAAAGTAGTCAAGTAAATATTATTGTAGACTAAGAATAAATTTTAAAGTTAAATAGTAGCCAAAATATTCTAAATTAATTTACTAGATATTATTTTAGATTGACCTTTAATCTGTAAAATAAAAGAGAATAATTCAAATTAACAAGTGAAGATTTATATATCTACTTGTGAAAAGTGAATAGAATAAAGGGAAGAATGTAATAATTTTTTAGCATCTCAAGTGTATGTTTAATTGTTGTTATTAGATGGGTGGTGTGATAGGACGATATAATTGTTACATCCATCAATATTACATTGCAATGGATCTCATTCGAGTATTCTACCACCTCTTCCATAGATTGAAAATCAAGAGAATGGAAAGAATTTTATTCTATTGAAATGCATGGTTTATCCACCTAAATGATCACCAAATTCATGAAAATGAGTTTTATTGCTTCCTCCATTCAATTTTATTCTATTTCATTAATTCATTTCTCCATTCCTTTAACTTTCAATTCAAACGTAGCATTAGAGCCATGCAAGTCGTGAGCAGGGGCCAACCAAGAAAAGCAGTTTTTGCAGCTAAGTTCTACATCCATCCCTAACATTCAAACCATCAAATATAATGATCTCGCACTAGGACGTGTTAGTCCTTTCATCTTCCCATATATTTGTACCGGTCATTGTTGTAATAAGCTTTTTCTATAAATGCATATAAGAAAATTATTCATAATATCAATGTTGGATAGATTTAATTGGCTGCACAATTTTAATTATCTGGCCGATGATATTAATATTAGTCGTCCGCACAACAATTGTGCTAACAAATGAATATTGTCCACGAGTGAGTAATCATCATCTGCATAATTGTTGTGGAAGGTTGGGTCCAACAGGTTATGGATTATCACCACACATAAGCATATGTATACGATCCCGATCTTAAGCTTACCCAACTCACCCCCTTTAGCGACGGATCGGACGACAGTTTGGTCCGTCGCTATATATACAACCGTTGTCTTAGCTTTTAGTGACGGACAACATATAGCGACAGACAAAATATAGACGACGGTTGTATATATAGCGACGGATGAACCGTCGCCTGATCCGTCGCTAAAGAGGGGTGAGTTGGGTGAGTTTTTAGTTGAGTGAATCTAAGATCCTTATCATGTATGTATGTTCTTGTTCGCTTCTTCAATAAGTACAAAGTACAAGTACAACACAAATTAAAGAACAACCCATCGTAAAAAGTTAGGGTTTCAAACTGTTTACACAATTTATTTAGGCAATGGTTCTTTGCAAAAAATATGTTTGAGATTTGATTATTTGTCTTAATTTAATAATATTTTGGACTATTTAATCTTTTGACGATGGTCTATTAATCTCTTAATGCGGGACTATTAGGTTGTGTTTGATAAACCTGAGAATTAAGATCTGAATGATTATGATGTCTTAATAAATTAGATCATCTGAATGGTTATGATGTCTGAATCTAAAAAACTGTTTGATAACTAACAAATAAGTTGTCTCTTAATAACACTATTTTACCATTTTAAAGTATAAAATTTTATTTAATAATTTTAAATATTCAATTTAATAAAAATGAGTGAATAATATTGTTGAATATATTTATATAAAAAAAATTATCAAAAAAATTTCATTAAGAGGTACCTCTTAATTATTAAGATTTTATTTTCTGTCTTTCCGATTAAGAGGCATTCAGAGGTAACAAAAAAATAAACAAACAACATCATGTCTCTTAGCGAATAAGAGGTAGTCTATTAAGAGGCAATCAGATGTAAACAAACAGCACCTTAGTCCCATAGAGCCATTTGATAACTTAAAATGCAAGATTATTAGTCATATGTACATTTATCATGAGATTATATAATCCTTTATAAATAGCCTTAATAATAATAAAAAACAGTCTATATGACTATTTAAAGGACTATCAATCATTCGTCATGTGATAAAATAGTTTGTAGTAATGTTAAATTCAAACAAATATTTCAATTTCAAACATATTTTTTTACGAATAAATTTGACCTTGGTGTGTTTGAGTTAAAGAATTACCTGATGTCCCTCGTTAAGAGATAAACCGCAATACAAGGAGAATTGCTCCAAACATTATTATGCAACCTAAGGATCTCCCTTGCTTTCTTTTTCAACTTATCTTCACAATCTGCTTGTATCACCATGCAAAGCTTCGAAACAGCTCCAACCCTCAACATCTCTGCAAGAACTTCACTTGTAGCTGAAAATCTTGCAATCATCGAAAGTACATGAACCGCTCTATCATCCGTTCCCGGAGAAACTCTCAGAGTCCTCTTCGCCACCATGGCAATACTGCCAGCATGCCTCAGAAGCTGAGCCCTCCCATCAGCACAAGAACAAAGGTTTGCCAGAAGACAAAATATAAGCTCAGTCACCTTTTTTTCCGGATTGCCTAATTCAAGCTCAACAAGCTCGAAAATTGCACCAGCTTCCACTATTTTCGTCCGGTTCCTCCCCCAAGGGCACACATCTATCAACACATGCAAAGCAGATTTCGTAGCTTGCTCAGATATTCTCTTTGTCATCACGTTTACAATCTCTTTAAAGAACTTATCCTTTAATCTCTCCACTAAACTTGAACTCATAAATTCGATTATCATCTTCAGAATTACCAACGCACTGGCTTTGAAAACAGCATTATTATCCACCTCACTTTGTAAACTCCATAATATTGCCTCGATAAGCTCAAAGTTTTCTTTCACAAGCTGAATATTTTCGTTTGATGGCTTCCAAGTAAGATGAAGAACTCGAAACATTTCCTCGAGGCCGATGATTTGATCCTCTTTGAAACATCTTAAGATCAATAAAATCATTTCCTTTGCCGTACCGGATTCCACCATGCACTTTATATTTGTTTCATTCTCACTTGCACGAACGTCGAGTTCTCTTAACGAATTTAGACGCAACTGGGGAATTTTTAGTTGCCGGTGCAGCTTCAGAACATGTGAGACCGTTAGAGCGGATTTTGGAGTCGGAATCCGGTCGATTCCGTTGCTGATATTGGCGGTGCACCATGCTTGGATTAGGCGGCGGAGTGTGTGATTTGGTGTCAAGTCGGAGTCTCTAGGCAGCGGCTGTTTAGTGACCGGACAGGTGGCATCCTCAGCCGTTAATAACCAGTGCCCGATGCTTTCCCGGTCATATGTTATGCCGGTGACGGCGGTTACCGGATCTCTCATGATTTGAAGAGATATCGGACAAATGAAATATTCCGGTATATCAATTTCTTCCATTTGTTTTACACAAAACTGATGAAGGAATGATGATGATAGAATGTGCGCGTGTGTATATATATATGTTTGAATGAAAATCAAAGAGAGTACTATGACTATTCTAGATAATAGATAGCGTGGCATATTGACCTTTTATATTTTATTTGTTTTTTTTATTGTTTACTAGTTCATATACATATATTTTTTTTTTGAGTAATGCTAGAAACACAATTTATTTTATAATTATTTTATAATTTATAGATGTGACATTCTCTACGTTAGCATATTAATAAATAAATTGTTTCAATTAATGTAATTTTTGGACTCATATAAAAGTAGAGATGAAATGGAGTATGTCACATTAATAAATTATAAAATAATTATAGAATAAATTTTATATCTAATATTATTCTTTTTTTTATCGAGGGTCAATAATTTGGCGGTCAAACACGATAAACACAAATAATTGAATAGTGACATGGGTATTTTGACTTTCGACTAATTACTTTGATTATATTAGTTGACATGGTGGGGAGGCTCTGGTGGCCCACATTGAAGGCTCCCGATGGCTGTCTGGTGAGAAAGAGAGAGGGAATGTTTTGGTAACGTGAAGAAGGAATCTGGTAAACTTGTTGGGAATTAAGTATCGCAAATTACATAATAAAATAAAGAGAGATAAAATAATAAGATTTAATATAAAAAATTCTTAAAGAAAAAAATTACAGGCCAAATTTTGAATTTTCACTATATCAAAATAATAGGCTTATAATAATCATCTCAAGTTTTACGCCCTAAAACTTGAGGTTTCACAATACCGCGACACAACTTTTTTGAACGGACTAAAAGCTGCAAAACCCACTCACCCACAATATAACTTTTTTGAACGGAATATAAAAGGTGCAAAAAACCATCTCCCTCACACAAACACAAAACCCACTTACCTCTCTCACCTCTTAGAATGCTACATGACTTTTGATTGTGCTACACTTCAACAACTCCACATAATACTCTATTTATAGTGTACCCCACAATTCTTCTTTTCTTATTCAAAATAGAACACATCAAAAATAAAATTTCTATTACAAATAGAATTCTTTCCAAAATAATACTCCTATTAAAAATAGGAGTTCTTACTTTTCATATTAACAATTCTTTACATAATAGGATTCGAGGAGAACTAAACCATTTCTCCCTCGACTCGAATCCCCGAATATTTCAACTTTATATCTGAATAGGATTCGAGAAATTTCTAAACAATTCCTCCCTCGACTCGAATCCGCAAAAACTTCAACTTCATCATTTTCACCGTTGTTGTAGTCGTCACCATAATTTACACCCGCGCTATCCACATTATTCGCATTGTCTGCATTACTCTCGTTATCCGCAATATATGTATCATCTGCGTCATCCACATCTTTCATATCATCTGCAACATTCATATCATCCGCATGATCTACACTACCACAATAATCTTTATCTTCATCATCAGTATCATTACCATCATCATTGTTTTTGTCTTCATCAGCATCTTCATGATCTTCATCTAGCGACTGCAACAGTGATTCTTCATAAGCGCAAAATCTCTTATTCATCAACATCACGATGAACATCAATTGCTTCAATCTTTATTCTCTTTATTTGTCACACCAATGCGACTAATTCCCCTTGTACCTTGGATCCAATCAACCTAGCTCTGATATCACTTGATGAGAATTAAGTCACCGCAAACCACACAATAAAATAAAGAGAGATAAAACAACAAGTTTTAATGTGAAAAACCCTTAAAGGGAAAAACCACAAGCCAAACTTTGAATTTTCACTATATTAAAATAATAGGCTTACAATAATCATCCCAAGTTTTACGCCCTAAAACTTGAGGTTTCACAATACCGCGACACAACTTTTTGAATGGACTAAAAGCTGCAAAACCTTCCCACCCACAATACAACTTTTTTGCACGGAATATAAAAGTTGCAAAAGACCCTCTCTCTCACACAAACACAAAGCTCACTCACACCCTCTCTCAACTCTTAGAATGCTACATGACTTTTGATTGTGCTACACTTCAATAACTCAACATAATACTCTATTTATAGAGTACCCCACAATTCTTTTTTTCCTATTCAAAATAGGACACATTAAAAATCACTACAAGAAAAAAGCCTATCTGCGACCGCCTATCAGTGACCGCATTCGATCGCAGATGATCATCAGCGACCGCCTGCGATAGCTGATAGGCGTCGCATAAAATCTGATCACTAAAATGCACATCAGCGACCATTATTAGCGACCGACCTATCTGCAACCGAGATTAGCGACCGATATTGTCATTTCGGTCGCTAAGATGAATCAGCATGGTTCAGGGCCACACGCTGACGTGTGCCACGTGTCCGTGACTGCAATCAGCGATCGCGTGCGGTCGCTAAAATCCCCATATGATTAGCAGTCGCTAATACGTATCAGCGACCGTATGCAATCGCTGATGTAAAAAAACCTGTAACCCAGATTTTTCCTGTTTTGCAGAATTTCCAAAAACTGTACCTGTTTTGTACAAGTACAGTTTATATACCTGTTTTGTACCTGCTTTATCCCAACACATAAACATGCACAACAATATAACATCCATCGTCCATTTACCGACACATACACCAAACTAGTATATAAACCTGTAAAAACCGATATAAATTGTATAAATATAAACAAATCTAATCTTTAAGTAACATACAGACATCCAAATAATGAATATAAAAGTACAAGATTCTCAAATAACTACAAAACAACACTAAATCAGTCGTCAAGCATCATTGTCCAAATTAGTTTCTCCTTGATCTTGATCACCCTGTAATTAACAAAATAATAAAACAAATTACATATATAGTATATATGTTGATAATGTTGTTACGACAATATACAGTTGTTTTTAAACACAACAATATATATATATATATATATATATATATATATATATATATAAGTCACTACTTTGATTGTAATAAATAAGATTGATTACCACGTCGCCATCCCATGCTGTGATGCTGTTGCTGCCGCCACTACATCAGCTAACTCATCAGCACTCAGAGCCGCCAAATGTCCGCCCAGTATCTTTAGAAGATTGCGATCTCGACATATAACTCTCACATAGTCAGCAGGAGTGTGAAAAGCTGGATGACTCAATGACTGTGAAGACTAGGTAGCAGAGCTGCCTAAGCCACTGAAGGATGGGCGTCGTCGTTGTCCTTAACCTTTGACGTAGTTCTTCTTCACAATAGACGTCCTCTCCCATAATTCTAGATCAATTGGATGACGTGGGGTGCCTTCAGGATAGCGTTCATTCAATAAACGCTTATAAGTATCCTGTCATCATGTTAACAATTAAATAATTAAAAATAAATTGATAAAATTCTAAAGAATGACGTAAAACATGATAAACAAGATCAAGTTGTTAAAACTTATTACCGCTATCTGGACAGCATTAGGCAGACCATCACGGGTGGCCACGTACACATCCAGCCAATGGATAGGCTGACTTTGAGACTGAGACTCCTATACAAAATATATTCTAATATTACTAAGTAAACATGTGATATTCTACAATTCATAATTGTAAACATATTAAAACTATTCATACATACCCTGGCAATGATATGCTGCAACTGTGAAATATTGCTACCTATGTAGGTTCCTTTAGCCTTTTCGCCATCAGGTACACCCGAGGATCTGTTAGTGGCGACAGTCTTGCGTCTTTTGACCCAAGTCTCATCTCTCTATTGGGCACACATCTCAGCCCATATGGACTAAGTGCACCACCAGGGGCTATGCTCGTGCATATAATCCTCTCCCTGACCTGGATGGTCGATCGATGCATTGTGAAGGGCTTTTTGTCGTTCTTTGTTCAAATTATCTTTGGTGTAGGCGGCGCACTTCTGCCAGAATAGTGTCTGTATCACTGAAACCTGCGCGTCCTCCCATCTATACATTTTCTGCAAATAAAACAACAATAATAATATTAAAACGGTACTTTTAACATATAATCCAACACCACTAAACAATCATCCTTAGAATATTATATTATCTGTCATAATTAAAAAAAATACCTGAAATTCAGCCCAAACTGCATCCTTGTGGGCGATAGGTATGCTCGCCCACGTAATCACAGGTGTGGGCCAATTCTGTAAGCACAGCTGTGATATGCACTTGACAATCTTATTATCTGAAAAATCACTATAATATACAATAATTTACATCAAAGATAAGTAGATATATTAAAGCAATTTACATTAGTTATATATCTTGTATAAATAAAATCTAAAATGCTTATATATAAATGATGCGGGACGTACGTGCTATTCGGAGGAGGACGAATCTGCATAAGAATCCGATCATCCGGATTAGTAGGGGCCTTGGGCACATGATTAGACCCCCTACCCAAGCCGCGCTTTTTCTGCGCTGCTTTAGAAGCCATCTATATATTAAAAATTTCAAGATGTTAGTATGAGTTATATTTGATTACATGTATATATGAATATAAATTGACAATAATGACAGGAAATTACATTTAAATAGTTAAGTACATAAACATGTCTGTGATATAAAGATGTTAGTATGAGTTATATTTGATTACATGTATATATGAATATAAATTGACAATAATGACAGGAAATTGCATTTAAATAGTTAAGTACATAAACATGTCAGTGATATAAAGATGTTAGTATGAATTATATTTGATTTCATGTATATATGAATATAAAATGACAATAATGACAGGAAATTGCATTTAAATAGTTAAGTACATAAACATGTCAGTGATATAAAGATGTTAGTATGAGTTATATTTGATTACATGTATATATATGAATATAAAATGACAATAATGACAGAAAATGCTAAACATGTAATGCTAAACATACATTTCATTTGTTCAAGTGTCAATGTCTGATTCAGAATCATCTTGTATACGTATTGCAGATTCATAACCATCATCTGCTTCAGATTCAGTGTCAGATTCAGTTAGTAACTCTTCCTCTTCAGTATCAATGTCATCTAACACAAGTATTGACTCAGGATCTAATTCATGTGGTTCATCTCCACCATCTAACTGGATTACTTCATTGTCGTCCTCTACATTTATTATAGTTTGAGCATGAAGCATCTGCTCTTGGTAAATCTCCCCATCAACTACTTCTACACGACTGCGCGCGGGAGTATGAATTACAACTTGCCAATCTATAGGCGGTCTATCCCTTTTCCTAACAGGACTAGGAGTGTAGTATACTTGTACTGTTTGAGTTGGTAAAATAAACGGTTCGTTGGAGTACGCAGACCTATGGAGGTCAATGTCGACGATTCCATGTCTGTTAACACGTATCCCTTTTTCTGAATCAAACCAATGGCACTTGAACAAGTTAATATGACCCCCGTACGTGCCCTTGTACGACAACTCTACGATTTCCTCTAACTCCCCATAAAAGGCACAACCAAGCTCATTGTAACAATCTCCTTGGACACACACTCCAGAGTTTGTTGTTCTTTTACCGCGCCCATATGCCTTTGTATGAAATTCACAACCATTTATTTTGTAACCATTGCGGCTAACTTGGTCCCTGTCTGGTCCCATAGCTAGGACTTGTACATTAGCCAGAATCGTTGATCCCTCAGTCAAAGCCTACAAAAACTCCATCTTATTAAATGAAGTCATCGTTAATATGGAGTATATATATATATATATATATATATATATATATATATATATATATATATATATATATGTCGTGCTTAAGAAATTGAACTTACTTTGTCCTTTAGCCAAAGTGCAAATTTTTTATCACTATTGATTTGAATATCTTTATCAGTTATGCCGGGATGCTTCACTTTTAACTCGTCATCGTACAATCTATACAATGTTATAAACATTAATATATTGGAATGTATATTACATATCATTGAACGTTAAGGGATAAATTTTCAAGTTTACGTGTGTACCTCACAAATTCGTCAATCTCCTCGCAACTAGGAAGAATGTAAGTATGTGCAGCATGTAATTCTTGCTCAGAGAGGAATATGCGCTTCCCTTTTCCATAAGCGCGGCCCGATAGACCAAATACAGAAAGCCGACCATTTAGTTCAACATTTCCCCCATCATCATGTCTCGAGACTCGATTGGCCTTTGTCAAGACTTCGTCCGGAAAATAGTCTGAGACAAACGTAGATATCTCATCGAAACTGTATGCCTCACATATCGACCCCTCGACATAAGCTCTATTCTTAACCTTCCTCTTAAGGTTTCCCATCACCCTTTCGAAAGGGTACATCCATCTATATTGAACTGGACCCCCAACACGAGCTTCACAGGGAAGATGGATTTGCAAATGCTCCATGGAGTCAAAAAAATCAGGTGGGAATATTTTTTCCAGTTTACACGTGATCTCTATGATGTTCTTCTCAAGTACAGACATGTCCTTCTCATTTAATGTTTTTGAACATAAGTCTTTGAAGAAACGACTAAGATCCGTCAAAGCATCCCATATTGGTTTATCAAGCAGACCCTGAAATGTTATAGGCATGAGTCTCTCCATGAACACATGACAGTCATGACTCTTCATCCCTTGCAATTTTTCACTCGTAACACACCTTGCAATGTTTGACGCATATTCATCTGGTAGTTTCAGAGACTTAACCCATGTGCACATATCTTCAACTTGCTTTTTGGACAATGTGTACCTTGCATGCGGTTTGACAATCTTACCATTAGGAGATTCATAAAGTTCTAATTCAGGACGCTTACAAATATCTTTCATGTACAAACGTGCCTTATCATTATCTTTTGTCTTCCCCGTAACATTCATCACGGTGTTAAACACATTGTCGAACACATTCTTCTCAATATGCATCACATCTAGATTATGACGAATCAAATTTGTAGACCAATAAGGCAATTCCCAAAAGATGCTTCTCCGAACCCAGTTATGAGATTCGCCAAACCCATTGATTATGTTTGTGGCATCAATCTTACTAAATGGGATGACCGGCAATCTCATCACACGGTCTCGTATCTCCGTTCCCGACAATCGCAGTGCAGGCATATCATTGTCCACTTTTCCATTCCTGAAGTTTTCTCTATTTCTTCGAAACGGGTGATCTACCGGCAAGAACCGACGATGACAGTCAAACCAGCAAGGCTTTCGACCTTTTGATAGATTGAAAGACTTTGTATGCTCCATACAATACGGACAAGCCAACTTCCCGTGTGTACTCCATCCAGCTAACATACCATAAGCTGGGAAGTCACTTATAGTCCACATAACCGCTGCCCTAGGGTTGAAATTTGTTTTCATTGCAACATCCCAAGTCTGTACTCCATCCTCCCACAATACCTTCAACTCGTCTATAAGAGGTCTCAAGTAAACATCTAAGTTCTTTCCAGGACTCTTAGGACTAGGAACCACGAGTGAAAGAAACAAGTATGGTTGTTTCATACACATCCATGGAGGCAAGTTGTACGGAGTAACAATCACAGGCCAACATGAGTACGGAACAGCTGAGTGGCCAAACGGGTTGAAACCATCGGTGGACAATCCAAGCTTCACATTTCTAGGTTCCAATGCAAACCCAGGATGTGCTAAGTTGAATTTTTTCCAAGCCTGTCCATCTGCGGGATGATTTAGTTCTCCATCTTTAGCTGGAGATTTCGCATGCCAACTCATATGTTCAGCTGTTCTTGAAGACATGTACAATCTTTTTAGCCGATGTGTTATTGGAAAATACTTTAGAATTTTAAACGGTATACTTGATTTTTTTGTAGTCACACCCACTTTATTAGGCCTAAACCGATCATGACTGCAAAACGTGCACCTTGTCATTTGTTCATTTTCCTTATAAAACAACGTGCAATCGTTGGGACATGCATCGATCTTTTCGTATCCAAGACCCAACTTCTTCACCATTTTCTTACAAAAGTAATAGTTATTAGGTAATTTTTCACCGTCAGGCAACATACTCTTAATGGTATTCAAGAGCGACTCAAAACACTCATGGCTCATGTTGTGATCAGTCTTGATGTTAAGTAATGTTGCCACTGCAGACAATGTAGTGTGTTTGGTGCAACCATGCCACAATGGCTCGCTACCCTCGTCTAACAACTTAAAGAAGTCTTTGGCATCAGAATTCATAGGTTGTTCTCTGCCTTGTGCCCAATCAAAATCTGGCCCTGCAATATCATGAACCATTTCATTCATACGATGAGTACTACTGCCCGGATTGTGTACTGCTATGATGCCACCATCTCTTCTTTGCCCATGTGCCCACCAGCATTCTTCGTAATTTTTCATAAACCTAAAAACAAGTAAATGATAGTTTACCACGTCTCTGTCCATATAATTTATATTCTTACACTTCAAACATGGACATCGTATCTTGTTCTGACCATTCACACATCCAACCACGGTCAACCAGCTCTAAATTCAGCTGTAGCACCTATCTGGGCACTTGACTTTCGTCGTGCCATCCAACCACGGTCTGAATAGAGGTCCATAATACCATGGTACCTACTACAGACAATATTTAAGCATACTTGTAACCATATGACTTGAGCATACTTGTAAGCATATGATTAACATTTAAGCATACTTGTAAACATATGACTTGAGCATACTTGTAAGACTATGACTTGAGCATACTTGTAAGCATATGACTTGAGCATACTTGTAGGCATATGATTAACATTTAAGCATACTTGAGCATACTTGTAAGCATATGACTTGAGCATGCTTGTAAGTATATGATTAACATTTAAGCATACTTGTAAGCATATGACTTGAGCAACTAGTAACCATATGACTTGAGCATAGTTTTATTATATTTGTATTATATTATATTTTAATTTAATTATATACTTAATCATATTTAATATATATTATATGTCAAATATTAAATGTTATTAAATTTAGTATGAGAAACTAAGTAAATACTACTTAGTTTAATAGTTATATTATATCATGTTATTTTATTTTAATTTGTTTTAAATTTATTTTTATTGTTTATCGTAAATAAATACGTAAGGTATTTCATTCATGCTAGCTTTATATCAGAGTTTGCTAACTCATTTATACAACTTTTGAGTATCTTGGAGATTCATTCATAGCACCTTCTCTGTTGCACTAACAGTTCCCTAGCATTGCCTATTTTGGCTTAACAGTTCCCCCAATAGCTTACCATGCCGACAGCCAAGCTTGGCTTGGCCCCGTGAGGCTTGGCTAAGCTTGGCGTGGCCTCGTTGCAGTCATTCCAAGGACAAGGGCTAGGGGATCAGTTGCACAAAGAAAACTTTTGGAAATGCTATTTCAAATAATATTTTAGTCTTTCTGTTGAAATCAATCCACCAAAACACAAATGAGATAAAGAGGTTGGGGATAAAAACATGATCATGTCAATACCTTCACATTCCATCGAACATGAGAAAGATTCAAAAGAAAAAATAACTCGAACCATAAGGGGTGATAAAATACACCAAAAAAATAAATAATATTTGTAATAATAACTTACGCCTAGATACTCCTTTGACCTTTTCACCATTTTAATGCACAAACAAATTGTAATAATTTGATGATTCACAACAATAAATTAATACGCCTCTGGGTGCATAAAATTAAACCCTCCTCCTTATTTAACTGCTTAATTAACACTTGACTGTAATTGATGTAACCAAATATATAATAAATTAGGCATCATATTACTCTCAATATAGACATAGATACAAAAGATAAAATAAACAAAAAATTCAATCACTGGATAGGCATAGTCATCCTTTAATTATATTACTATTATTATTACTATTTCTAGTAGACTAGTAGTATAAAGAACTTTTAAGATCTTGCTAAAGGCATCAGTCATATAGTGTAAGGTAGAGAGAAATAAATTAAGGTAGATAAGATGGGCAAAAAGGGACCCTACTACTACAAATCCTCAATCTATTATTGGATTAGTATGCCCTTTTATTTAGTTGAAGATCCTCAATCTATTATCATTTATCATTTAGGTGTGCACTGGACCACAAATGTCAATGATGTCCACTACCACTTGAGCAATCTGTTACCACATTTTACTACCCAAGCCCAACCTCAGACAGTACAAATCTCTCTCAGTAAAATAAATAAGGATAAAGAATTAGATGGATATAGCACATTTGAATGGATGTTAATTTACTGGAGTTTAAAAGCATTCCATAACAGTTACACCAAGGATCTGAACTCTCAGAAATCCACAAAAAAGAGGTAAAAATAACATTCAAAGTATATAATACTAACAAACTAGAACTCACCTTTTTAGATGATTAAAATGTAAATTTTCAGTTGAGTTCACAAGTCGGTGGCTGGTGGCGGCGGCGGTGGCGGCGGCGGACCTCCTTCTTCTCCTTCTTCTCTTCTCCCCCTTTCTCCCTCTTCTCTCTATTCTGAGCTCCCTCTTTTGTTTTCTTCGCCTGCTGTGTCGAGCGAATGACTGAAACTGATTACATTAACTTTGATCAGCGACCGCCAACAGCGACCGCCTGTAGTCGCTAATTTTTAATGACATGGCCTTATCAGCGACCGCATGCGGCCGCTGATTCTAAATGGTGGCACAAAACCTTCGCGCCAACATTTCCAGCCAAAATTTGGGAGGCAAATTTGTACTAACGACCACTCAGTGACCGCATGCTGTCGCTGATATAATATAGCGACTGGATGAAATCACGGTCGCCGATGACGGTCGCTATTACTGATATCAGCGACCGGACATGCGGTCGCTGATAGTATTGGTCGCTGTTAGGCCTTTTTCCTGTAGTGAATAAAACTTCTATTACAAATAGATTTCTTTTCAAAATAATACTCCTATTAATAATAGGAGTTCTTACTTTTCATATTAACAATTCTTTACATAATAGGATTCGAGGAGTAACTCAACAAAATTGTGGACGGAACTTGAATTCATTTTGACAGCTTCGACACGTACCGCGTGGTTAAAAGAAAATTTACAGCCCCCTAATGTTGTTTTTTGTTAGATTGGTTACATTTGTGACTCACAAACAGAGCACTAGAGTTAAATAAAACATTTATTATAATAAATGTATCAAGAAATTATAAACTGGATGGTAGTTAAGAGTGATAATTTCATGAAATTTAAATTCGTAAAAAATAAGTGTTCAATTTTTTTTAAAAAAAAAAGAAAAAAAAAGAAGAGTCAAGTTTTTCTTTAAAATCGAACTCTTAATCCCAAAGAATAGTAGCTAGATATATAGTTGTCCATGCATCACATGTAATTTATACATGATAGTAGTATATCAAAGATGACATTTTAATTTAATTTATGTCTTCCAACTTGTACTTATTTGGATTGTAGACGACCATTCCTTATTTTCTGATCATACATTTAATAACGTGTTGAAATACATACATATATGCTTGTATGCAACATGATTTTGATCTCTACTTGCACGTCATGGCTTGCAGTATACTTAATTTTATATAATCTGAATGATCTGCAAGTGCATGTATCTTTCGAAAACTATATATGGCATAAATTGGAACCCCCTCCCCCTGTATGTATTTGTGCAGCATAGTATATGCACGTGTTTAAATTCGAACACTTGCAAGGGTTTTTATTATCCAAGTCACTTGTAAAAAGTCATATTTTTCAGACGAAATTTATGATTCGGTTACTAAAAAGCATCTATTAAAAAAAATTTGTTTAGGTTTCAGCATTTACTGGTAACAATATGGTAACAAGTCAATTTGTTTGTTTACTAAAACTCAACTTAATATACAAATAATATGGTAACAATATATATAATGGACGGACGAAGAATATTATACTAATAGTCATAATGGATGAATTTAACTATAATCTATCTATTATTATACTAATAATATTATTATATTTTTATTACGATTTAACAATATACTAATATTTATTTAATCATTATTACTTTTATTCTCTATTTTATTAAATAAAAAGCTGATTCTCACTGTGAGTCAAAGCTTTCTTTTATTTATTGTTACTGTGAAAGTTGTGATAGTACATGTGAGATTTGATTATCGAAGTACAAAAAAGATGATTGTGAGAATGTGTATGCGAGTGTGCAATCCTGGTCCTCGGAGATGAGGAACCAAGTCATGGTACATATAGATTAATGGGTCCGTCTCCGATATGATTAACTCCTTCCGTAAATTCCAATATTTTTAACTTCTTCTACTAATTAATACAGATAATAATAATAAAATATACCAATATCTAATAAACTTATTCCTTCATATTATCTTTCCATATTATGTAGAGTTCAAAATGATTAAAAAAAATCTACCACCTATAAATTAGAGCAATATAATATATTAAACCATTAATATTATGAACTTAGTTCATAATATTTTTTGCTCTCTTTCCTTTTACTCTATATTTTATTAAATACTAACTCCTTTCATTAACTCTAATAATATTTTTAAACTTCTTCTATTAATTAATACAAAAAATAATAACAAAATATGCCTAATATAAATGTAGTAAGAGAGAAGGTTTCCTCACAAAATAAAGCATTCTCAACACTACAATATTTTTAAACTTATTTTACCAATACAAAAAAAAGGCCTAAATATGGATTAATATCCTGAACTTTTAGTTTTTTTTCTACTTTGGAGATTGTCTTCTCAATTTTTTTAATTAGGTGATTAAACTCTTAAATTTTTTTCCACTTTGGGGATTGTCTTCTCAATTTTTTCTATTAGAAGATTAAAATTATAATTTTTAACATTTATTCCATTAATTTTTTATACCAAAAAGGGTAAATATAATTTTTTTAAAATAAATTTAATACATTACAAATTCTGCTGAAAAAAATCATCAATAATCAATATAATGATAAATATTTTAAAATGTATAAATGTATTACTAATTAAAATCTTGTTATTTCATAATCATCAATAATCAATATGATGACAATTTTATCATTTTTGGTATAAGAAATTATTGCTTAAATATAGATTAATACCATGAACTTTAATTTTATTTCATAATTATCAATAATTAATATAATTAATTTTTTATACCAAAAGGGTAAAATTGCCATTAAATTTACTTTAAAAATTTATAATGGTCTTATATTTACCCTTTTTGGTACAAAAAAATAATCGAATAAATGTTATAATGAGACTCCAGATTACATATAAGTGTAAGACCCCGAATTTTATGAAATAAAAATATTCAATTTTTCTTATAATTATTGTTCTATTCAGTAAATGGTTAAATTGATAAATGTGTTAATGGTGATATGTGCAAATTTTACAAAGTAAGCAAGTTGTCATAAAATATTCGTTGTGTTGGGAAATATTCGTTTGGTCGGAGAATATATTTTTTGTCGGGGAGTATTCGTACGACGGTGCAATCATTGGTGAAAATAACTGTCGGATATAAAAAGCAACAGAAATAATCTTTTTATAAAAATAACGGCAAAACTTTTACCGTTAAACTGTTGAAATACCCGGTGATAAAAGTACAGTAATACGCGTTGTTGCACAGTAGCACATGGTATTGCACAGTATCTCTGATTATTGATTCCTACGTAAGAAGTCACTTAGTATTCAATAATTGCCACAATAGTTGTTGCATAGTAATATTATTGATTCAATAATTGTTACAGTAACATTTGCACAATATTTTATATTATTAAATTAATAATTGGCACGACACGATTATTCATATTATTATTTGCATTATTGACAATGTATAGAAAGTTCTGTCGAGGAAAGGGGTTAGGTTATTTAATTGCGTGCCAATAAGGAGAAATCATTATCGAAAAACCCCTCTTTCCTGAGAACGATCTGGTTGTCAATATTGTGAATTATAATATTAATAATGAATAATTGTTGAAAGAGTAAAAATGTGTTGATTAAAGATAAGTGAATTATGGTAAATATTTATTCAATTTTTGATATAAATAGAAGGGTTTGTCATGAGGCGTTTATTGTAAGTTTGACTTATTAATATTCCATGGAGAGACGTGCTAATTTTATGGACCGTCGGTTGAGGTTTTAATAGTTAATCAATATGGACTGTCAGTTGAAGTTTTAATAGTAAATCAATATGGACCGTCGGATTAAAGTTTTAATAGTAAATCAATCTGGACCGTCCGTGAATCAGTTACTATTTAGTCCATTCTCCTATAAATAGAAGCTCATTTCTTCCTTCTTTCTCACCAATTCACTAATTAAAGCTATAGAGAGAGAATAAGAGAGAAAGAAGAAGAGTATTCTGCTACTACACTATTGCAGTATCCAATCTCTTACTAAGGTAAAGGATGTTATTTTATACTCATAAAGGATGTTATTTTATACTCTTAAAGGATGTTATTTTATACTCGTAAAGGATGTTATTTTATACTCGTAAAGGATGCTATTTTATACTCGTAAAGGATGTTATTTTCTTTCAATACTCGTAAAGGTTGTCGTTCCATTCCTTATTAAGCTGTGGGAATAACCTGTCTACGCGGATTATCGCATGCCTGGTGAATAACCCTTCGTATTCATTCTTTATTAAGCTGTAGGAATAACCTATCCATGCGAATTACCGCATGCCTGATGAATAACCCTTCATATTCATTCTTTATTAAGTTGTGAAAATGATCTGTCTATGCGAATTACCACATGACGGGTGCAAATTCATTTGCAATTTCTTATATTATTTCGTTTCATATTCCTAAATTTAAACTTACTATTGCTTCTATAATTCCTGAAATGATTATAAATTCCTTGAGGATTGCGTTTCATCTAATATCATTTTACTGGAAGATTGGTCTGAACTTTCTTATTGAAATGTTAATTTTTTCATGTTGGATACTATTCATTCGGGGTACTATTCACTATAAAATTAATTTCTTTTTCTGTCCAAATTATCTTCTATTCATACCAGAGTACTATTCATTCATGGTACTATTCATACTGGAGTACTATTTATCCGGGTTACTATTTATGCCAGAGTACTATTCATGACAAAATTTAGCTTCTTTTCTTTGTCCAAATTATCTTTTATGAAACTTATTTTTGAAGTTGAATCCATGTTTTTATCTTCATGTTGACAATTTGGACATTATTGAACTCTTAATAAATTGAATTATAAATCTCTAATATTTGTCATTAATCTCACTTGATTCATTTTTTTTTATATCATTGTCATAATTCTCAGACTTAAATTATGGTTAAAGTTGTCTTTGGCCCGTAGTGCAAAGATGAACTGTTGATTCATGAATATCTTTGGCCTTTGTGGCAAAGATGAAATGTTGATTGGTATAAGCATGACAATTAATTTTACAGTTGTATGTCTTTGGCCCGTAGTGCAAAGATGGACTGTTGATTGGCATGACCATTGGTTTTACAGTTGTATGTCTTTGGCCCGTAGTGCAAAGATAGACTGTTGTTTGGCATTATCATGACCATTGAGATTACAGCTGAATATCTTTGGCCCATAGTGCAAAGATGGACTATTGATTGGTATGATCATGACCATTGATTTTATAATTTAAGGTCTTTGGTGTAGGGTGTAAAGATGATATGATTATTAATTGTCTTTAGCCTTTTTGACAAGGACATTGGGTGAAAGTTCTATTAAGCCTTTGTGGCAAGGAGAAACTGTTGATTTACATGATTATGAACATGAATTATGAATTAATATAATCATAATCTTTTGTGTTACAGGTAAAGACAGGTGATGAAAATTCTCTTCGTCCTGGGTACAAAGAGGAATTAATCAACATAATTATGATTATGAACTATTGCGAACAGGAACTGTTGATTGATGTTACAGTGATAAAATATTGTTGATGAACTTTTAACATGAAGAAGATAATAGACATTAGAGTCTATTTGACTCTTCTAATGGATTGTTCGTTCCGCTACAATAGTTGATCTAAAATTTGTTGTCCATTATATTTTGTTAGATTTTCACTGTTGAAGACTAAGTATAATTCAGTCTTTATGATTTTAGTCATGATATTCTTTACTGGGCTAGTTGAGTTCATCCTTTTTCTTTTGGTTCCATTGTTCTTCTCAAAAAATGAGAGTGAAGTTGGGACTAGTCGGGGAGTAAAGAATGATCCGAGTTAGTAACCATAATATTTCGAGTTAGTGGTTGTTCTCATCAAATTATAAGATAGGGTGGCAATAATTGTACTGAAAACTTAAAGAGTGTGTTGCCACTATCATACAAGATGTCTAACCACATATAAATTGGTGTTATCATAAGACATGGTTGTGCGCATTCATTTGCTGACTATATCTATGAGCATTATCTATATAATCTTGGAGTATGGTTGGAATATAATCCTCAGTTTGAGACAATGAAGATAATTATATGTCAAGAAGATACACACCATTGGAATGAACATGATAGTAATCTTCTCGTTCTTCTTTGGGGTCTATTGGATCAACCAAGGTTAATTCTCAAATCCTATATATTATAACTTAGAAGCCTGGCCGCCCATGTACGAAGGCTTCCATGAGCATTTTTCAAAATTTTTAATTCCTAAAACAGTTATTGACTGTACCTTTATATAAAGTATCATTAGTTTGGAGTTTGGGTACTGTTATTTGTATTGAAACTCATATTTTACGTGTGGTCGTATTTTGCACGACAGAGTAATAGTTATAAATAGAAAGTTTTTATTTGAATTATGTACCATGTATTTTGGCAACTCAAAATAGGTTGTGTGAACCAATTTTGGGGGCGTCACAATAAGAATTTTTAGTCATGTATCGCTGTCATGTAATCAATTTTCTGATGTGACTATCAATTAGACGTAATAAAAAAATTAAAATTTTAATCTCCTAATTAAAAAAATTGAGAAAATAATCCCCAAAGTGAAAAAATATATTAAAAGGTTAGGATATTAATCCATATTTAGTTCAGAAAATAATAATAAAGCATACTTAGATAAAAAAAAACATACCTAAATCTTATAAA
Organism: Panax stipuleanatus; assembly: GCA_020205555.1. Classification (NCBI taxonomy): domain Eukaryota; kingdom Viridiplantae; phylum Streptophyta; class Magnoliopsida; order Apiales; family Araliaceae; genus Panax; species Panax stipuleanatus. The sequence continues at coordinate 107,760,642 of CM035123.1, forward strand.
CCTTTTTCTTTTCATCTTTTCTATAGTATGTAGAGTTCAAAACCATTAATATTATGATCAGTCTAGATCATAATATTAAAAAACAAAAAATATTAATATTTTCGAATATTGTAATCTTCTAATATGAAAAATAAATTTCAATTCCATTACCTTTCTCTATTTAATATTATTAGTCTAGATTATAATATAAAAATACAGAATAATATGTGTATCTTTTCAAATACTTTAATCTAATATAGAAAATAATCCAAATTCATCTATTTCTTAATATTTTTTTTATAATTCAACTTAATATTAATGAGTAGAGATCAATTCAATTTAAAATCAATAGTCATTCAATTGGATTCAATTGATCAATGTACATAAATATCTACAACTTCTATAAAATAATATATTTACTCAATGTAATACTACTTTTACGATATTTTTTCTTTCTCTTTATATATATTATAAGAACAATAAGAGATTATTACTATTATTATTATTATTATTATTATTATTATATTTTTGGAGTATTGAATTTCAAGACATGTGATTACTTTTGAAGGAAGAATTATTACAAAAATGCATATTTTTATTCAGTATAACATATGTTCTTACAGATAGTGTATATTATATTTTAAAAAGTGATATTTGTCCTCTATCTATTTCTTATTAAATACGAAACAATATTTATACGCGTCGTTTAGTGAATTAAACCTTATAACTTTATATAAAATAGCCTAAAATAGAAAATTATAATTTTAATCTATTACTTTTTCACTTTAGAGTTTTTTTTAAGAAAAATAAATTATATATAATGTAGTAAGAAGTGTGCACTATATACTTTAAAAAATTTATTCTTCAAAAACTTTCATAAATTTTACAAAATTTCAAGTAAATATCAGTAATAATAACTGGCACATTGATGAATAATCTATCCAAAATACAGTAAAAATTCTTATCAAATAGTTAATGTAATTTAATCACTTATATATTGAACTTAATTTATTGATATTCTTATATAAATATCATGTACTTCAAATCAATTTCAAATAAAGGAGTTATGTAAAAAATAATTAATAATAATTAATTTTATTATTATTATTATTATTATTATTATATTTTTGGAGTATTGAATTTCAAGACATGTAATTACTTTTGTAATTTATATTTTTGTAGGAAGAATTTATTACAAAAATGCATATTTTTATTCAGTATAACATATGTTCTTACAGATAGTGTATATTATATTTTTAAACGTGATATTTGTCCTCTATCTATTTCTTATTAAATTCGAAACAATACTTATACGCGTCTTTTTGTGAATTAAACCTTATAACTTTATATAAAATAGCCTAAAATAGAAAATTTTAATTTTAATCTATTAGTTTTTCACTTTAGAGTTTTTTTTAAAAATAAATTATATATAATGTAGTAATTAAGGAGTGTGCACTATATACTTTAAAAATTTTATTCTTCAAAAACTTTCATAAATTTTACAAAATTTCAAGTAAATATCAGTAATAATAACTAGCACATTGATGAATAATCTATCGAAAATACATTAAAAATTCTTATCAAATAGTTAATGTAATTTAATCACTTATATATTGAACTTAATTTATTGATATTCTTTTATAAATATCATGTACTTTAAATCAATTTCAAATAAAGGAGTTATGTAAAAAATAATTAATAAAAGTTAATTTTATTATATGATATTAATGTTGTTATTATTATTATTATTATTATTTATAAATAATTAAGTTTATATAAAAATGAATATTAAAACAGCCTATATCTTGCACGATAATTAGAATAAATTTAAATAATAGAGGGAGTATATTTTTTCCCCTCATCCAACAATCTAATATTATTATTGGATAAAATACAAATGTTGCTACTGAACTTTAGCTATTTTTGGGTATTAAGCTCTTTTCTTTTGGTCAACGCAAATCGAGTTCATTTCTATTCGAAAATGTTAATAGAACAAAATCAAGCCCAACCCCTCTCTCTTCTAATATTATTCCTTCTCATCCCGTGAACCCTTCCCCATTCGTGGCTCTTTAGGTCGGCCCCCTTCCATTTCTCGATTCGTCGTCCCCCACGTCCCCCCGTTATCTCGTCTTTTCTTCTTTTTCGCATCTTTTCTTCCCTCCTTTCCGATCGATTTAATTGGATCAGCCATTTCTTTTTTTTGTTTGATTTGGGATTGTTTTGATTTCGTTTGATTTGATGTTTAACCCCCTTTTATTATCTTAATGTTGTTATCTAATTGGGGGTGTTTATTTCTATTTCACCAGAGCATCTAGTAGGTCTCGTTGGAATCTGGATTATATAGGTTATGTTTCCTTTGTTCATTTCAGCATGTTGCTGCTTCATTGTTCAAAGGTGTTGACATGGCCAGACTCGATTTGATCGGCAGCCAAATGTGTCTTCCGTTGATTTGCAGATCTGTTTTGTCGTGATTATGTGGGATGTTTTGGCTGTCTGCAGGGTTTTTTTTTATAGAGGGAGGGTAATGTTTGATTTTCGAAGGTTGATGGTAATGGTGATGGAGTTTAGTGGCTTGAGATGGTGGGAGTGAATCATTGTAGATCTTGTCTGATTGGAAAAACATATTTAATTTTGTTTCGGTGCCTGTAACGACCCCAAAATTCATACAATAATATTCTCCTTCCTGATCGTTAATAATACAACTTTAATCTATCTTTACATCATTATTCGATATTAAAATCACTAAAAATACAGAATATTTAAAATTTTTATACAAACTTTCTTTATTGCCCTGAATCGCAACCTTTACATTACATCTCTTCGATTCAAATCTATATCATGACTCGTTACAACAAAATGACTATACAAAGTCTTACATCATAAAGCAATATCCATATACATTGGATAACTCCACTTATAATTCAACATGTTACATTCAAAACATTAAATACATTTCTCATAGAACCTAAGTAATCTTCGTGAATATGGATCTCTATAATTCACTTAGCACGTATCTTTACCTTGAAATCTTGACCTGCAAAAATTATTATTTGCAAGAGTGAGCTCGACAACTCAGCAAGTTCTAACAGTTTTCATGCATCACATAGCACATAATAATATGCTCAACATACATATCATAATAATTAAATTAACATGGCATACATGCTTTAATTTACATAACAAATATAAAGATTGAGTTCCTTACTCAATCAACATTATTTAACTAAAATAATGTAGTCATAAATTGATTTTAACATTTCATGATTACTGTAAGACCCCAAAATTTTAAAAATAAAGATCTAATTTTTTTTATATATTATTTTGAAATAGTAAGGTGTTGATTTGATAAATGAGATAAGTTATGGGTGAGATGCGCAAATTTTACAAAGTAAGCAAGTGGTTATAAAATATTCGTTGTGTCGGGGAATATTCGTTTGGTCGAAGAATATTTTTTTTGTCGGAGAATATTCGTACGACGGCTCAGTCATTTGTGGACCCCACAACGAAATGAATGTCGGATATAGAAAGCGAAAGAAGTAATTTTCTTATAAAAATAACGGCAAAATTTTTACCGTTAAACTGTTGAAATACCCGGTGGTTAAAATACAGTAATACGCGGTGTTGCACAGTAGCACATGATGGTATTGCACAGTATTTTGAATTATTGGTTCTTACGTAAGAAGTCACTCATTCAATAATTGTTACAATAATTACTGTTCAATATTTTATATTATTGATCTAATAATTGCTACATTGATATTTTATATTAGTGATTCAATAATTGTCATTACACAGTATTTTAAATTATCAAATCAATAATTCATATTATTTGAATAATATTATTAGATAGCATTATTGATGTCTAGAAAGTTCTGTCGAGAAAAGGGGTTAGGTTATATAATTGCGCGCCAATGAGGAGAAATCCTTATCGGAAAGCCCCCTCTTTCCTAGGAACGACCTGGTTGTCAATATTGTAGTTCTGTAATATTATTTGTGAATAATTAATTTTTGATATATATGATAAGAAAATATTTATTCAATATGGATTTAAACGGAGGAATTTTTAACATGTGACATTTGTTGAAAGTTGATATTTTATCTTATCCGATAAAATAATTCATTCAAATATATTATTATAATATTACATTATATTAGTATGATGTGATTATATAATAGTATAATTTTTATAATTTGAATGGTAACATTATTATCGTAAATTCATGGTATAAAAGTAAAATGAGGTAGAAGAGAACAAATTAAATTTGAATTCTTATGATGTAAGCAATGATGTCATCGGAACGATGAGGTAAACAATAATGTCATCGGAACGATGAGGTAAGCAATAATGTCATAGGATTAATGATGTAAGCGATGATGTCATAAATTATGGCGAAAAGACTATTTTACCCTTACTTTGCCGAGCCTATAAATAGAAGCTCATTTCTTTATTATTTCTCACCAATTCACTAAAGCTATAGAGAGAATAAGAGAGAAAGAAGAAGAGTATTTTGTTATTACACTAGTGCAGTTTTCAAATTTTTAAGGTAATGGGTATTATTTCTTTCGTATTCATGAAGAGAGTTATTTTCTTTCAATACTCGTAAGGGTTGTTATTCCATTCTTTATTATTCTGTTAGAATAATCTGTCAACGCGGACTACCGCATGCATGGCGAAATCCTGTTGTTATTTCATTTTTTATTATTCTGTGGGAATAACCTGTCTACGCGGACTATCGCATGCCTGGTGAATAACCCTTCGTATTCAGTTGTTATTAAATTGTGAAAATAATCTGTCTGAGCGGACTACCGCCTGACGGGTGAAAATCCAATTGCAGTTTCGTATATTGTTTCATTTCAAATTCCTAACTCTAAACTTACTACGGTAAGTATTGCTTCTATAATTCCTGAAATAATCAGAAATTCCTTGAGTTTTGCGCTTTATCTAATATCATTTCACTGAAATATTGGTCTGAACTTTCTTGTGAATTTTTTATCTTTTCATGTCGAGTTACTATTCATGAGGTACTATTCACGGTAAAAAAAATATTTTTTTCTTTCCAAATTATCTTTGATTGGATCCAAATTTTGAACTTCATTCTTGAATTTTGCTTCATAATTGATTATTATGGAGTATTTTTGAACTTGAATAAACTAAATTATGAATCCCTAATCTTTGTCCTTTATCTCACTGGATTCATTTTTTAAAATATTTTTCATCATCCTCAGTCCTAAATGGTGATATAACTTAATATCTTTGGCCTGTAGTGCAAATATGAATGATTACTTGATGAATATCTTTGGCCTGTAGTGCAAAGATGAATGATTACCTGATGAATATCTTTGGCCCATAATGCAAAGATGGACAGGTGTTGAGATGAACATGACCAACTGGTGATACAAATGGATATCTTTGGCCCGTAGCGTAAAGATGAATATTTGGTTTGAGATGTATATTGATTGATGTTATAGGAATAAAATATTGATGATGGACTTTTAAATCATAGAAGATAGTAGACTTCATTTTCTACTTAACTCTTCTAATAAATTGTTATTTTCGCTGCAGTTGTTGATCAAAAATTTGTTGTCCATAATATTTTATCTAATTTGTTGAACGCTAACGATAATTTATTCTTCATTATCTTAGTCATAATATTCTTTACTGGGCTAGTTGAGCTCACCCTTTTCTTCCATTGTTCTCTTCAGGAAATGAGAATGTTGTAGGGACTAGTCGGGGATTGGGGTGATGGTCAGAGTTAGAGCAATAACAGTCCTCACTATTTTGTAGAATAGTATGATAATGATTGTAATTAATGAGGACTGAATTTGAGTGTTTATATTTCGTATTATATACGATTTGTATTGAAACTCATAGTTTGCGTGGTCGTATTTTGCACGACCGTATGTTATAAAAGATTGTATTTGGATTCTATACCATGTATTTGACGACTCAGAATGGGTTGGTATTGAACCTATTTTGGCGGCGTTACAATTACAACATGTATAACATATCATTCTCGCTTACAACATATATAACATATCATGCAATTTCAAGTAGTTCATCAAGTTCACGTAGACAAATAAGAACCGAAAGACTTGCTTTGATCGTTGTTTACCAATAACAGTTTAACAGCTTACAGCTTTCTGCACTTCACGTGCCCTACACAATTATATAATCATGCACATCAACTATTAGTCACATAACAACACATAGTAGTTGTAATTTAAACTCTACTCTACATCTCATAACTCTTTCTACTATCAATACACAATGTTCAATTTGATTGTGTTAACTTTCGACTTATATTTCACTATATTTCCTTTTTAGTAATATTCAAAATTCAATCAAGTGTTTAAGTCTTGCTAGGACTACTTATGGGTTTTATATTAACCCCATTTTATATCTTATAATGCTTATTTCATTTGACTTAAAATACTTTTTACGTTCATTAACACTTCTCACGGCGTTTCGACGTTCATTCGTCACACGCCCGAATCGTCTCTCTTGTGTATGCTTAGTGTGCTTATATAACTTATCTAATACATTATTTATTAATGTTCAGCATCATTATATTTACTAACATTCATATTTTATAACTTAGAACAACATCTATTATCGTCGACAGTACTATACTTGCGTATGTGCATATTCGACGCCCTTCGATTGCCTACGAATACACATCAGTCCCAAAGATGACCATTTCGACCCCTGCTAACGACCTCAAATTGAAAAAGTTAAAGAACAAAAGTTGTAGGCCTACTCGTGCTCGTTCCGGATCATCTAGAATCTTCTCAATCGTAGTTTGTATGAAAAAGTTATGGCCGTTTTACTATAGGAAGTCAAAATAATTTTGCATTACAAAACTTAAACCACTCTGGACAGCATGGTTACCCACTGGGGCGGGTCCCCCAAGGCCAAATACCCCGCTGGGGAGGGTCCCACCTCTGGTGGAAATTTCCAGTTCGCGAACGGCATAGAAATAAGCCAATTTGGCTTATTTTTTCACACCGAATCCGATTTTTCTCAACATGATGAACATGAAACTTTGTAACAACAAAATTTTGGACTCTTTAACATGATTATAATATATAAAATCCTTACAATACATAATTGAAACCAAGTTTTCATGATTTTTGAAGAAAACTACAATATCAAACGTTCTTGACAAAATTTGCTATTACAAATTCGTTTTTCAATCAATTTATGTAATTCCAATTGCAATAACTCTAATTCTTAACATATTAACATAACCCATGATCAATTTAAACAATAATCCATAATCAAACAATAATTTGATAGTTTCAAAGGCTATTCTTTCAAAATTAGTTTACAGTAAATCATTATGAACATAATTTCTTCTTTTTTATCGAAATTACACAGATTGAATTGTTAGAACAACCATATAACTCATATAATAACATCAATATATATATATATATATATATATATATATATATATATACCTCACATATATACATCATGATCACATAATTTACACAAAAGGCTTTTACAGAGAAGTTCTTTTATGAAAAAAAAAACATGGAATATGAAGATTTATGTATGGAGATTATACCTTGCTTTGCTTATTGGAACGAATGGGATGATGTTATCTCAAGTTTCCTTCCCTCTTCTTCCTCTTTCTTCTTCTTCTTCTTCTTCTTCTTTTTTCTCACTCTAGGTTCTCTGTGTTTCTTTCTAACACAGACTAACCCTTGTCTTGTTCTGACTAACTCTAACTCTAACTGTATTGAACTAACGTATATTATAATATATATATCATTTACATATACATATATTACATAATATATAACTTATAATCATAATGACCCTATAATAATTATAATAAATACAATTATTATCATTAATAATATAGGTTACACATTTAGAATTTAAAAAGCCCTAAAGCTTGTTTGGCAAAATAAGTTATTTTTAAAAAACAGATTTTTAGTAGTTAAGGCCTTGTTTGGGTAAAACAGGTTTAAAACAAAAGTAAGAGCCTTGTTTGGGAAAAAAGTTTAAAAACTCTTTTAATTCTTTTTAATAAATCCTTTAACACATATTCTTGATGTTACACTTTTAATTAATTAAATCTTAACATTCTAATTTAATTAATTAAAAGTTAACATCAATTAATCACATAAAATTGTCACATAATTATAATTACTTGCTAATTATAATTTCATGTAACACTCATCACATAACTCATCTAATTTAATTATCCCAATTAAATTAGAACTATAACATAAAATTATTACGTCAATTAAATTAAATATTAAATATTTATTTAATTAATATATTACACTTAATTACATTACTCCATAACAATATCACATAATCTCAATAAATAATTCAATTAAAATATTTATTTACTTCAATAAATATTAAAATTAACATTTAAATTCTCTTCATACCAAATCACATATTTCACAATATATATCACATATACACATACTCGTACTCGAACATCTTAAAATAAAAATTTTATTTATTAAATTCTCATTTATAAATTCTTAAAAATCCGGAATGTCAAAGTGCCTGAGTTCGGCTCCAACTACGACGACAAACTAATGGCAGTGGTTGGATCCTAGTCTCAATTCGTAATTTTTACCCTTAATTTAGCAAACCCTAGATTTTAACGATCAAAAAAGAAAAGTTGAAATATTGAAGACAGATGACTATGGAGATGTTTTAAATTAACATAGGTACATAATAATTGTGTAGTTTAAACATAATAATTAGTTTTCAAAATTAAAAATAAGAATTAATTTTTAAATTTTCAAATAATTAGAATAATTAGAATTATTATTTTTATTATTATAATTATAATAATAATAATAATTATAATAATAATAATAATTATTATTATTATTATTATTGTTGTTGTTATTGTTATTATTATTAATATTAATAATAATATTATTTATTATTATTGTTATTATTAATATTATTATTATGGCTATTATTATTATTATGGTTATAATAATAATAATAATAATGAATTAATGGTTATTTTTGTCTTTTAATATTCTGGGGGAAAGAAATTGTTTTGTTATAAAGGTTAATTAATCGTTAAGTAAAATTAACAGTTACTAGAGCTGCAAACGAACAGAACTGAACTTTGTCAAACTCAAATCGAACTCGAACACTTTTAGTCGAACTCGAACATGTTCGAGAAACTCGATCGAACCAATAACTATGTACGAGTTCGGATCGTTTGGTGTTCGCGAACATGAACGAGTTCGCGAACAAGTCGAACATATACTTGTTCGCGAACACAAACTATGTTCACGAACACCAAACTTGTTCACAAACATAAACTTGTTCACGAACACAAACTTGCTCACGAACATAAACTTGCTCACGAACACAAACTTGTTCACGAACATAAATTTATTCACGAACACAAATTTGTTCACGAACACAAATTTAGAACTCTGAAGCAAAAAATAGTTAAATAAAAAAAAATATTTTCTTTAAGAGTCTAAGTATTCAATCAAAAATTAGACCAACTATAGTAATCATCATTCATCCAAAAAGACCAAAACGAAAAATGATTACTTAGAACTTAGAAGTTATAATTAACTTAAAAGTTAAAATTTAACAAGTACTTAAAAATTCTTGATTTACAAATATCAACAATCAAATAATAATATCACAAATTCTTTCAACTCCTCAAGGTCCAACCACTTCAAGCAGAGTCTACAAACAAATAATTATCAAAAACTCACAATTTAATATTAGTAATGTATTTCTTTTGTTGTTATTTTTAATTAATATTCAATTTTTTTATAATTTTTAAATTTAATATCTAGTTTTTATTTTTAATCTTCAAATTTATGTATAGTTTTTAAAGTTTTAAAATTATTCAATAAATAATTTAATAATTATTACTCTATTACTGAAGTCTTGATACGTACATTGAAAACTTAATTTCTCTATTCTCTATCTCGATTTGACAATTTCAATAACTCATGTACATGTAAGCAACTGTATTGTAATTTATATCATTCTTTAATTAATGTTAAATTGTCATTAGATGATGATTAATGACTTTATTTATGTGCTTTATGACATGGTTTATAATTTATTAAATTATTTAGGATGTAAATTGTTATAATCCAACAATCATTGTTCAAAATTTTATAAAAATATTAAAATTATTTTAATTAAATTAGAATTTAGAGGTGAAGAAGTACACATTATTATTTATTAATTATTTAATAAAAAAGTTTACTTATAATAAATTATTAAAAAAACAAAAAAAGATGTTTAGGTATAAAAAAAATAACTACAAATTTAACAATTATTAATAAGACAAACTTTAGAATTTAATATGAAATAACCAATTATTTGTATTTAGAATTTTAGAAACAATTTAAACATGTAATTAAGAAATCGAACTATTCGAACCGATCTCGAACTTATCGAATCGATCTCGAACTTATCGAACCAAACTCGAACCTATCGAAACGAGCCGATCTCGAACTTATCGAACCGAACTCGAACTGTTCTCGAACAAAGACGAACTGAACCACATGGTTCGCGAACATGTTCGATCAAGCAATCGAACGGAACACTCTGTGCGAACTCGACTCGACTAGGCGAGTAAGTCGAACTCGAACCGAACCGAACCGAACTTGAACCGAACCGAACTGGTTCGCGAACAGTACGGTTCGTTTGCAGCCCTAGTTAAGCATGTGGTGCTCGGGTGGTACTATGACCAAGATTTCAAATTGGGAGTTTTGAGTTCGAATTTTGGGCTGTACAAGATTTTTGGCAATTAATTGTAGAAGGTCCACGTCAGCGGTGCCACGTGGCACATTTGTCTCAAATGTCCGTGCCACGTGTGACACATCAGCATGTCAACGCCCATGTGGCACCTGAGGGCTCAATATCCAAATTTTCGAATAGAACGGGGCTCGATTTGCGTTGACCAAAAGAAAAAAGCTAAATACCCAAAAACACCTAAAGTTCAGGGACAACCTATGCATTTTACCCTACTATTATTATTGAATCGAGAAATATATAAGTTGCACCAAACCGCGAAACACATCCACATACATCTCCTAAACTAGAAACCGTCCAGCCAAAACAACAAAAGGTTAGGTCGGGGCGGACCTTAGCCTGTTGAAGAATGTCATGTATTACATTTTAAAAAATAATGTTCATAGAAATATGGCCATTTTATTTTGTTTATAATAGTTAATTCATGTGTGTTTGCAATGATTATAATTACAATATTATTAGTCAATCTTGTGACAAAATAATTTTAGTCACATGTTTGTTTAGAATGAGATCATGCATAGGATAATTTAAAATAATCTCATGTTATGTTTGTTTTGTTTAGAATTATTTAAAAAATTAGATAAAAATTATCGTTTAGACTATTATACCCTTACCAGTAATAATAAATATATCTTATTCTCAATAAAGTTAGCATAGATGAATAAAATAAGTTAAACCTGTCATTTAAAAATGGTAAAGACGATTATTTTTTTCAAAAAAATTTAATCCCAAATGGTAGTTATTATAATACTTGGTTGGACATGGTATTAAATAGTCCCCGATTTTAAGTCATTTTTTTTTACTAATTTAAGATCGAATTTAAACTCACACTACTTTGCCATTTCAAAGTTTTGAACTCCCACTCTCTTGATACACAAGGATGAGAATTATGGGTGAGCAAGGTGTGGTTTGGTGCGGTTTGAAACCCAAACAGCACACGAAACCGCTTAGGTACGGTTTGACAAATCTAAAACTGCACATGAAATCGCTTGTGATTGGTGCGATGCAGTTTTGAACTGTGCAGTACAGTTTTATTTGGTGCGATTTTGGTTCCAAAACCAATTGAAATTACAAAATTTTATGTAATTTAAATTAACAATTTAGCATTACACAATATTAAATACCACTTTGATAACACATACAACCTTACTTATAATGTTTTGTCTAAACAAAAGCTAAATAAAACCAAATACAAATCGTAAATTCGATTTTATATAATGTAGGGTATGATTAATTTATGTTAAACATAAAATGATAAAATAATTTAATTATCTAATGAGTCTCATACTTATTATCATATCTCACGTTTATGTTCGTATTTATTTAATATCGATAAAATTTGTTATGATGTATAACACTATTTATATAAAGAAAATATAATAATACATAAGTTTAACCTTTTAAGTTTAGGTCGCTAATAATATTAGAAAAATGGAAAATATATATGCATATGAGCTAGTATGTATTTATATAAACATAGTGGTGGATAACAATAAATAAAGTTTGTTGGTGGACTTGTTCTTGTAAATTATTATTGTTATTATAATGATGATGATGGTAAGCTCAATCATATTTTCATTAAAATTTATAAACCACTCTAGACAACTTGGTTTCTTTTATCGTGTTGGCGTATGGTGCAGTTTCGATTTTATGCATGCGGATTTGCCCAGTAATCAAAACAAACTGTAAATTCGATTTTTCAACCCACCACATGTGACGAACGAGAATTTGGTAAAGATATTTGAATATTTATTGAAATAAATAAATATTTTTAATGATTTAATTATTGAGTTAAATAATTAATTCATAAATTTATGGTAGATTAATTTAATTATATGTGTTAAATTAATTAAATTAATGTGTAGTAATTTAATAGTTCAAAGAATATATTTAGTTGAGTTTATTTGATTAAATGAATTAATTAAATAAGCATATGTCACTTTAATTAATTTAATAGTTAATTAAAGAATTAATGTATTGACATAATTAATTAATAAAAATATTAATTATGTGACAATGTGATTTAATGTGAATTATCTTATTTTATTTAATTAATTTAAATAAATTAATTGAATAATTAATAATGTGACAATTAACTATATAGTAAAATAGTTAATTAAAATAAATGAAAAAGGAGTTAGGAGAAAGCCAAATAAGGCCCTAAGAGTGGTTAATCCGTTATTTAATACAACAGTATAATATATATACATATACGTATATGATTGTCAGACATAAGTTTTATTTTCAAAGTCAGAGAAAAAAAAATTAAAAAAAGTTCAGAGAAGAAAATAGAGAGATCGGGAAGAAGAAATTGAGAGTGAAAGGGAGAAAGAGATTTGAGAAAATCTTAAGTATTGTCTTTGATTATCTTCACTACTAAAGGGTAATTCTTCTTTTAAGTTTTCAAAATTAAGATTTCTTAATACGTACTTTTAAGTTTTCTGTGAAAATTGGGTTTTCCAATTGGGTTACGATATGGCTTTATCTATATGGGTATGGAATCATAATGTGTTTTTCTAACATATAATCATGTTTTAAAGGATCAATTTTATTTAATTTGGCCTTAATTGAGTTTTGAAGAAAATTACAGAATTTTTATACGTCTTTGTAAAAATTCTCTGTTAAGAATTATTTTAGAAAATTAAAGTATGAGGTTATCATATATGTGACCGTAGATGTTAGTATTATGTGTTAGATCATGTATCCATGATTTACACTAATCACCAAGTAATTTTGTTAATAAATGGGTTTTATGAAATTACAGAGTATTGAATATGGGTGAATAACCCATATGGGTTAAATTAATGATTGAATCATATGTTTATATTTAAATTGATACATGAATATGATTGTATATGTTAAAACAAAGAACATGGAATTGAAATGAATGGATTCGGTGTAGTAACGAATCCGTAAGGAGAATTTTTTTATGTTTTTCATTAAACTCTTGAAAGTTTTGAAGAACAGTGAAAATTAATGTTTTGATTTGTGTAATTACATGACTTGGAATGTTAAGAATATGTTATAAGTGATATATAATGTTCCTGTGAAGTTTATACTGCATGGGTAACATTATAAATCAGTGTATTGGTGTAAAATTTGAGAAAGTGGCCGAATTTCTGTGTTCTTCGCGAACTGAAAATTCTGAGAAAACGTAGCCGCGCGACCGCGCCTTGTACAAGGCTAAATGGCACGCGGCCGTGCCCGTCTGAAATTTTAGAAAAATTTGAGAAAAATATTTTTAATCTAATGAACATGAAAACATGTTGTAAATATGATAGGATGTTGATATGAGTTTAATAAATTATGTTACGTGATTAATTAATGAATTAATTATGTGACTTAAATTATTATTTATAAACTTTAAATAATGTAATATAAATATGAAGACATTATTTTAAGTCTAATAAACATGAAGACATGTTATGTATGTAATAAGTTGTTAATACAAGTTAATAACTTAAGTTATGTGATTAATTAACAAGTTAATTAATCAACGTGAACCATTATTTGAAAAACCTAATAATGAGTTCAAAGAACACTAATTGTAAATCAATAATCATATCGAACCTGTGATTAATTGATATTGTAAATGTGTGATAGGTAAGAGTAATTAAAGAAGTGAGTAATAACTGTAGCTTGCGCACGAGGCAAGTTTTCTATCCCTAACTTATTATTATTGTTGGACAGGTTTCCTAAACTAAACCCTTTAAATTAAGCAATTGCTATGCTTAATTACTATTGTTGAGCAAATTCTTACTCTTGAATATCCAAGTTTAGAATTTCACATGAGATGTCATGATTCTTTTAAAAGTATCATTTAAGTGTACAATACTTATTCGATTGTATACCTTGAGAAGTTAATATTCAATTTGAATATCATTTATTGAGTTATCCAAATCAACTTTATTTGGTGCGAATTCTGATGTCAAACTGAGATGAACAACCCTAATATAGGGGATTAATGAAGATGCTTTAAGCGTTAAGATAATGTGCACAGTATCAGTACAAAGGGTTGATCTCCCTAAGTACGAGAAGTAAAGTCTATAGTCTTATGACTGTTAAAGGTTTGAAAGGTTAATATACTTGACAACCTAAGACTCGGTTCAAGGTCTTAATGACCCTCAGAAGTAATTTGATTCACGATTAATATTCTTGATTCAAAAGTTGAGAATTAATTTGATTCTCGATTAATATTCCTGATTCAAAAGTTGAGCTATTTGTTAATCAGATTTCTTTCACTCGCATGTTATTATTGTCTTATTTTTATACTTGCGGACACTCGTGCTCACTCTTGCATAATAACATTGCAGCTAATAATGAACGAAGTGATGTACCTTCTAGTAGCAAGGACAAAGGAAAAGCTAACAAGTGTTGAAGACTTGTGTTGATGTTAAGAATGTTAAAGTTCAAGATTTATGTGTGATGACTTAAGACTTATTTATTTACGTTTTCGCAACAGAGATTTAAGGTTAAGTTTAACCTGAGATTTATGATGTATTATTATTTCAGATGATGTAAGATGATGATTTATTTATCTAATAAATGAATTTTATTATTTATGGGTAGATAGTTGTATGATATTGGAACAATGAACACCAAATCTTGTGAAAATTAAGATACCGGATTTGGGGGTGTCACACCACATATGCCAGAACCGTTAATGCGATTTTAATTGGTGCGATTTGTGCGATTTTTGGTGTGATTTTGGAGACAATTTGATTCTTTGCTCAGCCCTAATGAGAATAACCATTGAGCCAAGGCCCTAGGTTAATTATAAGTCATTTTGCTATTCTTGAACTAATAGTTCAAAGCCTAATTTTTAAAATGAACAAGTAACTCGAGATTATTAGTCTAATCCTAAGTATTATTCTTAGAAACAAATATTGCCTTAGAGTATTAATATTATCAGGTAAATGTTTAATAATACCCCCTTTGTTCCAAGAGAGAGTTCTTTTCTAGTCCATTTTAAGTTAGACATACATTTTTTATTTTTCGAGTATAAAGTGAGACAAAAGCTCTTATGTGTTATTGTTTATATCATTAATTAAATTGGGTACTATTACCCACCACTACTACATTAATTTCTAACAAATATTAAAGAAAATACTTGGATAATTTTTTTTTGTTTTAAAATACAACTTTAATTTTTTTTAAAAAGGGGGTGATAATAATATGGACTAGGCTCATCTCCATTACACCTTCACCTAATTTCTTGCAATACACATAACAACAAAAATATATATTTAATGACATAATACTATTTATTGTCAGTAATTTTACATATACCCTTTGTATCAGCGATAAATGTAATATAGTGTGTGGACCCAAGTGCAAATTAGGGTTCATATGCCCTAATTGAATTAAATGCACAATTAGAGTTCCACGACCTCATTAAATGTACAAATTAGGGTTCACATGACCTAATTAAATGAAGACGAAAAAGCCGAAAATAAAGATGTTGGACCCGAGAGAAGCCTCCACGGGTTCCGAGGCAGAAGGCTCATGGAGGCGGCTCGTTTTGGGAATTGATTGAGGGATTGGATTGTTGGCTAGAAGGACAGGACGATCTGGGCATTACTCTAACGATTAAAGGGTATTTCTAGAATTTTCCTGAGGGCATGTGCCTGGCGCATGACCACTTTTCAGAAAAACCTATAAATACCTCTTCCATTCCATTGAAAAAGGGACCTCTCTTCAGACTTTTGGACCTTTTGAAAGACTAGGAGACTTGGAGATTCTCTCTCAACCCGAAGCACTCAAGAAGGCTCTCTAAATCCTTGCAACCCTAACAAGGTTCTCGGATTCTAAGAGTTCTGCCACGTGTCATTGAAGTAATCGCTCACCTGTCGTTCTCCCTTCTTCAATCAATCAATCAATTCTGTGCTCTTCGTGGATTTCTCTCCTCCTCAGTCAACACGAAATCCTAACCCTAGCAATGTACGATTTCCTTGCCCACATTTAATTGGCGACTCTGCTGGGGAGGTGTAGAATTCGTGAAGGGTATGCCCACAACACGAAGTGGGAGAACTACAGGAAGAGCTTCACCGACAAATAACATTACTTCACCGGATCCAGTTCCAAGACAAGTAAATCAAGCTTTCCAGGGCGTGAATATGGATCTCGATCAACCCATCCTTGAAGACGCTTCAGAAGGAAGTTCAACATCACCATACATGGATGATCAACATCAATCGAATGTCAAGCAGACAGGCGCGGGAAGGCAAGGCGAGGATGCAAGCGGAGAGCAGACGAACGTTGTGCAACTGGAAATGCTTAAGGCGTTGAAGGAAGCACGAGAAAAACAAGGGATGATGATGGCTATGATGCTGGAGATGCAGAGGAAGCAAGAGGAAATGGGAAATTTTTGCCAACAGTTGATGCAGATCCCCACTTTCAAGGTCATGTTCTCAGGCAGTTTGCAAGAAGAACAAGCAAGAGTGGAAGACAACAACAATGGCAGCAACAACAAGGAGAACCAGATTGTACCTCTATTGACGGAGAATCAGTCGGCTCCAATCATCAACTTGGAACCCCAGAACAGTGGTGACGCGCCACAACTCAGATTGGAAGGAAGCCAACCTCAGATAAACATCATCCCGACTGCTCTCCCTGCATTTTCACAAGTGCAGATGTGACGACCATCCCATGCCATGTCCAGCGAATGAGCCAACAACTGCCACCAGCGCGAGCGTTGCACGATGCAAATGTACACCAGCCAATTTCTTTACAATACACACCGCCAATGGAGCAATACATCACAGTACCACAGAGAGTCCATGCCACAAGAGCCAGTACGTGACGAAGGATGATATGATCGACATGATTAATCAACTTCGCAGGCAGACATCCCGACCTTCGAAGTTAGACTTTACTCCACCTTACCCGACACACATTCGGAGGTAGCCTTACCCAACAGGGTATATTGAGCATCCCCCACATTTTCCAAAATACAACCGGGAAAAAGGAAATGCTAGGGAGCATATTGCCAGGTTCGTGGAGTCGATGTCTCCGTGGCTAGGGTATGATGAAGTAAACAACCACAACTTGTTGATGAGAGAATTCAACAAGACTTTAACAGATAGTGCCTTCAGTTGGTACTACAATTTGGAGAAGGGATCAGTCCATGATTGGGATGATCTAAAATTACAATTTTTTAAGAAATTTTTCTATGTGCAGAAACAGGTAACCATTGTAGAGATGATGCGATTCAAGCAGAAGCCAAGTGAGGAGTTGTCAGATTACGTGGACAGGTTCAGGGCCCAAGCACAGAAGTGTGCAGAGGCAATTGAAGAAAAGAACTTAGTCAGCATATGCAACAATGGTGCTTTAGACGCCTTCAAGCCCCACCTCATTACCAAGGCTTGTGATTCATTTGCGACCTTTTCATCTTTTGCAGAAGACTTGGGAGGAATCATAACATTGCCTACCAGCCATGCGACGATTACATGGAAAGGCAAGAGGACAACAACTGTGGCTTTGGTGGATTCTCAGTCAAAACCACAAGGGTGCAAGAGGGAGAAGACTGAGAAATTTGAAAGAAGCAGAGGAAAGCATGAGGACAAGTATACTAGAATGCCAGTTTCGGAGGCTATCACATGCAGTGAGGAGGCATTCAGAGGCCTGTACGAACAATGGGTCAAGCACGGAGTGGTGAAGCCTCCAAGGCCCCGGTTAGTTGTGACGAAAGAGATGAAAAGAAGACCGGACTTCTGTGTATACCACCAATACGCAGGACTTTCCACTATGGACTGTTACAGTTTACGGAGGATATACCATGAAAAGCTGGCGGTCGGAGAGATTGAACTAGGAAAAGAAACGTGCAACACTATCACTCATGGTGCAGTCCCGGAAGTCAAGATGATGGACAACCCAAATACTGGCTCTACCATCGAAAGAACTCAGAATTATAGATACAAGAATTAACGAATTAAAAATCCACCCAAGATGGTGGTCCATCAAAAATGGTGGTTTAAGTCCTCAAGAGTATCCCTTGCCAAGTAATTGGATGACCAAGGGAGGAGGCACAAGAATTGACGAATTAAAAAAAATAAAATAATCCACCCAAGATGGTGGTCCACTCTAAATGATAGCCAAGTCCTCATAAAATACACTTACCAAGAAATTGGACGACCCAAGTGACGAGGCACTCGATTTCAAGTCCTCGTAGACCGCACTTGCCAAGAAATTGGACGACCCAAGTGACAAGGCACCCGAGTGTTACACTTTATCATCAAAAGTGAATGAGGCACCTGACTATAAGTCCTCAGACCCGAAAAGTTATACTTTCAATTTTAAAAGTAATTGAGGCATCTGAGTATAAGCCCTCAACCCCGAAAAAAAAGTTACACTTTATCTCTAAAAGTGGTGAACATTATGCTTTCTCCGACAAAAGCAAGATTTATTATATAAAACGTTATGCTTTTCGATAAAAGCAATATTATTATCAATAAATTGTCAAACTTTCACTTATGCTTGAATATTTTTTATGATCTCTTTTTTCAAAAAAAAAGAGTATAGATTCAAGAGTTAGTTTGCATAAAATAAAAAAAAAACATGTTTTTCTTCAATAAAATTCATGTTTGCTCTTTTATTATGCCTATTGACTATTGTTGTCTTGGAGTATTAATTTAAACAACTTGGAATTCAATGTTAAACATTGGGTCTTAAGGAAAAATTCAAATTAAAGGCAATCAATAAGGCTAAAACTTTATTCTGATGATTGAAATATATGTAAATGAATTTTCTGATACAGGAAATGGAAAAACTATGAAAGTTCATGATCTAAAGGAATGACATGTCGAACTAAAGAGGGGACATAGTTAAAGCCTCTAAGTCGACAATGTCGATATCCTGAGCCTTCGTATTTAGGTTATCAGTTCCTCAAGGTCTTGAGCAGCTGACTCAATTTCCCGAAGCTTGACCTTCAATTTATCCATGACATCTTGAAGCCCCTGAAGCTCTACATAAATTAATTCATTCTCATGATGACGTGAAGTGACATCCGAACAAAGTACAACGACATGATAACTAGAAGTAAAAAGATCCATCCTAGCACGGAAGGGAGACATGTCAAGGCTTATAGAGGATCGAGAAGTCATCAACCTCGCAACTGAACCTATCAAAATCCTCTGCACGCAAAGAATAGAGAGACTGTGCATTTTGAGAATAAAGTAGACGATATAACAAGAAGGTCTAGAGGAGGGCCCTGTGTATATGTATCCGACCTAGTATATGTGGGAACTAAGCTAGGAGATGCCCAAGATTCACCAGAAAAGAAGGAGATTGAAAAAAAATTGAAGAAAGAGACCAAAGCCTCCTAGGGTTCGAATACCTAGGGAGGCTCTCCCCTCTTACCTTTGACTTCTCCTAGCTCGTTGATCAACTCCCAAAATGATCACTTGAAATATTTTGCACAGTCATCCCACCAAAGGTGTGGCTCACGTGCAAGGGGCAAACAAATGTGAGCCCAAGTACAAGTTAGGGTTCACATATGAACTAAATTTCTGTCGCCTGGAGGTCTCGAAGTTTGGAAGGAGTATATCACCCTTAAATCGCGAGGTGTAATTACAAGGCCGCCTGAAGGTTTCTGTTAAATATGTAACACACTCGGTATTTCTAGAGGATATGCGAAGAGAAACTTATTGGTAGCTAGATTGCATAGAGATCCTCTAGAGTAAGGGTGAATTCCCCCCAAGCAGTAACGAATGTGCATGTAGAGAAGCACCAGTGTGAAATCAACATGGTAAAAGCATCATGATCCTGTTGGACGTGAAGATCCCTGCATAGCTGAATACAAGGAATAATGCCAGCCCTCTTCAGTACATCCACATAATCAGAATTTTTAGGACCTCGTCGGTCCAATACTGCCATCCTTGAATGCAACCGGATGAATCAAACAAGAAGCGAAGGGGATTGAAAAGGTATTCTTGTTTCTCTATGTATATGCGGTGAATGCAAATAGAATGGGGAAAGTCACCCAAATCTTCGCAAGCCGCAACATATAGAAACAAACCTTCTTTCTCTGGCGGGAGAGAAGTTGTACGGTCATATGCCTGAACTTGCTCCTAAAAGACATCGGAAGAACCAAAAGAGGCGAGCCCTTCCCCAATCACTGAGGAACGGTGCCTCCTTGGCTGTTTTCGGGTCTGCAAAATGTTCAATGGAGATCGAGGGCCTGCAAACAAGAAGAATTGAGCATAAGGGGTCTAAAGAGCAAGGAAAGGATGGCAAGGAAAGCATTTGAACTTGAGTGATTATCATAGCAAAGAAGGAAGTCTGAGATTTAAGCTTTAAAACACCTGATAGAAGAAGCAAAAAAGAGCACGAACATTAGAAGTCATTCAAATAAAAAAGGGTAGAGGAAGAACGGAAAAAATGTGAAGGAGGAGGCCCCTAGGTTTGGTGCCCCTAGGGTTTAGCCACCTAGGTAGCTCTTCCCTTCTTACAATTAACTTCTCATTGCTCGTTGAATCAACCGCTTGGGATGAATGATCCTTCGCCGTAAAAAACAAAAGTTGTGGTCTTTCTTTGAGAACATTCAGTGAAAAAAGTCAAGATCCTGTTAAGGTGAAGTGACTTTTTCTTTGAGAATATTCGAGCCAAAATTCTTGTTAAGGTGAAATGCTCCGGAATAGATACTTCCTCATTGCGGTGTTGATTTTTTTCTTTGAGAATATCTGAGCAAAGATCCTTGTTAAGGTGAAATGGCCCGGGATAGATGCTTCCTTCTTGCGGTGTTGCTTTTTCTTTGAGAATATCCGAGCCAAGATCCTTGTTAAAGTGAAATGGCCCGGAATAGATGCTTCCTCCTTGCGGTGTTGCTTTTTCCTTGGAGAATATCCGAGCCAAGATCCTGTTAAGGTGAAATGGCCCGGAAAAAAAATACTACAATTACTTGAAAAGAGAAGTCGATGAAGCAATCACGAAAAATTAACCAAATGAAAAACCAACACGACAAGAGGTACCTAATTTATTTATTTTTTATCAAATAAGTATCTGATAGTTGTTCTCTAGTATTAAAGATTCATGATTACCATCCAAAGAATATCGTCAATCATTTTGAACAAGTAAACTAAACAGATCCTAAAACAAGTAAGAAAAATATTAGAAAAACACGGAATTAGAAAAAAAAAATCTGCATACTTTACAGTACATCAACTAGTAAAGGATGGAAAAGTCTTAATGAAATAAATTATGTATTTGACCTCTTCGGAAACAAAAGAAATTTAGTAATGCTTCAATTAAAAAAAAAACTAACTTTCTAATACAAAATCAATTCAAAAAATTTCGTCGAATCACTATACAGTGTTCGTCCTGTTGCAATTCTAAATATATATATATATATATATATGTATAAAGAATATGGAGGCCATAAATGCTGCTGACCTCTCAATCACTTCTCATAAATATAGAGATGACGGAATTTGAAAATGGTTTGGGAGCTTCAGAGTTTGTATCTCATTAGTGTTGGGTGTGGGTCCTCACCCATGAGATAGAATTCAAGATATAAAAAAATTGATTTTCTTTGTGAACAAGTAAGTGGGTTTACTTGATATTAATCCAATTAGAAATTGGGTTAATAGAAGCAATATTGAAATTGGAGATTTCATGAAAGGAATCCAAGTTGAAAAATGATTTGATAAGGAAATATGATCCATAATTTGATTAGGAGAATAAATTATTTCTAATCCATAATAGGAATGGATTAAAAAGAGTACTATAAATAAGGCTATGGGGGAGTCTTATTTTATACATGAGAGAAGCTTGGTAGTAAGAAAGTATCAAAAGAATAAAGAGAGAGAATTACAGTTTGTTGTTCGTGGGTATCTGGCACCATCTCCGTTCAATAGAAAGCTTGAAGACTTTATTGTTTGGAGTATTTCTGGGTGGTGAAGTTAATTAGGTTTCTCAACCTAATTAAAGGTAAATTTGTATTCTCTTGATTTATTGTGTAACCTCAAGTTTTAGAGCATAAAATTTGAGAGGATTATTGTAAGCCCATTATTAGTGATATAGTGTATATTCGGAGTTCGGCCTGTGATTTTTCTCTTTAAGGGTTTTTCACGTTAAATTTGGTGTCTTGCTTGTGGATGGTTATTGGTTATTTTTGTTCTCATAATTGATTTTGTTGATTTTCTATTTAATTGCACAAAGATGAAAAAGTAATTCCTGGGATTTAGATTATTTTAGGCTTACTTTTTCCAACAGTGGTATCAAAGCTTGGTTATTTTTTTGATTTTCTTGTGTGAATTAAATGGAGGATTGGACAGCAGGTTGCATGATTAATCTCAAGGCTGCAAATTATGCAATTTGGAAGCCAAGAATGGAGGATTTGCTTTACTGCAAGGATTTGTACGAGCCACTTGAGAACGATGGAGTTAAGCCAGCAAATAAAAGTGACGCGCAGTGGAACAAGATGAATAGGAAGACTATTGGTCTAATTAGATCGTGGATTGATCAAAGTGTGTTTCATCATGTTGCCATGGAAACTAAAGCCTATGCTCTCTGGCAGAAATTAAATTCCATGTATGAAAGGAAGACGGCGCAAAATAAAGCATTTTTGATTAGGAAGCTTGTGAATTCTAAGTTCAAAGATGGAAACTTCGTTGCAGAACACTTAAGTGATTTTCAGAGTTTGATAAATCAGTAGAGTACGATGAAGATGGTCATTGACGATGAGATGCAGGCTTTGTTGTTGTTGAGCTCTTTGCCTGATAGCTGGGAGACGCTGATAGTATCACTAAGTAACTCCGTTCCCAATGGTACGCTGACTATGGATACAGTCAAGGATAGTTTGTTCAATGAGGAACAGAGGTGAAGAGATACCGTAGTGACTAGTTCTGAGTCACAAGTTTTTGTCACGCAGAGTAGGGGCAAAAATAGAGAGGAAAGCTCACCTGAAGATGACAAATTTAGGGGAAGGTCGAGAGATCGAAAAGAGATAATTTGTTTTTACTGTCAGAAACCGGGTCACATAAGGCGAGAGTGCAGATTTTTGAAGAAGGAGCAGTCTAAAAAAAATGATGAGGATAAAGATTCGATTGTGTATCTATCCGATGTTGATGTAGCCATTATTTGTGATGATAAACCCAAGTGCCATGTTAATGATTGGATTATTGATTCGGGTGCTTCGTTCCATGCTACTTCTCATGGTGAAATCTTCACATCCTACACTAGTGGTGATTTTGGCTATGTGCGGATGGAAAATGGAAGTGCATCCAAGATTATAGGCATTGGAGATATTTGTTTAGAAACTAACAGTGGTTGCAGGTTGATGCTGAAAGAAGTCAGACATGTTCCGGATATACGTCTTAATTTGATTTCTACTGGTAAGCTTGATGAGAATGATTATAAAAGTTTCTTTGGTGAAGGTCAGTGGAATCTCACTAAAGGGTCTCTAGTGGTGACTAGAAGTAAGAAGGTGAACGCTTTTTACACGATGCGGGCGGATGTGAGAGGTGTTGAAGATGGGGGAGTTAGGCGAAAAAAGGTGTGGTACAAAGCCGTGCGAGATGGGAGAAAAGCCTTGCATGAGAACCACGAGAGGAAAACCCTTCGCTTTAAATGGGTACCAAAAGTGAAGAAGGAAAGTGACAGCTCGCAATCAAGGTACAAAGCGGTTGTGAATGAATTTGGCAAGCAAAAATCTATTAAGTTTGAGTTAGATCCTCCCATCGAGAAGAACCATACCGATGAGACAAAGTCAGTCATGAAGATAGTTAAAAATTCCAAGAAGCTTAAGTTGAGCCAAGACTTCGTTGGAATTAACTCCGAGTAAGGAGTTGTGGTTGGTGATCCCTCCTCTCATGGGTTCGAGGGGAAGATTGTTGGGTGTGGGTCTTCACCCATGAGATAGAATTCAAGATAGAAAAGAATTGATTTTCTTTGTGAACAAGTAAGTGGGTTTACTTGATATTAATCCAATTAGAAATTGGATTAATGGAAGCAATATTGGAATTGGAGATTTCATGAAAGGAATCCAAGTTGAAAAATAATTTGATAAGGAGATATGATCCCTAATTTGATTAGGAGAATAAATTATTTCTAATCCATAATAGGAATGGATTAAAAAGAGTACTATAAATAAGGCTATGGGGGAGTCTTATTTTATACATGAGAGAAGCTTGGTAGCAAGAAAGTATCAAAATAATAAAGAGAGAGAATTACAGTTTATTGTTCGTGGGTATCCGGCACCATCTCCGTTCAATAGAAAGCTTGAAGACTTTATTGTTTGGAGTGTTTTTGAGTGGTGAAGTTAATTAGGTTTCTCAACCTAATTAAAGGTAAATTTGTATTCTCTTGATTTATTGTGTAACCTCAAGTTTTAGAGCATAAAATTTGAGAGGATTATTGTAAGCCCATTATTAATGATATAGTGGATATTCGGAGTTCGGTCTGTGATTTTTTTCTTTAAGATTTTTTCACGTTAAATTTGGTATCTTGCTTGTGGATGGTTATTTATTATTTTTGTTCTCATAATTAATTTTGTTAATTTCCTATTTAATTACACAAAAACAAAAAAATAATTTCTGAAATTGAAATTATTTTAAGCGTACTTTTCTCAGAATCCCATAGTCATTGGAAAATCTTTCCAATAAGAGACTAATTATTACCTATAGAAAGCTAAGTTAAAAGTGAATAAATGTTAAAGGGAAAAGAGTAATAATACTCACCAAAGCAATTGAGAGAGAGTTATTTATTTCGGTGCTGACTTAACTTTTTCTTGTATAATTCCCTGTAAAAGTCGCAAGTCAGAAGAACTGGGATATAGATTTACTCAATAAAAAATATTTGATTCGTCTTAAAAAATTTAATCAATTAAATAGAAAACTTGACTCAATATGATATTAAAAAAAATGTTAAGCCGTTGGCACCTAGTAGCAGGAATTCCAACTTTATGAATAAAGTTGAGTCATGAGTTTGAGATTTGAAGTAACAGTGACAACTAGATTTTCATGGAAAAAATATTTAAAAAAAACTTTTTGTTAGAAAAAGCTTGAAGTGGGTTTGTGATTAGTAGTATAATCAAGTACATGATCCTTTGGAAGAGATGAAGTTTACCTTCTGTTGTGCGTTTCTGAATTGAAGAATCCACTATGGCTTTGACAGTTTCCGCCTCCATTGTTTTTAGAACAATTATATATAAATAAATAAATAAATTGGAAACAAATATTCTATTTTCTAAATAGGAATGATTTGATTTTGTTTCCAAAATATAAGGAAGGATTTGAATTTATGAGATTTGATTTTATTTGACAAATATATAATTTATCACGATTTAGTTTCAAATTCCTTCCTAGCTAATTTTATTTTATTTTCCAATTTTTGCACTTCAATGACGGATGCACAAATAACCACAAGACCATTTTCTCTCCATCTTACCATATTAGTAATTTGAACTTGAAAATTCTTCATCCATTCTTTTTGTATCAATCATTCTGATATATCAATTTTTTAGGCATCCATGAACTTACATATCATATTAATATATATATATATATATATATATATATATATATATATATATATATATTATGGAAACAAATATTCTATTTCTAAATAGAAATAATTTGATTTTGTTTTCAAAATAATATGAATGATTTGATTTTATATAAAGAATGATTTTATTTTCCAAAATAAAATTAGATTTTATTTACTTAGTAATATATATATATATATATATATCAAGGAAACAAAGATTGTGCAAGTTTTAGAAAGATTTGATAAAAGATGTCCAAGATATCTCTGGGAGAGCTCCCCTGGGGTTGTCTTTCCTAAGATTTTTTCGTTTTCGAGACTTGCAAGATCAAACTCAGCGGATTGTTCAGAAATTTGAAACAGGATTCAAAGACTCGAAGTACTTTGCACGATCGCCACTCCAAAGGCGTGACTCTCGCACATGGGGCAAATGTGGGCCCAAGTACAAATTAAGGTTCATATGTCCTAATTGAATTAAATGCACAATTAGGGTTCTACGATTTCATTAAAGTACAAATTAGGGTTCACATGACCTAATTAAATGAAGACGAAAAAGCCAGAAATAAAGATGTTGGACCCGAGAGAAGCCTCCACGGGTTCCGAGACAAAAGGCACGTGGAGGCGGCTCGTTTTGGGAATTGATTGAGAGATTAGATTGGTGGCTAGAAGGACAGGACGATCTGGGCATTACTCTAATGATTAAAGGGTATTTCTGAAATTTTTCTGAGAGCATGTGCCTGGCACATGACAACTTTTCAGAAAAATCTATAAATACCCCTTCCATTCCATTGGAAAAGGGACCTCTCTTCAGACTCTTGGACTCTTGGACCTTTTGGAAGACTAGGAAACTTGGAGATTCTCTCTCAACTCGAAGCACTCAAGAAAGCTCTCTGAATCCTTACTACCCTAACAAGGTTCTCGGATTCTAAGAGTTCTGCCACGTGTTGTTGGAGTAATCGCTCACCTGTCGTTCTCCCCTCTTCAATCAATCAATCAATTTTGTACTCTTCGTGGATTTCTCTCCTCCTCAGTCAACACGAAATCCTAACCCTAGCAAGGTATGTAAGACCCCAACTTTTATGAATAAAGATTTAATTTTCTTTATATATTATTTCAAAACAGTAAAGTGTTGTTTTGATAAATATGAAAAGTTATGGGTGAAATATGCAAATATTTTAAAATGAGCAAGTGGTTATAAAATATTCTGGTTGTCGGGAAATATTCGTTTGGTCGTGGAATATTCTTGTTGTCGGGGAATATTCGTACGACGGCGCATCTATTTGTGGACCCCACAACGGAATAATTGTCGGATATAAAAAGCGACAGAAATAACCTTTTTATAAAATAACGACGTAGTTGTTACCGTTAGTACTGTTGAAATACCCGGTGGTTAAAATACAGTAATATGCGGTGTTGCACAGTAGCACACGGTATTGCACAGTATTTTGAATTATTGATTCTTACGTGAGAAGGCACTTACTCAATTATTGTTACAGTAATTACTGCTCAATATTTTATATTATTGACTCAATAATTGCTACGTTGATATTTTATATTATTAACTTAATAATTGTTACGTTGATATTTTATATCAATAATTGCTACGTTGCTATGATTGATTTAATAATTGCTACCGTTGATATTTTGTATTATTGATTCAATAATTATCATTGCATAGTATTTCACATTATCAACTCCATAATTCATATTATTTGAATAATATTATTAGATAGCATTATTGACAATGTCTAAGGAAGTTCTGTCTAGGAGGGGTTATTTAATTGCGCCCCAGTAAGGAGAAGTCCTTATCGGAAGGCCCCCTCTTTCTTGGGAACGACCTGGTTGTCAATATTGTAGTTCTATAATATTATTTGTGAATAATTAATTATTGATTTATATGATAAAGAAATATTTATTTTGTGAAGGAATTAGTGCTGATGTGTTTTTATCAGTATTTTGGTGTGAAAAATCATCCGTTTATGGATTTCGGATAATTTATGTTTGGAATTTGGAAAAACTTCCTTCTACAAAGTTGTAGAGAATTAAATTTCCTATGGAAGGACATAGAATTTGTATTTTTCTGACAAAAGGGCTATTTATTATGAATTATTGAAGTTTCGAAAAATAAATATTTTTTTAAATAAAATGGTGGGCCCCACTTTTGTTTTTTGTTGAAAAATTCTAGCAGCCAGGCGGCGTAAGAATTTTGAAAAAAAATTATTATTTTATTAATTTAGTCTACTTTGGCATCCTAAGCTTTTCCTATAAATAGGGTGCTTAGGTTAGAATTGAAAATCACACCAGAATCAGAAGTTCTCTCTCTATAATATCGAGCGTATTTTTGTGAGTGTTTAGATACTTTGAGTGTTGCTATTCGGTGCAAGTTTCCTTCAGCCTTATATTCGATATTCTAGTCAGAAGTACTATCCTTTTGACGTAAGGGATGTTATTTTCTTTCCTAAATGATGTTATTTTTTTCAATATCATTATACCAAAATATTGTCATGGATTTTATTATGAAATTCTTACTTTTTTTGTCGGGGTTACTATTTACGTATACGGCACTATTCACGTATACGGCACTATTCAAGGAAAAATTAAATTTTCTTCTACTTGTCCAAATTGTATGTTATGGTTACTATCTTTGATTGGATCTAAGTTTTGAGCTTTATTCTTGAATTTTGCTCCATAAAGTGTTATTATGGAGTATTCTTGAACTTGGATAAATTAGATTGCGAATCCTTAATCTTATCCTTTATTTCACTGAATTTGTTATTTATATGGTTTTTCATCATCCTCAGTCCTAAAAGGTGATATAACTGAATATCTTTGGCCTGTAGAGCAAAGATGAATGATTACCTGATGAATATCTTTGGCCGTAGTGCAAAGATGACAGGTGTTGAGATGAACATGACCACTGATGATACAAATGAATATCTTTGGCCTGTAGTGCAAAGATGAATATTTGATTTGAGATGTATATTGATTGATGTTACAGGGATAAAATATTGATGATGAACGGTTATTTTCGCTGCGAATATTGATCTAAAATTGGTTGTCCATTATATTTTATCTGATTTATTGAAGGCTAACGATAATTTATTTTTCATTATCTTAGTCATAATATTCTTTACTGGGTTAGTTGAGCTCACCCTTTTCATCTGTTGTCCTCTTCAGGAAATGAGAATGTTGCGGGAACTAGTCGGGGGACAGAGTGATGGTCCGAGTTAGAGCAGTAGTAGTCCTCACTATTTTTAATAAATAGTGTGATAATAATTGTAATGAGGACTTAGTTTGAATATTAATATTTTTTACATATTTGTATTGACACTTATAGTGGTGTGGTCGTATTTTGCACGACCGTGTGATATAAAGTTTGTATTTGAATTCTGTACCATGTATTTGACGACTCAGAATGGATTAGATTGATTGGACCTATTCTGGGGGTGTCACAAGGTACAATTTTCTTGCCCACATAGTGTAATTTTATACTAGACTTAATGACTAAATAGCTTGTCAATTTTTTCAATTTAACCCAGAACTTCAATTTTTTCACAAAAATTTCTTTCAACTCTAATAATTAGGTAAAAAGTGCCTTTAAAACATAAAAAGTGAATCATAGTTAACTAATTTTGAGGTGTCATCCTATATGACATATGATGTCACCCCTTAATTAACCAATAATTCTAATTTTTAGTTACAGTAGAGATAATTTTAAAAATACCATTGATTACGAGATTTATTGTATTTCAGAATTAAAATGAACTAAATCAATTTAAAATTTAATAATGACTCAAATTAAAGTTTAAAAGTCAATATTGATTTTAGTAATTAGGTATCGTTGGTGCAATATCCCTTTAAGCTTTATTTAAAAGCTTTAGAAAATTGGGAAACAAGTCAAAACCTGTTAACTCCTAGTTAATATTCCAACCTAATAAAACCAACATTTTACAAGTAGACCCTAAACCTAGACTAATAATAATGTAATAAAACCATATAATAATAAAATGAATATTTGTTATGCATTATTGTCCTAGCTCGAAAAAATTGAAATTAAAGAAGACAAACTTTTTGTAAGGCATATCTCTTACCCATCACATATCCAGAAGTTTTGCCCGTCTGACATGGATTTCATTCATTACACTGCCAAAGTCTGGATCTTCAGCAAGCAAACTGCTGAAAGTGTCAAAGCCCAACACTTGAGCGCGCAAAGTAGCCAATAAACCAACTCTCCTGCTGAGAGCATCTGCAACTCTGTTCTTTGCACCCGATTTCTGTCTCAACACAAAAGTCAATTCCTACAAGTACCCTACCCATTTGGCATGTCTGGCACTTCACTTCTGCTGGCTGCCTAGGTGCTTCAATGCCTCATGGTCCGAATACAAGAGAAACTCCTTATGCTTTGATAACAAAATTAGTGCAAGAGTTTCATGACAAAGGTAAGTTTATTTTATTTTATTTTTCTTTTTTATAAGTTTTCCTTAATTTTCGTGTTGTCCCTCCCCCAAGTTCAGGTTTCAATTAAGCAAAAGTATTAACATGGAAGACAAATTCACACAATAAAGCCTATAACGACCGATTTCAAAATAGAATACTATTATTAAATTTAAAAGTCAATTTATAATATTTTTAAGACAGTTTGATAATATTCGTGCATCCTTTTAAGAGCCTATTGAAAAGCTTTACAAAAAAAAGACTACTCCAATAAAGGGCCGATCGAATTAAGACATATATAAAGCATAACAGACATTTTGATCATATAAACTACGCACCACACGCGATTGCCACCCTTTTATACAGTTGCAAAATATTACATACATGCAAATGAACAGAACTTTATTACAAGTTTAATAACCTATTCTAACTTAATTATCTTCTATCTTATCCTATGTGACACAAAAAAGGCGCATGTGCCATGCAATAAGAAATGACAATATATTCTTGTACTTTCTGTTCTTGAATCATTATGCCACAAAATTTTGTAACAGTTGAGCAGCAAACCTCTTCTTGTTTTGAATGTTCATGTTTTCGTACACAGGATTCGAATGGGAAGCTTGCAGAATGTTAATCCCATTGAAATGATTGTCGATATCTTCTGTTTCATGTCGGCTTCCAAACTGAAGGGTTTGATTTGAGAGATAGTTTTCGCAGTGTGGAAGGCCAAGACTAAGCGAAACACCGTTCCCATGAAAGTTTGTTGTTAATTGCTCCTCGTATAATCCGAATCCACTACTTGTTGCTCCTAGGAATTCATTGATTATTAATCCTTTGTTTGTGTCAGTACTATGTTTTGTGTCCATGTCTGTGGAGAGGATAGTACTAGTTGGGGAGTTTTGCATTTCGGATCTTGATGATTTTTTTGGAGTGTTGATGAAAAAGGGTGGTTGAGATTGAAAGGAGATTCCGGTAGGTGAAGTTGAGATTTTTGTGGGGGAAGTGTTGTGATTGATTTTGTGTTCTTGTTTGGAATTTAGGGTTTGGAATTGATCAAGTTGGATGTTTGTGATGTCTTGTGGAGTGGTGGATTTTGAGTTGGAATGTTTGTTGGTTTCGGTTTTGTTTGTGTTTTGGCCCGAGCCGTTTTGTTGTTCTTGTTCCTTGAATTCCTCAGTGTACATTTCCTCAACCATTGGCTTCCAGAGGCGAACTCGAGCATTTATGAACCAGTTAGACACCTGCAATTTAAGAAAATTATTAGCTCCGGCTTTATACAAAATATTAGAGAAATGTTACGATAGCCTTAATCGTACACCTGATTTGTACACCAGACGCAACATGTCATTAATTAGGTTAAAAATGATCAATTTAACACACTTAACATTGATTAAAAAGGGATTAGGATTCTATGTAGTTGTTACACCCTTGACCATATGTAATTTATAGGCTTTTGTGCATTATTATAACAAATGTTGCATCGTGTTGACTCACAAAAAAGATGACAAAAATAACATATGCAACTTTTGATATAACTAACACACAATAGTTACAAAGTTACATATGGTTAAAGGTGTGATAATTTCATGAAATTTAAATCCAACATATAGGTGCATTAATTGTTAGGTATCAAATTAAGGAAATCCAAAACTAATCAAATGCAACTCTGTCCTATACATACAAATGCAACTCTTTCCTATGAAATTATATAACTAAAACCTATCTAACTTCACCAAATCTGAATCCATCAAATAGTATAGAAGCAATGAAAAGAATAAAATGCATTATGAATGGAATATATATAGTTGATAGTCATACGTATATATACATACCTGGCTCCTAGTAAGCCCTGTTTGCTTAGCAAGCATGTGTTTATCCGAGTCCTTAGGATAGCTGCATAATGAAACTTAAAACTTGATTATCAATTTCTAACAATAATTCACTACATAGAAGCTAGCTTATGCTGGATCTTTAAACTGAATTCAGTCTCATCCATGCTTTTTTATTGGATGAATTAGTGCCAAGTATTACTTAATTATGCATTTAAAAAATTAACGGTAAATAAGTAACTACATAACACCTGGTAACAATACATAACATGTGACAGAAGATTCGGACTCTCTTAATTGCGTGTAAAACTACTTACGGATGCAAAAAATGCTCAAACAGCCAAGCACGAAGAACCGAAACAGCTCTTTCAGGCAATCCTCTTTGCGGCCTCCAAGCATTCTGTTGCATCATCCCCAGTTGTTGGAGAGCCCGTTGTTGCCGAAGCTGATGATCAACAAACTTCAGCCTTGAACTCTCAACTTTTCCTGTCAAACAGATTTCATCTTCGCCTAAGCTCTTACTTGTGGCCTTGATTTGTGCAGAAATCGCATCTTTTAAACACCGGAATTGCTTCGAGATTGTTTGCAAGGCAAGAGCAGTGTATGATTTAGCAGACCCCAGTCCTGCAGCTTGCTCAAATGAACTCACAACTATTTGCATTTGCTGATGGTACTGTCTGTATCGTTGCTCCACCTGAATTGAATGCGATTAATGACATAAAATTAGGGTAAAATAAGTCGAGCTAAATTGCATGTGCAGCTTAATATTTACAGACTAAAATGTAAAACTGTAACCCGAGTTCATAATTTTGTGAACATGTAGTACCACACTTTATTTACCATGTAGCAAATCGTGGTACAATTAATAATGTAAAATTATATCTTCGGATATATTTTAATTTCTTATTCTAACTATAGGTTAAATTAAAAAAAAGTACAGTTGCTTGTTCTTTCTTTCAACCGAAACAATCCTTTTCGCTGCGCTTGAGTCGCACCTCACCTTATACTAATAATTTTACTTACTCAAGGATGAAATAATCATACATGCACAAACACAAGGGAGAATATTTTGCATTCTAGTCATATTTACATCACTTATTTTCAAATGATCATTTAGCTAGAAAGGTCATAACGAGTTCCCAGCCAAAAGTATATGTATGCAAATATAAGAGCAAGATGCTGTGGGGAAATTTATCCCTAAGAAACCATACTGCTAGCTATAACCATTAATTAAATGATATGTGTTCGATTTTCTGAAGTGAAATTATTATAAAATATTAAAAGAAAGAAAGAGAAATAAATTCTAAGAATTCAAATCATTGCTAGTCTTTGGATTCAAGACTTTGATCCAGTAGGACCATCACATATTTGGAATTCTATACTAAACATCTAGATTAATTAGACTTTGATTTTGAAGGAACAATAAAATAAAATATTTAAAAAGAAAACATAAAGAGTCTTCTAGCAAGTCTAGTTAGTTAAATATTGGCCAATAACCAAGCATACAAGTAAATATATGATTTACTAGGATTTAATTATGCCTTTTTATCATGAATAGGAATCAAGAAAGGGAGAGATGACTAGAAATGGGGAGAGAGGATTTTCCTCCACTCATATTTGTTTATGTTCAAAATATCTAAATTTGAGATGACTAGAAATATGAGGATCATATTTTACCGACAAAAAACCCAACTAAATGATTTGCTTTATGAGAGGCACTTGATAGTAGTGTTAGAATAAAAATAATTTTGAATAATAAGTGTTGTCAAAACGTTTATAAAATTATTGTGAAATCAGAAATGTATATTTACTCGGACCCTCTCATTTTGACCGATAATATCAACAAATGCTCCCAGAAACAAAAATCCTCGTAGTCTTTTGCTTTCCAATATCAAACTTAATTAATTCAGGACTACCAAAAAGAATATATATATATATATATATATATATATATATATATATATATGTGGGTGTAAATGAACCGAGTCGGATCGAGTATTGAGTTGTTCAGATTTAGTTAACAAAATTTATCGAAT
Source organism: Panax stipuleanatus (assembly GCA_020205555.1). NCBI lineage: Eukaryota > Viridiplantae > Streptophyta > Magnoliopsida > Apiales > Araliaceae > Panax > Panax stipuleanatus. The sequence continues at coordinate 107,795,183 of CM035123.1, forward strand.
ATAAAATAAGATTTGATTGAGGCTCGTTTAGCTATCGACTCGAGCACGATCTCGAATCGAACCCGAGCGGTTAAACGTTTAAACTTTTCAAACGAATATGATCCGAATATCAATAGAAAATTACATGCAATTTAAGGAGATTCGAATAATTTATCAAATTTTAAAATTTGTTCATATTTGAATCATTTATATTTCGAGTCGAACTCGAATTCAACTTTTAACGGAGCGAGTACAAATCGAGCATGGACTGTTTGCTCATTTTACAAGTTTAATTATGTGTACTTGTGTACGTACCTCATCAAGCATGCTAACAAGTTTAGCCTTCTTCATCTGAAACTCTTGTTTCTCAGGCGTTGTAAGCTCACTCCGGTGCTTCCCTCCGGTCGAACCTTCACCTGGACTAACAGTCATTGATTCTTTATTACTATTATTATTATTATCAACCTTCAAGATCTCTTTCATTTCCTCGGCCTTAACTACATGATCTCCAACACTAACAACTTCATCCAAAATCTGTTGTGCAACTTTCAAATACTTGGACCCCAAAATCAAACTTTGCATACCAAAATTCCCATTAGATACCCCTGACACCGACGACGACCCCTCGCCTCCTCTCGGCGATATTACCGCCACCGGAGGAGGAGGCCGATACCCCGGCTGCTCGGACGAGAGGCTCAACGACAAACCTTGCTGTGTGGCTTGCCTATTAAATATTTCCACGTTGGTGGGCCCACCACAACCGTTTATTGTTGCTGCTGCTGGTGGTGGAAATTGTGGGTGGCTTCCGGTGACAGTGCTGTTTTGATCAGTGGGGCCCCAAAGGTTGTAGTGAAAACGAGGGGTGATTCCGGTGAAGGGTGTTGGGATTTCGTCGGAATTTGGTGGTCCGGTGGTTGCGGTGGCAGTTGGGAGGGGGATGCCGACAAAGTGTTGGGTGTGAGGTGGTGGCGCGTGGGAGTTGAGGAAGAACATGTTGGGTGGGGGTTGTGTGTCAGAGTAGGCTGATATGTAATTAGGGTTCATCAGATAAAGTGTCTGCAGGCTATCAGCTTGGATTTCTGAGCTCCCATGAAAGTAGGCCGCCATTAATTTATATCAAAAGGGAAAATTTTGGAAATAATTATTCCAAATTCAGAAATGGTACTATTGTTCTTCTTTTTGTAGTACTACATGAAAGTTTCAAATTGAAGCCTGCAGAAAAGTAATTAAGAGAGAATTTATAAATGATGATCATGAATCCATTAAATATCCAAAAGATGGGAAACATTTTCTGAGCAAATCTACATACACTCAAATAATTCAAGAAATTCAGTCTAATTTATATATTTTGGGGGGTAAAAGGTAACTAAAAGTTTATGTGAAGAACTAAGAGATTGATTTGTTTAAGGTATGTGTATGCAAATAATTGAACAAATATGACACAAATCCCATCAAAGATCATAACCCATCAATTAAAAAATGGAATTAAAAGTGACAGAAAAATCTGGGGAAGTTTTTTTTGCAGCATGTGGGGATACATATATATATATATGTATATATATATATATATATGTATATAACAGAGCAAATAGATATAAAAAATATATATAAGAGTTCACTCACTAATTACATGTCTGATCTTTAACTGTCTATGTATCAGGTAGACATGGGAGTCCCTCTCTTGTCAGACTGATGAAATTTTTCTGCAACTTTCTCTTTCTAACTCCAAATGAGGAGGAATATAAATAAATAAAAAGGGGATGTGGGGTTTATAATTGAAAGGAGTTTCAGAATAATATCCTTGTGCTATTATATTTATGATCTATCTCTCTTTGTGGAATTTGAAATGGGAAAACATACAAGACTGAATAAATAATTGAGAGGTGAAGTATTGGTGTTGTACAGTAGTATATAGGGCCCCTATTATTTATCTCTTTAGTTTACTTTTATTTTATTTTTTGTGGTATGTACATCATGACATGGATAAGAAACCAGAGAACTTCTTAATTTGATGACCCTCCATTTCAAAATCATTTAATGTTGGCACGTTTAGATGGAAAAACATGTATTCAATATATATATATATATATATATATATATATATATATATATATATATATATATATATATATATATATATATATATATATATATATATATTGATTCATGGCAAATGTTGACTATGAAATCTAATTAACTGGTCACTAGATCTTACATTGTCCGATATAAGATTTGACAATCAAGATTTAAAAAAGAACAACACCCTTGATCCACAATACAATATATTAGGGATGAAAAGTTGTTTTTAATTACTTCTAATCTGAAATTAGTGATTTTAATTACTTTTGTAACTATATTATCACTCTGTATTTTGTATTTATCGGGTGTAATTATATCAATGTAATCATCCTCATATAAATATAAGATAACACCACCTACTATGGTATGTTAGTGTTTGCAAATCTTGTGGTTTATCTTATTGCGATAATTAAGTTGTTCTTGCAACATAGTGTTGCAGAAGATTCTATCTTTAAAAAAAATAAAAAATATATTAAATTAAGGCGTCTGAAGATTTAATGACTAATTAAATTCTATAACCATCATTTGTTATGAATCAACATATATATATATATATATATGGGGAATTATTCATATCACGTTGTTATAGATTTTTATAGGACATATACTATCTCTACCATTCATTTTAACATCAACAGACGAAATAAAAAAAGTCAAAACTATCGTCCGCTACTAATAGTAACAGACAATTAAAAAAATCACAATTCATCCACTACTAATAGTAGCAAACGCTAATCAAAATTCTTCATCCTTATTTCACGCGAGTAAATGTTTGACTTTATTAACTAGAGTTTAAGTTTTATTAACCCAAAATAAGAATTTATAAACCAGGGTTTAGAATTTATTAATCTCTTTATTAACCATGATTTAGGGTTTATTAATTAACCTTAATAGCCTCTGGTTCCTAATTAATAAACCTTAAACTCTAGTTAATAAATCATAAACCCCGGTTAATAAACTCTAAAATTTGGTTAACAAAATCTAAACCCTAGTTAACATATCTTTAACCCCTGTTTATAAACTATAAATTATAGTTATACAATGCTAAACTCTAATTAATAAAGTCTAACTTTTTCTCACGTGGAAGCTGATTAGCATCTGTTACTATTTATAGTGGATAGGTTGCATTTTTTTAATTGTCTGCTACTATTAGTAGCAGACAATTGATTTAATTTTTTTAATCTAGTCTGTTAATGTTTAAAATGGACGGTAGAGATAGTGTATACAATATATATATATATATATATATATATATATATATATATATATATATATAAAGTGGGACATGAGAAGCATACAGCTGAAAAACGAGGAAACGTTTAGTTCCACCACAAAGCTTATGATAATAACAATAAAACAAGGTAGGTTGGGGTAACGTTCCTCAGCTTTCTAAAATTCTAAAAAATAATGCTACACTCACATACAAATTTTCACATAACTCTCACATACACACACATATAAAATATAGATCCTGCATGTCAGGTAGGGACTCACAATATGTATGTGTGTGTATATAAAAGTTATGTAAAATTTTTTATGTGATATTAACATTGTTGAATTCTAAATATCTCCACATATTTTGCTTCTCTCTCTCTCTCTTTTTGACTGCCGCAGACGAGTCAAGATTATGACTTCTATTTTGCTTAGTTAAAGAAAGGGGTGGGCCCAACAAACATATACTCGTTAGACCCTTAGCTTGTGGATGGGTTCATAAGTCTTCAGTTGTGCGTGCTGGCTCCAAGTTTCGGGGTTTAATTAACCTTAAATGTGTCTGTCAAATTAAGATGATAATCAAATGTCTAATTGGGTAAGCAAATGTTAGTCATCTTATTAACAGTGTTGGATAAAAACCGTGTCATTATTAAGTGTTTTGCCTTGAGATTAATGCATGATAGTACTTTGCATGAGTTGTTCATGGGAGGGAGAGTATATTATCAATGGAGCATAAGAGTGAAGCAACTTCTAGGTCTTCAATAAAGTAAAATAACCATCCTTTCTAACTTACTAAGTAAAAAAAAAAAAAACTCTTTATAAAATCGTACACTTTCAAGATCTCTTTTATTTAGAACATCTCAAGTCAAATTTTCACTTTCAAGATCGATCATCACACCAAGTGTAATTAAGTACGTTGTGCTTTTGGTAATATATTAGTGATTACGGTAAAGTTAAAGTCGCATTTTTTTCAAAATCTTATATACACTCAAAAATGTGTTTTAGGAAGTTTGAAGTATTAAAAGTAATTTCTTCGTTAATTGTTTTACATCTGGCAGGCCCCTGCAGTTTGTATCTTTTTTCAGTAAAAGAATGACTAAGCTTGGGATGCAAGGCATCCGGACATTACATAATAAATATATATATATATATATGTATATCAGTACGTAACAATAATTTGTTTCAACGCACTCACTCACTCGCTTACTAGAGAGGATTCGAAAAAGAAACTACTTCTAACCGACATATTTACTAATTCTTTTTTATTGGATTGAAAGTGATTGAACTACATAATGCATATTACTTTTAGATGAATGAGAATCGATCAAGTGGAGCTATATATAGTACTTTTAGATGAAATGAATCCTTATCACACATATTTATTTCAATATCTTAATTAATTAACGAAGGATATCTTTAATTGTACTCTTAATTAAACAACACTATATATATATATAGCATAATCAAAAGGATGTTGAGAGTAATATATAATTAAAGATCTAGCGAGCAAAGAAGATATCACTGAAAATTACATATATATAAAGATCTAGTGAACAAAGAAAGAAGTAAATGTGTCATTTTTTTTTAAAATTAACATCGTTATCATCGATATCATCATCATCATTTTCTTAAAGAAAATATTTAGAAAAGGGATTAAGGAAGTTGATTGAAAAGAGGGACTAAAGTACCTATCTATGTATGTATGTGCTGTATTTTAAGTATGGCACTTCCATTTTTAGATGGTCGATCATTATAGATACAAGAATCTCTCTAGCTAGCTAGCTAGCTAGCGCTCCCTCTCTTTCTTTTTCTCAAATTTTCTTTTAAATTTTTCATGGTGCTTTTTTAAGAATTGACGCTTGCCACGTGATTTTTGTACTTTCACTTGGTATATACATTTAATTTTATTAATTAACACAATGTTTTGGATGTATTTTTTAAAATTTTAAGCGACATCTATTGATTTGGAATGTATTCTTTAAAATTTTAAGCGACATCTATTGATTTGGGATACTAATAATTTCGTAGACTATTGTTGAACTATATATCATCACTATTTTTGAAGTTATATTCATCAAAAATCAAAACTACTCAAGCTACATGCAGTCCTCATTGACTAAATTCAGTGGTGGATCTTTCCTTCAGAATAGTTGGAAAACAATATTAAAAATCTATAATATATATATATATATATATATAATTTGATTTAGAGTTTTTCTAAAATCGAAAAAAGAAAGAAAAGGCTAATTAAGTTTTGTTCAGCCTCTATATATTTCAGAAAAATAATGCTACTATCACATAAAGATGGTAACATAAAGATCACATACTGCTGATGTGGCAGTCTGTGATTTGTTATTTTGTTAAGTGGGTTATGTCAACAACAAATCACATACTGTCACGTTAGCAGTATGTGAGTGGTATGTGATAGTAGCATGACACATTTCAGAATATGTTTCATATGTAATGTCTAATCAAAATTCTAAAAAAAAAAGAGCAAAAAAACAAACAAACATTGGGAGGAAAAAAAAAAGAAACATTGTTGTTGGAACTTGTGGCTCATATGGTGTGTATGAGATGTACTGAGAAGTTCTTGCAAAAGATCAATGTCGAGCGGCGCGAGACACTTGGCCATCGCAGTTTTAGGTGTTCGGGTTGGACAGAAGGTTTGGGGTGTGTGGGAGCCCACTGTATGGTACGATGTTACAATGACATTATGGGTATTTAAGCTATAATGCAAATTAGGGTTGGAATAGAAGTAGCGGTTATATATATTCTCTAATGTAAAAATTCTATGCACTCAGATAATAAATAAAATATCTCCCGTGGACGTACTCGAATTTGGAAAACTAAATAAATTTATGTGTTAATTATTTACTGTTGTGTGCGTGTGTATAATCCAATCCAAACAAAGTGATATCAGAATTCAGATTTGCTTGATCAGCAAGCGAAGAACGATGGCTTTGAGCTTATTCACAAAGTTGAATGCGATGAAGTTTGACTAGAATATATAGATAGACCCACAAGGCCAATATTTGGCTTGCTTTCCATAATGGTTAAAATAATAATGGTTCTAACCACCCAAAAGGGTTTTACTTCGAATATATAGATAGACCCACAAGGCCACAACATTAATTAACACAGCATTCATGATCAAATACCATAGCTTTCCTTTGGACGTCTCTCACCTTGAAAGCGACAAACTGTGCAAAATTATTTCAACCAGTCCTTTCATGTATAAAATAAATATCTTGAGCTTGAGGGGGAGGAGAAACCGAGCTAGAAAAGAGGCATATGTAGTCAAAAATTAGTACAAATTAATTGAGTTAGTTTTGTACTATCAATTATATCTTAAGAGAAACAGTTTTAGATTAATAATTAATTGTATATTGGCAGCGGAATTTGTAAATTAGTTTATAAACTCAAGAATGAAAATAATTACATGAAGATAAACACACGGGACAATTTTGAATTTATATATATACGGTCCGGATCTTAAGTTCACCCTTTATCTAACATACCTTGCTCACCCCCCTTTAGCGACGGAGCAGGCAACGGTTCGGTCCATCGCTATATATACAACCGTCGTCTATATGTTGTCTGTCGCTAAAAGCTAAGATAACGGTTGTATATATAGCGAAGGACCGAACCGTCGCCCGGTCCGTCGCTAAATGGGGGGTGAGCAAGATATGTTGGATAAAGAGTGAGCTTAAGATCCAGACCGTATATATATAAAAAAAAGGAGTAATTGTATTAGACACACAAGTTTATGTGTCATGTACTTAATACGACCTAATTTTGGTTAATAAAATGGTGAAATGTTAAAAAAATCATTAATAAAAATAGTGAAGTATCAAAACTGTCATTAATAAAAACTCTTAAAATAATAGAACACACAAGTTTTGTACGCCTGATGAAATCACCAAAACGTACAGCTTGCCAAAACAACGCTAACAAGTTGATGGAATAGTTGATTGTGTTATTGTGAATCAAACTCACAAAATACACTCAGATAAACATACAAAGATAGAAAATATGAACACAAGAATTTACGTGAAAATTCAATTGAGAAAAAATCACGAAGAGAGATGAGAAATCTACTATAAAAATAATATGGGAGTACAAATTGTTTATTTGTGTCATATCCCCAAACCCTTGCTTATTGCTATATTTATAGATGTCATGTCCTCTCGAATCCAATTAGGAGTAGGAGTCTTTTTTAGAATCACCTTATAACTGCGATTAATAATTGATCGATTTCTTTCCAAATTAAATCTCCCTATCTCACCAAATAAGAAAACACAATCTTACTTCAATAAGGACTCTCCCACTATTTGAGCAAGCTATCAAAATAAATATATATGGGTCAATGCCAGATCCAGACCATTAAATAAATTAGACTTACACCTTGGCTAGACCCAAATAATTACATCCCAACATTGTCTCTAGTATCTTATTTATAAGTAACTTAAAATAAAAGAGTATACAAACTTATACCAACAAAAGACCCGTATCTGCCGAAGACGAACTATCACACCCAAACACCATACGCCAAACAAAATTTTTTGGCTCTTAATATTGCCACCCCACCCCACTCCTCTATTTAATTCTAAGATAGATAAATAATCGCCCTTATCACTACCGAATATAAAAAAATAGCCAACCTTATCACAACCGAAGATATAAATAATCATCCTTATCAAAATCGAAGATATAAATAACCAATCTTATCACAACCGAAGATAGATAAATAATCGACCTTATCACAACCAAAGATATAGATAACCAACCTTATCACACCCGAAGATATATAAATAACCAACCTTATCACAACTGAAGAATATATATAATCAACCTTATCACAACCGAAAATATAGATAATCAACCTTATAACAACCGAAGATATAAATAATCAACATTATCACAGTCGAAGATATAGATAACCAACCTTATCACAACTGAAGATATAAATAACCAACTTTATCACAGTCGAATATATAAATAACCAACTTTATCACAGCCGAATATATAGATAACCAACCTTATCACAACCGAAGATATAAATAATCAACCTTATCACAGCCGAATATATAAATAACCAACCTTATCACAAACGAATATATAAATAACCAACCTTATCATGCCATAATTTTCTTCCTTATTCACCTTCCCGACCCCTATGAGAGGTATCAAATAGAGGTTCCAGATAACTGAATTTAACAAATAATAAAAATATTCGTCACGAAGAACTGAATAATGAAAGTATTTGTTCTGAAAAATTGAATAAAACTGTTCGTTCCGAAGAATTGAATAAAAGTGTTCGTTCCGAGCAACTGAACGTATTCGTTCCGAAGAACTGAATAGAAGTGTTCGTTCAGAGGAACTGAACGTATTCATTTCGAAGAACTGTTCGACCTTATAACGCCATCCGACCTTATAGCGTCAAAATTGTCTTCCTAACCCGTTGGTAGGCTATTGTCCTATTTTATAATACCATCCGACCTTATAACGCCAAAATTGTCATCCCAACCCGTTGGGAAGCTTTGATCTGGCTTTATATCTCCAAATATAAATAGCCGAAGACATGATCTAGCCAATGTGATATAGCCCGAAGCAAACTGAAATTATCCGAAGAGGGTTGTTGTTGCCAGAAGTGAGTCGCCATTATCCGGAGCGTCATCAACTCTAATATTAAACCTATATATTATGCCCAGAGATTTTCCTCCCTGTTAATTTTGCTATTGTGCTGAAGAGTGAGACAATAAGTGATAACCGAAATGTGAAAATATGTCTGGATAAGTGTTTTGATTGCAGAAGCATGAATTTGTCGATGCGTTATGGTTGCGATTTGGATCTGAAATCTCTGAAAAAGTTTGCTTAATTGCAACGGCCCTAACAAACACCCGATCCACATGGCCATCTTCCAACAGCCCGAACCTCTTCATAAACTTGTCGCTACTCCTCTCCATGCGGTGCCATTTTTGCCAATCCAATCTCCACCAATACCTTCAACAAATATATTAGGACCCACCACCTCCACCGTTATCTCCACTTGACCAAATTTTGTAATTTGATAAAAGAGAACCACTTATCTTTTATGCGTAGGATCTGCCTCCTTATCTTAGCAAGCCGACACGGAGATAGATTAATTGTGTTGGTGATATTTTGAACAGAATTTTGTTTTTCCAAAGACGGCGCCAATGTTAACGCCAAATTTTGTACGCCTGGCGAAATCACCAAAACAACATGTCAAAATAGCGCTAACAAGTTGATGGAATAGTTGATTGTGTTGTTGTGAATCAAACTAACGAAATACACTCAGGTAAATATACAAAGATATAAAATATGAACACAAGAATTTACATGAAAACCTAATTGGGAAAAAACCACAGAGAGAGATGAGAAATCTACTATAAAAGTAATATGGGAGTACAAATTATTTATTTATGTCATATCCCCAGACCTTTGCTTATTGCTATATTTATAGATGTCATGTCCACCTGAATCCAATTAGGAGTATGAGTCTTTTTTAGAATCACCTTATAATTACAATTAATCGTTGATCGATTACTTCCCAAATTAGATCTCCTTATCCCACTAAATAAGAAAAAATAATCTTATTTTAATAAGGACTCTCCCACTATTTGAGCAAGCTGTCAAAATAAATTTATATGGGCCAACACCAGATTCAGACCATTAATTAAAGGGTCCTCTTAACATATGTTCTAAGGGCACATGCTAGCACACAGTTCAAGAGAATATTCTCTTGAATTGTGTGCATATTCTCTTGATTTTTGCATATGTACCAAGTTCAAGGGAATATACACACAATTCAAAAAATATTCTTTTGAACTTTGTGCTTGTTAAGAAATTCCTTAATTAAATTGGGTTACACCTTGGTTAGACCCAAATAATTACATATATCCCAACAACGACGTAATTTTGGTTAATAAAATAGTGAAATGTCAAAACAACTATTAATAAAAATAGTGAAGTGTCAAAATTGTCATTAATAAAAACTCTTAAAATAATAGAACACACAAGTTTGTGTTTGTGTGTCATGTCTAAGACACGCATTTTTATATATAAGACAATGGAGTATGTGTCTTAGACATACACAAGTTTGTGTGTGTCTTTCTCCTAACACAACGTACGTAATTTTGATTGACAAATTGGTGAAATGTCAAAATAAACATTAATAAAAATGACGAATTGCCAAAAACACCATTAATAAAATCTCTTAAAATAATAGGATACACATAAACTTATGTGTATCTAAAGACATATACTCCTTTTTTTTCAATATATATATATATATATATATATATATATATATATATATATATATATATATATATATATATATATATATATATATATATATATATAACTTGATCCAAACAACTACAAAGTGCAATTCCCTAATCAAGTATTACTCTCTCCTTTATCGTTTAAGAAATAATTACAAATACTAAGAAATCTCATTAAATATAATGTTAGGTAACTAATATTGGGTTGACATTTTATTATTATTCATGCACTAATTAATTATTCTCTCTCCTCTCTCTCTCTCTCAATTTCTCTATTTTTTTAAGGGCAAAGTAAAAAATAAAACGTCTTATATTATGAAAAATATTTCTTCTAAATTGACTTATATAAAGTAAATTCAAATTAACATTCATTACCTAACATTAGAATTAATGAACTTTTTTAATATGTATAAATTATGTCTTAAACGATTTGTATAATGGAAAGAATTTAGTATACTATTTGGTAGTTGATATACCTTATTAATTAGCTAGACAATGTGGGTGCATGAGTTTATGTGAAATTAATTTCGTGGTCAAAGGTCCCTACAGACCTGCAAGTATAAACAAAAATCAACAACTTTCAAATAAATTTCAGGTGCAATTGGGAATTAACCGAGAAAATTGTACATGAAATTAAGGCTTCTTAATAAGACTTATTGGTACTTTCTAGCTAGTAGACTACTGGCCACATTTGTTTAGTGGTTCCTACTATGAGGATACTAGTAGGTTATTACTCACCAATTACACGATAGGATACCTACTACTAGGGTTACCACCTACTAGTTTGATTTTTCAACCAATCCTTCTGCGGAGACCGGAAATGGGTGATTGGTCTATCATTTTTTTTAGGACTCTTAAATAATTTATTATATTTATTAAAATTGAAATTTATATAAAATTAAGTGATTTTGGTGTCATTTGAATACATGTAAAAAATAAAATTGCATAGACTGTACAATTTTATTTTTTACATGTATTCAAATAACATCTAAATCATATGATTCTGTAAAAATTCTAGTTTCAATAAATATTATAAATTATTTGAGAATCCTAAAAAAATAAAAAAAAATATGACCGGTTGTCCATTCCAGACCCCCTAGCCTTTTTGTTTTTCAACATATTAGAAAAGTTTAGTCATTCCTTTCCTAAATAGAAAATTAAATTAGAGGTTTCAAAATCAATTTCAGATATTCTTAAATTTGAAAGTAATGTTATTTAGTGAACTTTTGAAAATAATAAATACAAAAATTAGTATATATTGCCCACTTATACGGACCCTTAACTTTTACAAATGTAAAAATATAGGGATACCATGCACCCAAGGCAATGCTTGGTGGTCTTAAAGAGTTATATTTATGAGAATACTCAACCTATTGATTTTGGAAGTTAATTAAGAGCTAGGTTAAAAGTGAAGAACAAATCATAAAGTGGTTTGGTAATAATGTGCAACCTTTTATAATTCTATTTGGCTATTTGTCTATCCCTCCATTACATTTATATATATCCTTCAGTTTCATATACTTAATATGCATAAGAAATTAAAGTTGAGGATATATTTAGTATCTTAATGAAGTGTACGTAATTCTTACAAGTGTGATGTCATATATAGTTACAAAGTCATTTTTTACAAATTTCATTTTAAGATAATTAGTCGTCTTCTTTAAGTCACTCGTGAAACTGGGATTAAGCAAGTAAAGGGCCAAAATGTGGTGTTCTATAAAATTAAAAGTTCATATCAATAGTACATGGATTATATATAATTAAATTGTGAGTGACGAAAATTTTTGTATTAATGTAAAAGCTCATTTCGGCACTTGACTTCAGTACTGAATTTCTTTTGAATATCTTATTAGGGCATATAATACAATATAATTTTTAAACTTATTCAATATTCGTTTTAATTTTTAATTGCTGAAGCAATAAGTGTAAGGTCAAAGCAATGTTACCCGTATTGTATTATAGGCGATGACCAGTCCTTGCCCAAATATTTTTATTTTATTAAAACAACGGTAGGGTGGGGTGGGGTGGGGTGGGGTGGGGTGGGGTGGGGTGGGGTGGGGGTTCTACTTAACAAGAAATAAAATTTAGTTTTAACCTATATTTCATGAGTATTAACATTCATGAGTATTAATGATGAATATTACTTATGATGTGGGAGACATATCTATGAATATTTGATGATTCGTAACTTTTGTATATTGATGTGATGATTAAGACATTGCGAGACTTTACCTTTTGCTTCTAACCATATATATTTATTGGGTTATGCATGTACATATAAACGTTTGCCTGGTACGTAATTTTGTTTAAAAACTCTTATTCCATTAATATATATGTTGTCTATTGGCTGAACTTTTAGCTCTCCTATTTTTACATTTGCATGAGTTATAGAAATGTTGCATTGATAAATCTTATATTTTTTTTTTATTGTATTGGTTAATGCAATATGTTGGGCCATGATTATTTGAGCCTACCGGGTCAAGCTTATTTGGGTCTTTGGAGTGATGGGTCATTATTTAAATAATAGGAACAATTACATATTATAGTACATTTTAATAAAATATTACAAAAAAAATGCATAAATAAAATATTTACAAAATTAGTGCATATGCAATATTTAATTACAAAAAGAGTGCATTCTTATCCCTTTAATTATGCCCATGATTCTCTCCCATGATTCTCTCTCACAATTCTCTCCCATGATTCTCTCCTACTCAGTCTTCTTCCTCCTCTTCAAACCCATCTTCTTCCTACTCTTCCACCACCGCCCTCCCCCTCCTCACTGTTCCGCCGCTCCTCCTCCAGCCCCCGCCCCACCCCCTACCCCCTACCCCCTCCACTCCCCTTCCTCCGCCTCCCTTCTCCTCCCCCCGCCAACGCCCCACCCCTCCCTCCGCCTCCTACCGCCACCCCTTTATCCTCCTCCCGCCCCACCCCACCTCCTCCCCTCCCCTCCCTTCCCTTCCCTTCCCTTCCCTTCCCTTCCCTTCCCTCCGCCTTCCTTCTCCTCTCCCGCCCACTCCCCACCCCCTCCTTCCGCCTCCCACTACCATCCCCCTCCTCCCGCCCCCCCCCCCCCCCCTTTTCTCCTCCTCCCGCCCCCGCCCCGCCCCACCCCACCCCACCCCACCCCACCCCACCCCCTTCACTTCCTCCCCCTTCCTCCTCTTCCCCTAAATCGATCCAAGGTGGCCGTCGATGGAGGCCCCGCCACTGGCCGCGGTGGAGGCCCCTCCACCACCCGTTGCTTCCCTTCCACCACCGGTCCATTCTCCAACTCCACTGGTAACCAAACCTTCATACGTTGGTAACCAAACAGGCATACCAAGGTAACCAAACCTTCATACCAAGGTAACTGAACCTTAATATGAAAGTTTTCTTGTTATGAAGGTTTGGTTATCTTGTTATGAAAGTATGGTTACCTTGGTATGAAGGGTTGGTTACCTTGGTATGAAGGTAACCAATTCAGTTTTATTAGGTTATCAATTTATTTTGAATGTGATGTAGTTGGTAACCAAAATTCATGCAGTAGGTTACCAAACAGTCATACCAAGGTAACCAAACCATCAGACCAAGGTAACCGAACCTTAATATGAAGGTTTACTTGTTATGAAGATTTGGTTACCTTGTTATAAAGGTTTGGTTACCTTGGTATGAAGGATTGGTTACCTTGGTATGAAGGTAACCAATTCAGTTTTATTAGGTTACCAATTTATTTTGAATGTGATGCAGTTGGTAATCAAATTTCATGTAGTTGGTTACCAAACCTTTCGATAAGGTAACCAATTCAGTTTTATTTGATTACCAAATTTATTTTGAATGTGATGCAGTTGGTAGCCAAACTTTGTATAAAGGTAACCATTTTAATTTTTATGGGTAACCAAATCGTCAAAAAAAAATTCAGAATAGCAACTCCGGCGATATAGCTGTGGCGGCGGCGATTTAGCGGCGGCGGCGGGAGGCGGGGGAGGAGAATGATGAACAGTAACTCTTTCATAATTTTTTATTTTTAATTTTCTCATTTTGATTTAAATTTTGAATTATGAATTTAAAATTATTGTTAGATCTAAAAGATTTGAATTTGAATTATTAGTTATCCTTGATTTTAGATTTTCATATTTAATTTGAAATTGAATAGTTTGAATTTTTGCACTTTTTTGTAATTATTTTATGAATGCACTTTTTTTATAATTACTTTGTAAAAGTTGTATAGTTCTGTAAAGGACTCTAAATAATATTTTATTTGGATTTGGGCTGACTATTATTGTGGTGGACAGGTGTTGGACGGGGGATCCAACACCTTGATTGATAAGGATTTGGCTTAATCCTGAGTTAGTGGAAAATATTGATTTGACGGGGATTGCATGCAAAGGCGGTGAGACTAACATAAAAGTACAGAGCACTACATGAGAGAGGTACATGCAAATTTACTCTGTAAAACACTAGAGCAGACAACCTCCATTGTTAACCTTTTTTTCGGTCTGTACTTATTCTCACACCGGAGCTATTCTCCGGCGGCCCAAGCCGTCAAGCTATTGGTGTTAACCCGTTTTCTGTGCAAGATTAGACGCGCTTTTCGGTGATTGAGGCGCGTGAAAAGATCTTTGCGTTAACACAACATTTTTTATAATTTATGCAATGATCAAAATCTATATAAACTTTTTACGGTGAAGTTGGTGTCAACTTTACCCTAACTGGATCACAGAGCAACTATCTACTTAACGATATTTTTATAATTATTTTAATTCTAATAGTATCAATAATCTTTTTATTAAAATATCAGCATTTATAATCTAGTTTTCTCATTATTGTGATGTATGTATATTCTCACCCTAAAGCATAAGAGATATTTAATTTTCAATAATTATTGAGATTATTATGTAATTCATTATACTTGTAATCATATCTCTCTGACAGTGGGAGTGTTCAAAGAAAATAAGAAGCAAGAAAATTTATGAACTTATAATATCTAAATGAGATTAGGATCCTTCCGCCGTTATATCTATTCTCAATTTCACAAATAAACATTTACTGATAATATTACATTTCACAACCGTGTCAATAACTTAATTATTTAGGAAGAAAAATTAGAAGATAAATGTAATTGAGAAATCATACTCTTATTAGATGTTAGGTTGTTCGATTTACTCCAATCGTCCTTAAAAGAATGATTAAAAATATAATTATTTTTGTCTTTAAAAGAATGAGATAACATACATAAAGTGAAGGATAATTATGTAATTTAGTGGCAGTGGCGGAACTAGAACAAATTTATAGGGGGGTCAAAATATATCAATAAAAAAAATTTTATTGACGACGGAGCAAGGAAGCAGCAGCGGCCGCCGAATTTTCGACTGACAGAGATAAGCCTATGTTCAAACTATCTGGTATTGTTGATGATGATGATAATGATACCAATAGAAAATATTGTGACAGAAAAAAGAACAAAAATGGAGCAGCAGTAGTACCCATGAATTTCATTGCAATCAATCAAAGAGCTTAGCACCATATGAATATTGTGAATGGCGGAGCTACTTGAGAGCAACCCTTAGCAACTGCTCCCGCCCTCCCCGGAATTTCAAGCTAAGGTTGAGATCGTTGCTCCCCTGCTCCAAATGAAGATGCACACCACCTGCTCGATGAAATGGTTGAGTGAAGAACAGTGGCGGAGGGTACATGAAAACGCACTACCCTCACCCTGCATGAAAACGCACCCTTCCACACAGAAAACTTCTCCTTTGCCGCAGGTGCCGACAGCCTATCAAGGTCAAATACTCAGATGCCCCTTCCTTCGGCCGCCCTCCCTAGTTCCGTCTCTACGCTAGCAGCCTATCAAAATCACATAACCCCCCGCTCCCCCTAGTTCCGCCTCTGTTTAATGGGGTCCAATTGTATAAAAAATAAGACTGCTCATCATTTTATAAATGTTGCGAGACCATTAAAAAAAATTAAAATTTTATTTACTCTCTTTATTCAATTTTTGCTTTGTAAAATTTATATTTTGTCGATTCTTTTGATGAAGGAGCGGAGTACATTGCCACGTCAATACAATAAGAATATTTTAGAAATTTCACAATCGTTGGATTTACGCTCCTGCGGGACCCAACCCAATAGGCATCAAATAACACGCGTCGTTTAACGACCACATGTTGTCTCAGTGCGGACCCACCGTTCAAGATACTTCCGGTGGGCCCCAACAACTTCAATCAACCAGTTTGATCAACCCCTTCGGCCTATGGGCAAATCCACGAGCAAGTGGGCCACACGTGTCCAGTAAGGTCAAGCAATAGGACAAATTATAAGAGAGAGGAAGAAAAAAAGTAGTCCTTTTTTTCAAGCTATTCTTTTGTCGTTAAGTGACTGACACGTGTCAGTTGCGTAGAAGATGATATCGATGGAGGTACTAAATTCCTATCCTACCTCGTATAAGCCAATGGACACCCTTGTTAAGATGTGTAAGATCCATCATTTTCTTGAATAGGAAATTTTTGCCCCCTTTTAGTTTGAATCCCTTTCCATGAATCTTTTCAATTTAACACATTGTTTAGTAATGAGTGTAATTTTGGGTTCGGCCCAAACCCAAATTTAATTAAGAGTTGACAAATTTGTAATTATTAAAATATACTTATAAAATTAAATGACAATATATTTAGGGTTCACACCCTATATTACTAATTGGCACAATCAAATATAAGTAATTTATTAATTTGTCCCCCAATAAATATTGCTCCAATTTAATATTCCCTCCGCCCCAAAATAACTGTTCAGTTTTGATTTTTTTTAGTCAAATTGACTATTTTTAAAATTAATAATTAAGCATGTATAAATATATTTTTAACATTATAAAAATTGGTATCAGTAGTAAATTGTATATACTTTTTTTTTTATTATAACCTCTGCACATATATTCTGGCAAAAATGGTACAAAAACTAATTTTAAAAAATAGTCAATTTGACTTTAAAAAGTCAAAACTAAGTAGTTATTTTGGAACGGATGAAGTAATTATTATCTTCCAATTTTGCCCTTTAACCTATTACACATAATATAATATAGAAAATGTAAAATTTAAACAAATACAACCGTTATGAAAGATGGTTTACCACTTGCGCGCATAATGCTTATCAAAAAATAAAAACAAACTTAACATCATAATTGTCTTCCGCGTAAACACAAAATATTCATCTCTTAAAAATACTAAATAAAGGCATTCATAATTTCAGTTTGATAAATCGACTACCTATACAAAATTCATCATCCTCTTCGGCTATATTTATTTGCAAGAATTACACTTGGGATAGGATTATTAATTTCAAGTGTCTTGTTTATTTTTAAATTTGAGCTTGAGACTATTAGTCCTGAAATTATAAAATAACTTCAAATGAGGAATTATTTAATATCATGTTCTACCTGGTATTATAATCCTTACCATTTGGGATTAAAAATTGCCAGACAAAATTAACCTCAAACTTTTTTTAAAATGACCATCATATCTTGCAATCTCCGTTATTAATAATCGTTAACTTAAAATTTACTGGTACAAATATTATGTACCAGTAATCTAATACACGTAATTTAATTATTTAATATATGTAATTTAAAGTTAACACTGACAATAGACCTGACAATTTAGATCCTGCCCAACCCCCACCCGCCCCTTGCCCCCGTCTCCGCCCTCCCCCCACCCACCCACCCACCCCCACCCTCACCCTCCCACTCCCAAAAAAAATATATTTATTGATTATGTATACACCCCACCCCACCCCACCCCACCCCACCCCACCCCAACTCTCCACCCCCATCCCCCACCCCCTAAAAAAAGAATAATATTTATTAATTATGTATACACCCCCACCCTCCACCCTCCACCCTCCACCCTCCACCCCCACTCAAAAAAATAATAATTATCGATTATGTATACACCCCAACTCCCACCCCCATCCCACCCACTCTCACCCCACCCACACCCCATCCCACCTCACCCCACCCCATCCCACCCCACAAAAAAATAATAATTACTGATTATGTATACACCCTCACCCCTACTCCACCCCCGCCACCCCACTACCCCACCACCCCACCCACCCCACCCCCTGCCCACAAAAAAAATGGCCTTGAGTTTTTAGTCACATTATAATCCATGAAATTATATTCTCAAAATTATAATCCTTACAAACAAACATGGCCTTGAGTTTTTGGTCACATTTCTAGTGTCAAAAAAAAAATTACTACTTTAAATTTAACTTGAGTTAATTCGTTTTATACAGTCGCACTACAAGAAAAGAGGCTATCAGCGACCAAAAATATCAGCGACCGCAAAATACGGTCGCTAGTGGTGGAATCAGCGACCGCCTTTGGCGACCATCATAAAATCTGGTCGCTAAATTATATCTGCGACCGCACGCGGTCGCTATCGGGTCGCAGGTGTGTTTTTGCCGCCTAAAAATTAGCGTGAATTGCTCGCGGGCTTTTCTTCAGCGACCAAGGAGTTACAGCGACCGCATGCGGTCGCTGATATATCCACGTCATTAAACACTAGCGACCGCATGCGGTCGCTGAAAGCGGTCGCTGATGCTTTTAAATGTTCTCAGCAACAGGCCTGGACAACAGACGCGAAACGGAAAGAAAAAGAGGGAGACAGAGAAGGAGAGAAGAGGGAGAATGGGGAGAAGAATAGGGAGAAGAGGTGCCGCCCATTGCTACCGCCTCACCGCCACCGCCAGTGCTATCGTCGCCGACATTTAGGTATATATTAGTTATACTATGAATGATTTTGGTATACAATGAATGATTAATTTGGGTAATGTATACATATATGCATTGATATGTTGCTATATATATATATATATATATATATACATATATACATGTTATTATATTGATTTGTTGCTATGAATATGTATATATATATATACATAAATTTGATTAATTTGGTGTATGTATACCCCATTGTTAAGAACCCTTAATTAGGTTTAATTTGGATAATTATATTTAATTTGGGTAATTAGGTTTAATTTGGGTAATTAGGTTTAATTTGGGTATTGTATACTATATATATATTCTTTGTAACATTACTAAGTTACCATTTACTTAGTTGTCAACTAATAAATAAATAAAAATTTGTGATCACATATGTATTTAGTGATCATTTTGGATGATAAACAATTTCCATGGAATGAAAATAAAAATTCATTCAATTCTCTTAATTTTTATTCCGTTTGAAAAATTATGGAATGAAATTCATACTAATAGCTAGTATAATGGATGTATATGATCACACACCATCAACAACAACGACTAATATATGTAAACATGAGATATTCTTAAAAATCATTCCGTTCTATTTTTCAATCCATCCTCAGCATAAATAAATTTATAATAAATTTAGCCGATAGAAATATATATACTACTATCCGACTACTCCCTCCCGTTTGCAAAAAAGCTATTATAATTTTATAATTGTAATAGCCAACCCAACCCAATATAGAGTACTGATTTTCCAATATGCAAACTTAGATGCTATATTATGAATTAGGTATTAGGAATCCCAAATAATTTTAAACAAGTCTACCATAAATAAAAAAGCACAGCCTTTACTTGGCTTACCCACCCAATATCAATGAATCTTCTCTTTTTCTTAGTATCTTATTTTTCTTAGTTAAAAAAATAAATTATAAGTCAACAAACTCTACCACCAACGGCAACAAGAAATATTACTTCTTGACACATTAAAATGGAAAAGGTATGGTTTCAATAAAATAGTGTACTAATAAGTTAAAAAGCTAATACTATAAGTAAGCAAATTCACTAAATTTCTCCTCAATTTAAAAATATAAAAAAATATTATGAACTTTAAAGTCAGTTTTTAAAATATATATTAATTCATTTAAACTTTGAAAAAAAGTTCTTTGATTGACTTGACAAGTCAAAATATATCTCTACTGTTGGATGGATGAGAATTTATTTACGACCAACGAATAGGAGGCATACAACCCACATATATAATCACATACAGCTTACTTAGTTTGCATAATAGAACAGCTAGAAAATAGTGCCTAATATTTTTAGGTACAAAACACAATCTTAATATAACCTACTACAAACTTGCTTCAAAAAAGAATAAGAAAATGACTGACATCCAAAAGAATAGAGCATCGGATGAACTGCCTTGCCGAGTCTTCTCTATGTAAGCTCCTCTTCTTCACATATAAAGCATAGACTATTAGTATCAAATATAAAGGGTTATCTAGGAAGCAAAATTAATTAAACACTAAACAAAAAGAATAAGAATGAAATTGATCTAGTTGAACTGTTATAATGGGAAGATGTTATAGGTTCAAGGGGCTTAGGTTATGTTAACAAGAATAATCTATGATCCTATAGAAGAACTATGACTAATCAAGTTAGGATTCTACAGCTATATCATAAATCCAGGCAGGACGAAAGTATTCAGACAAGAGAATTAAATGCGTCACCAATCAACTAGTTTCCTTTGAAGCTTGAAGATGGGAGAAGTATGGTTTGAACATGTATGGTTGGAGCTGTGTTGTTGTTTGAACACCCTCAAACAATAACAGCTTACATGTATGTTGAAATGTTAATCATATACGTGTATATGCCCAAGTCATATGTTTACAATTATGCTTAAATGTTAATCATATGCTTACAAGTATGCTCAAGTCATATGCTTACAAGTATGCTTAACGCATATGCTTACAAGTATGCTCAAGTAATATGCTTACATAAGGATACATCTATATGTATTTATATGCATCATAAATGACATTGGGCTGAATTGTAAATATCTAACAAGGGGATACAATAATTCTTGTTTGCAATAGGTACCGTGGTATCATGAACCTTTATTCAGACCGAAGTTGGATGAGAAAACGAAAGTCAAGTTCCCAAATAGGTGCTACAACTGAATTTAGAACTGGTTGTCAAGTGTTTCTAGATTATGCATATAGTCATCCGGAATGTGTGAATGGTCAGAACAAGATAAGATGCCCTTGTTTGAAGTGTAAAAATCAAAATTATATAGACAGAGACATAGTAAACTATCATTTACTTGTTTCTGGGTTCATGAGAAATTATGAAGAATGCTGGTGGGCACATGGGCAGAGAAGAGATAGTGGCTATGCACAAGTACACACTCCGGACAGCAGTACCCATCGTATGAATGCCATGATTCATGATATTGCAGGGCCGGATTTTGATTGGGAACAAGGCAGAGAGCAACCTATGAATTCTGATGCCAAAGCGTTCTTTAAGTTGTTAGACGAGGGTAGCGAGCCGTTGTGGCATGGTTGCACCAAGCACACTACATTGTCTACAGTGGCGACATTACTTAACATCAAGGCTGATCACAACATGAGCCATGAGTGTTTTGAGTCGCTATTGAAGGCCATTAAGAGTATGTTGCCAGACGATGAAAAATTACCCGATAACTACTACTACTGTAAAAAAACGGTGAAGAAGTTGGGTCTTGGATACCAAAAGATCGATGCATGTTCGAACGATTGCATGTTGTTTTATAAGGAAAATGAACAAAAGACAAGGTGCACGTTTTGCAGTCATGATCGGTTCAGGCCTAATAAAGAGGGTGTGACTACAAAAAAGACAAGTATACTTTTTAAGATTTTAAGGTATTTTCCAATTACGCATCGGTTAAAAAGGTTGTACATGTCTTCAAGAACAGCTGAACATATGACTTGGCATGCGAAATCTCCAGCTAAAGATGGAGAACTTAACCATCCCGCAGATGGGCAGGCTTGGAAGGATTTTAACTTAGCACATCCTGGATTTGCATTGGAACGTAGAAATATGAGGCTTGGTTTTTCCACTGATGGATTCAACCCGTTCGGCCACTCAGCTGTTCCGTACTCATGTTGGCCTGTGATTGTTACTCCGTACAACTTGCCTCCATGGATGTGTATGAAACAATCATACTTGTTTCTTTCACTCGTGGTTCCTGGTCCTAAGAGTCCTGGAAAGAACTTAGATGTTTACTTGAGACCTCTTATAGATGAGTTGAAGGTATTGTGGGAGGATGGAGTACAGACTTGGGATGTTGCAACGAAAACAAATTTTAACCTTAGGGCAGCGGTTATGTGGACTATAAGTGATTTCCCTGCCTATGGTATGTTAGCTGGATGGAGTACACACGGGAAGTTGGCTTGTCCGTATTGTATGGAGCATACAAAGTCTTTCAATCTATCAAAAGGTCGAAAGCCTTGCTGGTTTGACTGTCATCGTCGTTTCTTGCCGGTAGACCACCCGTTTCGAAGAAATAGAGAACACTTCAGGAAAGGGAAAGTAGAGAATGATATTCCTGCACCGCGATTGTCGGGGACGGAGATGCGTGACCGTGTGATGAGATTGCCGGTCATCCCATTTGGTAAGATTGATGCCACAAACATAATCAATGGGTTTGGCGAGTCTCATAACTGGGTTCGGAGAAGCATCTTTTGGGAATTGCCTTATTGGTCACAAATTTGATTCGTCATAATCTAGATGTGATGCATATTGAGAAGAATGTGTTCGACAATGTGTTTAACACCGTGATGAATGTTACGGGGAAGACAAAAGATAATGATAAGGCACGTTTGGACATGAAAGATATTTGTAAGCGTCCTGAATTAGAACTTTATGAATCTCCTAATGGTAAGATTGTCAAACCGCATGCAAGGTACACATTGTCCAAAAAGCAAGTTGAAGATGTGTGCACATGGGTTAAGTCTCTGAAACTACCAGATGGATATGCGTCAAACATTGCAAGGTGTGTTACGGGTGGAAAATTGCAAGGGATGAAGAGTCATGACTATCATGTGTTCATGGAGAGACTCATGCCTATAGCATTTCGGGATCTGCTTGATAAACCAATATGGGATGCTTTGACGGATCTTAGTCGTTTCTTCAAAGACTTATGTTCAAAAACATTAAATGAGAAGGACATGTCTCTACTTGAGAAGAACATCATAGAGATCACGTGTAAACTGGAAAAAATATTCCCGCCTGGTTTTTTTGACTCCATGGAGCATTTGCAAATCCATCTTCCCTATGAAGCTCGTATTGGGGGTCCAGTTCAATATAGATGGATGTACCCTTTCGAAAGGGTGATGGGAAACCTTAAGAGGAAGGTTAAGAATAGAGCTTATGTCGAGGGGTCGATATGTGAGGCATACAGTTTCGATGAGATATCTACGTTTGTCTCAGACTATTTTCCGGACGAAGTCTTGACAAAGGCCAATCGAGTCTCGAGACATGATGATGGGGGAAATGTTGAACTAAATGGTCGGCTTTCTGTATTTGGTCTATCGGGCCGCGCTTATGGAAAAGGGAAGCGCATATTCCTCTCTGAGCTGGAATTACATGCTGCACATACTTACATTCTTCTCAATTGCGAGGAGATTAACCAATTTGTGAGGTACACACGTAAACTTGAAAATTTATCCCTTAACTTTCAATGACATGTAATATACATTCCAATATATTAATGTTTATAACATTGTATAGATTGTACGATGACGAGTTAAAAGTGAAGCATCCCGGCATAACTGATAAAGATATTCAAATCAATCGTGATAAAAAATTTGCACTTTGGCTAAAGGACAAAGTAAGTTCAATTTCTTAAGCACGACATATATATATATACTCCATATTAACGATGACTTCATTTAATAAGATGGAGTTTTTGTAGGCTTTGACTGAGGGATCAACGATTCCGGCTAATGTACAAGTCCTAGCTATGGGACCAGATAGGGACCAAGTCAGCCACAATGGTTACAAAATAAATGGTTGTGAATTTCATACAAAGCCATATGGGCGCGGTAAAAGAACAACAAACTCTGGAGTGTGTGTCCAAGGAGATTGTTACAATGAGCTTGGTCGTGCCTTTTATGGGGAGTTAGAGGAAATCGTAGAGTTGTCGTACAAGGGCACGTACGGGGGTCATATTAACTTGTTCAAGTGTCGTTGGTTTGATTCAGAAAAAGGGATACGTGTTGACAGACATGGAATCGTCGATATTGACCTCCATAGGTCTGCGTACTCCAACGAACCATTTGTTTTACCAACTCAAACAGTACAAGTATACTACACTCCTAGTCCTATTAGGAAAAGGGATAGACCGCCTACAGATTGGCAAGTTGTAATTCATACTCCCGCGCGCAGTCGTGTAGAAGTAGTTGATGGGGAGATTTACCAAGAGCATATGCTTCATGCTCAAACTATAATAAATGTGGAGGACGACAATGAAGTAATCCAGTTAGATGGTGGAGATGAACCACATGAATTAGATCCTGAGTCAATACTTGTGTTAGATGACATTGATACTGAGGAGGAAGAGTTACTAACTGAATCTGACACTGAATCTGAAGCAGATGATGGTTATGAATCTGCAATACGTATACAAGATGATTCTGAATCAGACATTGACACTTGAACAAATGAAATGTATGTTTAGCATTACATGTTTAGCATTTTCTGTCATTATTGTCATTTTATATTCATATATATACATGTAATCAAATATAACTCATACTAACATCTTTATATCACTGACATGTTTATGTACTTAACTATTTAAATGCAATTTCCTGTCATTATTGTCAATTTATATTCATATATACATGTAATCAAATATAACTCATACTAACATTTTGAAATTTGTAATATATAGATGGCTTCTGAAGCAGCGCAGAAAAAGCATGGCTTGGGTAGGGGGCCTAATCATGTGCCCAAGGCCCCTACTAATCCGGATGATCGGATTCTTATTCAGATTCGTCCTCCTCCGAATAGCACGTACGTCCCGCATCATTTATATATAAGCATTTTAGATTCCATTTATACAAGATATATAACTAATGTAAATTGCTTTAATATATCTACTTATCTTTGATGTAAATTATTATATATTATAGTGATTTTTCAGATAATAAGATCGTCAAGTGCATATCACAATTGTGCTTACAGAATTGGCCCACACCTTTGATTACGTGGGCGACCACACCTATCGCCCACAAGGATGCAGTTTGGGCTGAATTTCAGGTATTTTTTTTAATTATGATAGATAATATAATATTCTAAGGATAATTGTTTAATTGAATTTCAGGTATCATTTTAATATTATTATTGTTATTTTATTTGCAGAAAAGGTATAGATGGGAAGACGCGCAGGCTTCAGTGATACAGACACTATTTTGGCAGAAGTGCGCCGCCCGCACCAAAGACAATTTGAACAAAGAACGACAAAAAGCCCTTCACAATGCATCGATCGACCATCCAGGCCAGGGTGAGGATTACATGCATGAGCATAGCCCCTGGTGGTGCACCCAGTCCATATGGGCTGAGATTTGTGCCCAATGGAGAGATGAGACCTGGGTCAAAAGACGCAAGACTGCCGCCACTAACAGATCCTCGGGTGTACCTGATGGCGAAAAGGCTAAAGGAACCTACAGAGGCGGCAGTATTTCACAGTTGCAGCATATCACTGCCAGGGTACGTATGAATAGTTTTAATATGTTTGCAATTATAAATTGTAGAATATCACATGTGTACTTAGTAATATTGGAATATATATTGTATAGGAGTCTCAGTCTCAAGGTCAGCCTATCCATTGGCTGGATGTGTACGTGGCCACCCGTGATGGTCTGCCTGATGCTGTCCACATAGCGGTAATAAGTTTTAACAACTTAATCTTGCTTATCAAGTTTTACGTCATTCTTTAGAATTTTACCAATTTATTTTTAACTATTTAATTGTTAACATGATGACAGGATACTTATAAGCTTTTATTGAATGAGCGCTATCCTGAAGGCACCCCACGTCCGCCAATTGATCAAGAATTGTGGGAGAGGGCGTCTGTTGTGAAGAAGAACTACGTCAAAGGTCAAGGACAACGACGACGCCCATCCTTCAGTGGCTCAGGCAGCTCTGCTACCCAGTCTTCACAGTCATCGAGTCATCCAGCCATTCATACTCCTGCTGACTGTGTGAGAGCTATATGTCAAGATCGCGATCTTCTAAAGATACTGGGCGGGCATTTGGCGGCTCTGAGTGCTGATGAGTTAGCTGATGCAGTGGCGGCAGCAGCAGCATCACAGCATGGGCATGGCGACGAGGTAATCAATCTTATTTATTACAATCAAAGTAGTGACTTATATATATATATATATATATATATATATATATTGTTGTGTTTAAAAACAACTGTATATTGTCGATCGTAACACCAGTATCAACATATATACTATATTATATGTAATTTGTTTTATTTTTTTGTTAATTACAGGGTGATCAAGATCAAGGAGAAACTAATTTGGACAATGATGCTTGACGACTGATTTAGTGTTGTTTTGTAGTTATTTGAGAATCTTATACTTTTATATTCATTCTTTGGATGTCTGTATGTTGCTTAAAGATTATATTTGTTTATATTTATTCAATTTATATCGGTTTTTAAAGGTTTATATAGTTTATATACTAGTTTGGTGTATGTGTCGGTAAATGGACGATGGATGTTATATTGTTGTGCATGTTTATATGTTGGGATAAAGCAGGTACAAAACAGGTATATAAACTGTACCTATACAAAACAGGTACAGTTTTTTGGGAATTCGACAAAACAGCAAAATTCTGGGTCCAATGTTTTTTTACATCAGCGACCGCATGCGGTCGCTGATTGCAGTCGCTGACACGTGGCACACGTCAGCCTGTGGCCCTGAACCATGCTGACTCATTTTAGCGACCGAAAGGACAATAACGGTCGCTAATTTCGGTTGCAGATAATGCGGTCGCTAATAGTGGTCGCTGATGTGCATTCTAGCTACTAGATTTTATGCGACGCTTATCAGCGACCGCATGCGGTCGCAGATGGTTATCTGCGGCCGCATGCGGTCGCTGATATGCAGTCGCAGATAGGCTTTTTTCTTGTAGTGTCGGGTCCTTTACAAGATAACTTCATTGTTAACAAGTGTACACACACCGTATATAAACATTAAACAATTAAAAATAGAATTAAACCCTAAACCACAAAGTTTATTAATTTAGACCGGATAAAGAATGAAAAAGAAAATTGATATTTTCACAATATTTTTTAATATTTTCATACGAAAAGTGTCGTTATAGATGTATATCGACGGAAAAAATCGTCGCTATAGGATCTATAGGGACATTTTTCATGTAAAAATATTATTTTCTGTTGTAAAAATATCAATTTCCATTGAAAAATTACCTTCATTGGAATCACAATGATTGGATGCATGACTGATATAGCTCAGAAATTTGGTCAAGGCAGTTAGAATTAACCAAATCAATTATTTTATTCAACTCTACCATCTCTTCCATCCACAACCTTCTCCTCCATTTGATATTTGTAAAATAAAAAGTTATGTAAAAGGTAAATCAATTAATTATATTTTGGACAAAGTCAAAATGAGATTAAGTGAACTAGGAGAAATATGAGAACATGAAGATTGAGAAGATGAGAACATGAAGATGAAAAGATTGAGAAGATGGAGCAAGGAGAATCGAAAGGATTCCATGATCATGAGGGAATAAATTTGACATATAGTAAATAAGCTAATTAGAATTCTATTCATTAATGGGTAAATTAGGCTCTAACCTATATATAGGTGTGCAACTAGTAATTTAGGGTGTGCAGATATCAGCTCCCTAGCTATATCTTCTATTTAACCAACAATTAATATAAACATCCCACAAAATTAAAAATTAGATGAAATTAATTAACCTAAAGTTTTCAAGCAGTTGTATAAACAAATCAAACTATTCAACTTTAAAGAAAATTCAAAAAAAATGAAAATAAACAAACTAAGTTAACTTAGTTTAATACTCTTTCCGTTTCAAAATCAAGTTCCTTCCAAATTAGAGATACAGTTATATCTTTAGACTTATATTTAGGTTGATTGAGTACTGTCATATAGCACCACTATTACATTTTTAATAAATGTTAGGAATATATTTGAAAAAAATAAATTTTTAGTAAAAATTGTCATTTTTAGACATTTATTTTAATTTTAGAAAGGAGGAAATATACATATGTACATAAATATCTTGCATACAATATACTAATAGAGAACTAAAAAAATTTAAGAGTGGTCAATTGACCACCCTTGCCCCTACATAAATCCATCCCTTGCCCCAGTTTTTAGAATTTTTGTACAAGTATCAAGTTGTTTTATTTATTGCTCGTGTGAACTAAGAGTAACTGTTATGGGCATAAATATATATAAAAAATTTTGCACTAATGGTAAGAGAATAAAGATATCTAAAAATCAATTTTCTATATTTTTTGTGGATAATTATTTTGTATATAGTTTATATTCACAGCATTACCGCTGGTGAGCTAATCATTTCCCCGCCTCTTATCTTGTCATTATTTCAAGATTTTGCAAACATAGTCAACAAAAAACTAATGCTTGAGAAAGACGCTTTGTAAAATAAGTAGATCACATAAATATAATACTCCCTCCTATCTTTAATATTATAAGTAGTTTTAGAGTTGTGCATAAGTATTAAAAAAATATTTATAAAACATTAGATAGAATATCAATTGTCTATATTGTTCTTGTATTGAAAAAAAATACTATTTATTGAATAAATAACAGTGAAAGAACTAAAATTATATTTAATACTTGGGATGATATTAAAAATTAAACAATTAATATTTATTTAAAATTTTCAAACGATATATATTAAAAAATAAAAATATTTTTTTAAAACGACATATATTAATAAACTGAGGGAGTATCAGTACTTATGTGAAGGATAATGAGTCCCTAAAGTGGTTGCATACTGACATAGTCATCCTTTAATTATTTTTAAATTAGAAACCCTATGTGACAAGCAATAGCGACACTTGTATTGTAATAATTGAAGGTGGTTACATTGATAGAAAAGTGAGCTCAACTATTAACTACTTTGTACACTAAACTAATTAATATAGCTACTAGTATACACTTAGGTTTGCTTTTCTAGATAATCCTAATTAATTAATAATACTACGTGTGAGTTTTATAGAAAAAAGAGGGATTGGTTAGGTTCCACTAATCTCTTTAATTAATGGAATCTAACAATAGTTGTTGAAGTTGTTTCAAAGTCATGTTTGGGGGCCATTGATGATGATGTTCCCAAATTTTCCCAAATTACCTTTAAAATTAGTAGTCCACAAGTTTCAATGATCTCTTATTTTTGTTCATATAATTTTTTAATATGTGTCCAAAGGACACATGTTAAGCACACAGTTCAAGAGAATATTCTTTTGAATTGTGTGTATATTCTCTTGAACTTGGTGCAAATACAGAAATCAATAGAATATACACACAATTCAAGAGAATATTCTCTTGAACTGTGTGCTTAGCATGTGCCCTTAGAGCACCCTCCGTCCCTAATTATTTGACGTTTTAGAATTTTTTATTTGTCCCTAATTATTTGACGTTTGTTCAAATCTAGGAGAATTAATGACAATTTTTCCAAAATTACCCTTAATTACTCTACCTATTTTTTGATACTTTAAACTCTTTCTATCTCATTATCCCAACAAAACTTTTCTTATACCAACAAAAGATTTAAGGGTATTATAGACAATTGAATATTATATTTAATACTTTTCAATCATTATCTTAATTCTTGTGCCCACCTTTAAAACATCAAATAATTAGGGACGGAGGGAGTATATAATGGATAAGGCTCTGAAACGAACAGTTCGTAAACGAACATATGTAGGACCCAGTGTTAAAGTTTGTTGATTGGCCTAATTATGTACCATCATATATTCCTAATTAGTGTTAAATATTCTCATCCAATCAACAACCTTCAACACTGAATCCTGCACATGTTCGTTTACGAACAATTCGTTTCAGAGCCTTATCATATATATATACTTACAATTACCTATTATTCTCTCTCCCTATTTGACGACTAACTCTCTATTTTACCATCAAACGGTGACGAGTTTGTATAGTTTTAATTGCAAAACAGTCAAATTTATATTTTTTTATTGTATTCATGGTGAAAGTAATTTTGTGTTTTTTTTATAAGATCTAATTAATTATGCAACCTAAAGAAATAACCTTTCATAGGGAAAAGTGGTGGGAAAAAAGAACAAACAAACCCCATCAGGTAGCAACATGCAACTCTGAACTTTTAGATGAGAGAGCAAAAAAAAAAAAGGAAATTGATATTTTTACAATAAAAAATAATATCTTCACAATAAAATTGTCGTTATAAATATTATAGCGACGGTTTTAAGCGTTATTATACATCTATAACGATATTTTTATTGTGAAAATATAAATTTTTTAAAAAAATTGTAGCTACTAGGGAAAAAAAGGGAAAACGTAAATATAGAGGGGAACGGGTTAGAAAAATCAGTAATACATTTTTTCAATATTACTGGTATTGATACATGATGAGGAGAGAGAAAATTAAGATGAGGAGGGAGAAAGAAGATGGGTGGACATATGAAATGATCTTTTAGGTATTTAATAACAATTTGAGTAACAAGTAAATATTGAATTCTTTAATATTTGTGAACAACTCTAACACGATAAATATAAAAAAATGGAGGGAGTATTTATTATGGAATTTATACAACTCATTTGCATTTAATTTAGGCAGTAATTTAGGTAATACTAAAATCAAGCGTTTTAATTATATAGACCTATACAAGAACAACATGAAAAATGAGGTTAACTTATTTTAATGTTATTAATACTCTCTCCCTTCCTAAAAAATTATCGTTTAAGGTTTTTGCACATTGATTAAGAAAGTCATTTAATACTATCCTTTAATAATTAAAATTTGTGTGAAATTTCATCATTACCCCTTTATGAGAAGTTGAAAACTATTAATATAAGGGAGAGAATTTTTTGGGACAATGAAAGAAGGTATGGGTGATATAGGAAAGTAAATAATTTATTCTCCTAGAAAATTATAAACGACAATCTTTTAGGAACAAATTTTTTCTTCTAAAACGATAATCTTTTAGGAACGGAGGGAATATATATTTGTGGTTAGACTATTGATAATATCAAAGCAATTATTAGAGCATTCACAACAGTTTTCTTATCTCTATCCATACTCTATAGTCTATTAGGTCATTATGCAAAATAGGGATTCAATTTTTTCACAATGTACCCAACAGGTTTATTATATTGATTGTTTAAATCATAAAATTTGAAATTTAAAAGTTCCAACTGTCAAAACATCAAATTAATAATAATCTTATAATTTATAAAAGAGAGTATAATTTATCAATTCTATTTCACTGTAAAATAATTTTTATTTTATTTTAAATTTTAAGTAATTTATGTAGTGAGTATTGAATGAATTGTAGCTACAAATGTACATAAGATCAATATTAGCTTTTAAAAAGTTAATTTGTGATATTTTTAAATTTAAATTTAATATGATTAATTTAAATTTTGAAAATAATAAATTTTATAATTAATAGTACTTTTATAATATTTATAATTATATTGACATAAATTAAATAAATTTATATCAATTTTAAATTGGAATATGTTTGAAATTAATTTTTTAAAAATAAGTCAGTATTAATTTTATAATTTGAAAATGAAGTAATAAAAAAATGTCAAGATGTGTATGATTGATGAGTTGTCCACTTAAATGAGGATATGAAATATCATTTTGTATATATGGAGAACGGTCTTTTGACTCCCTTATACTAGGGAGTAAAATACTATATAGGGATTAAAATAGAGAATCAAATAAGGATAAGTAAATTATTGGATAATGATTTGTTGATATATTCTTTAAAATTGTGGATACAGAGTTAATTAGAGAAACTGTTGTGAATGCTCTTATGTTGTTAGAGCAATAAATGTCGTTAAAAGATTAAAGTATTATTAAAATATATATAAAAATATTGTTAAATATATATTTGTTCTGGCAGCATAATTATTACTCTGATAGTATCAACTAACTTTTAATATTAATATAAACCTATCAAAATTATGTCTAATTATATCTTATTTAAATCTTAGGAAGTTATCTCTTATTGAAGTGGGGGAGTAAATCAATAAATTTACTAAATAATTTAGACATTAGGCATATCTTAAGGTCATGCATGTACTTATGTCATCTAAGCTCGTGCATACATATATATAAGAATATGTGATGGAA
This sequence comes from Panax stipuleanatus, assembly GCA_020205555.1. Taxonomy (NCBI): domain Eukaryota; kingdom Viridiplantae; phylum Streptophyta; class Magnoliopsida; order Apiales; family Araliaceae; genus Panax; species Panax stipuleanatus. The sequence goes on from CM035123.1 coordinate 107,827,922, forward strand.
CTTTGTGACAGTTTTTAAAAATAATCACAAAAGATAGTAATTTGTGATGAATTTTTTAAGCAATCACAAAATAATAGTATATATGATGGCTCTTTGTGATGACTAATTTTGTCATCAATGTATTATAATTGTGACGACCATGTCAATCACCAAATTTTTCACGTAAAATAATTTTTTTTTTTGTGACGCACTAAGTCATCACTTATAAATATATCCATTTTTCGTGATTGCATTTAAGCTATCACTGATACTTTAATGTAAAAAATAATCAACACAATATTTTATGATGGCCATGACAATCATTAAAAAAGATAAAATTTTGTGACAACTTTTATTTGCAATTACAAAAAGGAGGTATTTTGTGATGGAATTTTCAAGCCATCACAAAATAGTAAAATTTATGATGGCTCTCAGTGAGAACTAAGTTTACCATCATTATAGAGTATTTGTGACTGACATTGCAATAATCAAATCTTATGTGGAAATAATTTTATTTAGTAAGTCAACTCACATATGTTTTCTTTTATATTTTATTTTAAAATTATAACAATGATTTGAGCTTTGGTGTAGTGGTAATACTCGTTATTTAAATTGTAAATGGGGGTAGGGTACAAATCCTACGAGTATCATTTAAAACAATTAATATAGTGAAATTAATCATTCGTAAATAGATATTCACATTTTTACCTTTGATTCCTAAAATCTTATTTTTTTGTGATGACTTTAACAATCACCAGGGATGAAGCTAGTATAGGGCTGGAGGGGGCCACGGCCCCCCCAAGGTTTGAAAAATTTACAAGGTTCACCCCGAAGTTTGAAAATATATCATTATTAAATTTATTATAATTGTAAGTTTGTATAATTGGAGCATAATATTGTATGTGTTATTCCAATTGAATGATATATTTATATCCATGTAACCAACTTAAACCCTATTTAATTTTTTTTATTCTTTGTTTATTTTATGAAACTTGATATTTTAATTTTTAAAAGTTTAATGAGTGATCATAATATTGTATATGTTAATTCCAATTGCATATTCAATTTGTTTTCTGGTAACCAACTAAAATCTTACTTATTTGATTGCAAAGTTATGAAAATTTTATTATTAAAAATTTCAATAAAAGGTCCAATTATTGATTAACTAATTCTTGTAGTGTAGTTAATTGAATTTTTTATTTTTTATTTTAGAATCATATGGGAATTAAAATCACATAATATTGATTCATTTTTCAAGAGAAAGCAATCAAATTATGTTGACACATCTCTACTTACCCCTAAGCCTAATGTTCAAACATCTCTACCTACCTCTGAACAAGAACAACGTTCTCTAAAATTACCAAGAATTGAAGGTAAATAATAGAATATTAATTATTTGGAGCATTATCCTGGAAAACGTATCGAAATATGAAAATGTCGTGGTGTAATGAAGTTCGACGAGTTTACATCAATTACGATCCATATCAATGCATTCTCACCGAGTACCATTTTTCTAGTTATATTATGTTGTTAAATTTTTTGTTGCCCCCCCCCAAACAAAAATCCTGGTTTCGTCCCTAACAATCACAATAGATTACGCGTTAATACGATTGTATTAATCATCACAAAAGCAATAAACATTTGCGTGATTGTCAAAACCATCACGTAAAACCTTTCATGATGGGCGTATATATGATGACCATTGTGATGCTTAAAGTCATCACGTAAACCTTTCATGATAGTTTTTCTATTTCTTGTGATGTATTTTGGCCTCGACTTTCAAATGAGAATTTCTTATTAAGATGAAGAGATTTTAATTTTATAGTATTATTCTTATTACACTTTCGACTAGGACACTCAAAAACAAGATTTCCAAGAACCCAAAAAGTTTAAAATAGACGGGAAAAAAATCAATGAAAAATTCTTCCATGTGGAGTAAATAAATAGTTTGACAAATTATCTAGACCATAACCCTAACGCTTGCCTCAATAGTTAAGGGGAGAGTACGGGATCCGTCGTAAATTCGGAGATCCTGAGTTTGAATCTCACTGATAGCAGCACAGGGCCACGCATCGCAGGTTTCGACTTGTTTCGAAAGCCTTATTCAGGGAGGGAAGACAGTATAATCGCAAGGCCGAAAAACTCCACTTTATCAATAAAAAAAGTATCTAGACCATCTTTTAGATTTATAGTATTCCTTTTCACAATTAGTTACTACTTACTACACAATGAATTGGGATTAACTTGCAAAATTGTATTGAGGGTCATACAATTTCATTCATTCATTCAGTTTTTATAATCGTCAAATTTTACCCTCAAATACCTTAAATTATTCAAACTAAACCTAAATTTCTATAAAAAGATCATACATCTCTTATTTAGAATATAAAAATTAACCACACCCTCGCTTTTACAATATTCTAATCTTGAACCAGAGTATTTGGTTTGTTCTTATCCAAATGCCTGCCTTGCACACAAGGAAAGAAAGAAGTTCCTCTTTATAGAATGGAGTGTGGCCACAAGTTTTCTTTTTGACCTTTTTATTTTGAATGATTAATAATGGAATAATGGAGCAGCGCAGGTGCAAGAACCCGTACATCTTCTTTATTTATTTCCTTACCCTTTTTTTTCTTGTTGTCTTTCTAATTTCTCTCTCTTTTTCCCCCTTTTAATATTTAATGTACCATTCTTGACCATCACAAATTTGGTGTAAAAATTATAGACTATTGTGACGGCCTACGTAATAATTGATTTGCGACAACTAAATTATTCCATATATGCTTATAAAAATGACAAAAATAGTAGTCATCCTTGTGGCAGTAACAGAATATATTGAGTTCTTCTCGAATCCAGACATTTGCGATGTTGTACATCGAATTTGTTATGTTTATTTTATATATCAGTCTTGGGCATCTGATTAGGTATCAGTGCCAGTGGTATATATATATATAAAATACATATAGCTTAGAAATTAAGAGACTTCTAACAATTTGTGAGCATTAAGCTAAATTTAGAAAATGTCTAAAGTTTCCTCGCAACATTCTTTAACATGTTAACTATCAAAAACACCAGGATGCTATCAATTACTCCATCTATCATCTATGTAGTAATAATATATAGACTAGAATTGGCACCCGAATTAAGTGGAAAGAAATTAAGGTCCTTGAGTAATTGTGAGAAAAATGTTTTAATAAAAACCCAATTAAGTTATATAAGACTATATATATAGGGGGATCGATCTATAGCCAACGTTGTCAACTTAAGGATATTTTTACAACACATCGTAACGCTCCATTCGAAGATCGAAAGTTTATTAGGGTTCCCATCCGCACTTTAGTTTTCAGTATTCTGCAGTTTAATATTGCGGATGTGACAGATAACCAAAATACCCCTCATTGTAAAAGTCACTCGTCTGCAGTATTAATTAACTGCGGACACTAGGTATAACTCAAATTTAAATTTTCTTTAGTTTTCTCTAAATCACGATGGATCCTATCACTATAATATGGACTGAATACTACTGTGCCATCTACTTATACCACTACCAAAAGGGGATTTTATGATGGATCTGAACTAATATGGAATTTCTACGGGGAGATACACTACAAGAAAAAAGCCTATCTGCGACCGCATATCAGCGACCGCATGCGGCCGCAGATAACCATCTGCGACCGCATGCGGTCGCTGATAAGCGTCGCATAAAATCTGGTCGCTAGAATGCACATCAGCGACCACTATTAGCGACCGCATTATCTGCAACCGACATTAGCGACCGTTATTGTCCTTTCGGTCGCTAAAATGAGTCAGCATGGTTCAGGGCCACAGGCTGACGTGTGCCACGTGTCAGCGACTGCGATCAGCGACCGCATGCGGTCGCTGAAATCCCCATATGATTAGCGACTGCTTATACTTATCAGCGACCGCATGCGGTCGCTGATGTAAAAAAACATTGGACCCAGAATTTTGCTGTTTTGTCGAATTCCCAAAAAACTGTACCTGTTTTGTATAGGTACAGTTTATATACCTGTTTTGTACCTGCTTTATCCCAACATATAAACATACACAACAATATAACATCCATCGTCCATTTACCGACACATACACCAAACTAGTATATAAACTATATATAAACTATATAAACCTTTAAAAACCGATATAAATTGAATAAATATAAACAAATATAATCTTTAAGCAACATACAGACATCCAAAGAATGAATATAAAAGTATAAGATTCTCAAATAACTACAAAACAACACTAAATCAGTCGTCAAGCATCATTGTCCAAATTAGTTTCTCCTTGATCTTGATCACCCTGTAATTAACAAAAAAATAAAACAAATTACATATAATATAGTATATATGTTGATACTGGTGTTACGATCGACAATATACAGTTGTTTTTAAACACAACAATATATATATATATATATATATATATATATATATAAGTCACTACTTTGATTGTAATAAATAAGATTGATTACCTCGTCGCCATGCCCATGCTGTGATGCTGCTGCTGCTGCTGCCGCCACTGCATCAGCTAACTCATCAGCACTCAGAGCCGCCAAATGCCCGCCCAGTATCTTTAGAAGATCGCGATCTTGACATATAGCTCTCACACAGTCAGCAGGAGTATGAATGGCTGGATGACTAGATGACTGTGAAGACTGGGTAGCAGAGCTGCCTGAGCCACTGAAGGATGGGCGTCGTCGTTGTCCTTGACCTTTGACGTAGTTCTTCTTCACAACAGACGCCCTCTCCCACAATTCTTGATCAATTGGCGGACGTGGGGTGCCTTCAGGATAGCGCTCATTCAATAAAAGCTTATAAGTATCCTGTCATCATGTTAACAATTAAATAGTTAAAAATAAATTGGTAAAATTCTAAAGAATGACGTAAAACTTGATAAGCAAGATTAAGTTGTTAAAACTTATTACCGCTATGTGGACAGCATCAGGCAGACCATCACGGGTGGCCACGTACACATCCAGCCAATGGATAGGCTGACCTTGAGACTGAGACTCCTATACAAAATATATTCCAATATTACTAAGTACACATGTGATATTCTACAATTTATAATTGCAAACATATTAAAACTATTCATACGTACCCTGGCAGTGATATGCTGCAACTGTGAAATACTGCCGCCTCTGTAGGTTCCTTTAGCCTTTTCGCCATCAGGTATACCCGAGGATCTGTTAGTGGCGGCAGTCTTGCGTCTTTTGACCCAGGTCTCATCTCTCCATTGGGCACACATCTCAGCCCATATGGACTGGGTGCACCACCAGGGGCTATGCTCATGCATGTAATCCTCACCCTGGCCTGGATGGTCGATCGATGCATTGTGAAGGGCTTTTTGTCGTTCTTTGTTCAAATTGTCTTTGGTGCGGGCGGCGCACTTCTGCCAAAATAGTGTCTGTATCACTGAAGCCTGCGCGTCTTCCCATCTATACCTTTTCTGCAAATAAAATAACAATAATAATATTAAAATGATACTTTGAACATATAATCCAACACTATTAAACAATTATCCTTAGAATATTATATTATCTATCATAATTAAAAAAAATACCTGAAATTCAGCCCAAACTGCATCCTTGTGGGCGATAGGTGTGGTCGCCCACGTAATCATAGGTGTGAGCCAATTCTGTAAGCACAATTGTGATATGCACTTGACGATCTTATTATCTGAAAAATCACTATAATATACAATAATTTACATCAAAGATAAGTAGATATATTAAAGCAATTTACATTAGTTATATATCTTGTATAAATGGAATCTAAAATGCTTATATATAAATGATGCGGGACGTACGTGCTATTCGGAGGAGGACGAATCTGAATAAGAATCCGATCATCCGGATTAGTAGGGGCCTTGGGCACATGATTAGGCCCCCTACCCAAGCCACGCTTTTTTTGCGCTGCTTCAGAAGCCATCTATATATTACAAATTTCAAAATGTTAGTATGAGTTATATTTGATTACATGTATATATGAATATAAATTGACAATAATGACAGGAAATTGCATTTAAATAGTTAAGTACATAAACATGTCAGTGATATAAAGATGTTAGTATGAGTTATATTTGATTACATGTATATATATGAATATAAAATGACAATAATGACAGAAAATGCTAAACATGTAATGCTAAACATACATTTCATTTGTTCAAGTGTCAATGTCTGATTCAGAATCATCTTGTATACGTATTGCAGATTCATAACCATCATCTGCTTCAGATTCAGTGTCAGATTCAGTTAGTAACTCTTCCTCCTCAGTATCAATGTCATCTAACACAAGTATTGACTCAGGATCTAATTCATGTGGTTCATCTCCACCATCTAACTGGATTACTTCATTGTCGTCCTCCACATGTATTATAGTTTGAGCATGAAGCATATGCTCTTGGTAAATCTCCCCATCAACTACTTCTACACGACTGCGCGCGGGAGTATGAATTACAACTTGCCAATCTGTAGGCGGTCTATCCCTTTTCCTAATAGGACTAGGAGTGTAGTATACTTGTACTGTTTGAGTTGGTAAAACAAATGGTTCGTTGGAGTACACAGACCTATGGAGGTCAATATCGACGATTCCATGTCTGTCAACACGTATCCCTTTTTCTGAATCAAACCAACGACACTTGAACAAGTTAATATGACCCCCGTACGTGCCCTTGTACGACAACTCTACGATTTCCTCCAACTCCCCATAAAAGGCACGACCAAGCTCATTGTAACAATCTCCTTGGACACACACTCCAGAGTTTGTTGTTCTTTTACCGCGCCCATATGGCTTTGTATGAAATTCACAACCATTTATTTTGTAACCATTGTGGCTGACTTGGTCCCTATCTGGTCCCATAGCTAGGACTTGTACATTAGCCGGAATCGTTGATCCCTCAGTCAAAGCCTACAAAAACTCCATCTTATTAAATGAAGTCATCGTTAATATGGAGTATATATATATATATATATATATATATATATATATATATATATATTTATATATGTCGTGCTTAAGAAATTGAACTTACTTTGTCCTTTAGCCAAAGTGCAAATTTTTTATCACGATTGATTTGAATATCTTTATCAGTTATGCTGGGATGCTTCACTTTTAACTCGTCATCGTACAATCTATACAATGTTATAAACATTAATATATTGGAATGTATATTACATGTCATTGAAAGTTAAGGGATAAATTTTCAAGTTTACGTGTGTACCTCACAAATTGGTCAATCTCCTCGCAATTGAGAAGAATGTAAGTATGTGCAGCATGTAATTCCAGCTCAGAGAGGAATATGCGCTTCCCTTTTCCATAAGCGCGGCCAGATAGACCAAATACAGAAAGCCGACCATTTAGTTCAACATTTCTCCCATCATCATGTCTCGAGACTCGATTGGCCTTTGTCAAGACTTCGTCCGGAAAATAGTCTGAGACAAACGTAGATATCTCATCAAAACTGTATGCCTCACATATCGACCCCTCGACATAAGCTCTATTCTTAACCTTCCTCTTAAGGTTTCCCATCACCCTTTCGAAAGGGTACATCCATCTATATTGAACTGGACCCCCAATACGAGCTTCATAGGGAAGATGGATTTGCAAATGCTCCATGGAGTCAAAAAAACCAGGCGGGAATATTTTTTCCAGTTTACACGTGATCTCTATGATGTTCTTCTCAAGTAGAGACATGTCCTTCTCATTTAATGTTTTTGAACATAAGTCTTTGAAGAAACGACTAAGATCCGTCAAAGCATCCCATATTGGTTTATCAAGCAGATCCCGAAATGCTATAGGCATGAGTCTCTCCATGAACACATGACAGTCATGACTCTTCATCCCTTGCAATTTTCCACCCGTAACACACCTTGCAATGTTTGACGCATATCCATCTGGTAGTTTCAGAGACTTAACCCATGTGCACACATCTTCAACTTGCTTTTTGGACAATGTGTACCTTGCATGCGGTTTGACAATCTTACCATTAGGAGATTCATAAAGTTCTAATTCAGGACGCTTACAAATATCTTTCATGTCCAAACGTGCCTTATCATTATCTTTTGTCTTCCCCGTAACATTCATCACGGTGTTAAACACATTGTCAAACACATTCTTCTCAATATGCATCACATCTAGATTATGACGAATCAAATTTGTAGACCAATAAGGCAATTCCCAAAAGATGCTTCTCCGAACCCAGTTATGAGACTCGCCAAACCCATTGATTATGTTTGTGGCATCAATCTTACCAAATGGGATGACCGGCAATCTCATCACACGGTCACGCATCTCCGTCCCCGACAATCGCGGTGCAGGAATATCATTCTCTACTTTCCCTTTCCTGAAGTGTTCTCTATTTCTTCGAAACGGGTGGTCTACCGGCAAGAAACGACGATGACAGTCAAACCAGCAAGGCTTTCGACCTTTTGATAGATTGAAAGACTTTGTATGCTCCATACAATACGGACAAGCCAACTTCCCGTGTGTACTCCATCCAGCTAACATACCATAGGCAGGGAAATCACTTATAGTCCACATAACTGCTGCCCTAAGGTTAAAATTTGTTTTCGTTGCAACATCCCAAGTCTGTACTCCATCCTCCCACAATACCTTCAACTCATCTATAAGAGGTCTCAAGTAAACATCTAAGTTCTTTCCAGGACTCTTAGGACCAGGAACCACGAGTGAAAGAAACAAGTATGATTGTTTCATACACATCCATGGAGGCAAGTTGTACGGAGTAACAATCACAGGCCAACATGAGTACGGAACAGCTGAGTGGCCGAACGGGTTGAATCCATCAGTGGACAAACCAAGCCTCACATTTCTACGTTCCAATGCAAATCCAGGATGTGCTAAGTTAAAATCCTTCCAAGCCTGCCCATCTGCGGGATGGTTAAGTTCTCCATCTTTAGCTGGAGATTTCGCATGCCAAGTCATATGTTCAGCTGTTCTTGAAGACATGTACAACCTTTTTAACCGATGCGTAATTGGAAAATACCTTAAAATCTTAAAAGGTATACTTGTCTTTTTTGTAGTCACACCCTCTTTATTAGGCCTGAACCGATCATGACTGCAAAACGTGCACCTTGTCTTTTGCTCATTTTCCTTATAAAACAACATGCAATCGTTCGAACATGCATCGATCTTTTGGTATCCAAGACCCAACTTCTTCACCAATTTTTTACAGTAGTAGTAGTTATCGGGTAATTTTTCATCGTCTGGCAACATACTCTTAATGGCCTTCAATAGCGACTCAAAACACTCATGGCTCATGTTGTGATCAGCCTTGATGTTAAGTAATGTCGCCACTGCAGACAATGTAGTGTGCTTGGTGCAACCATGCCACAACGGCTCGCTACCCTCGTCTAACAACTTAAAGAACGCTTTGGCATCAGAATTCATAGGTTGCTCTCTGCCTTGTTCCCAATCAAAATCCGGCCCTGCAATATCATGAACCATGGCATTCATAGGATGGGTACTGCTGCCCGGAGTGTTTACTTGTGCATAGCCACTATCTCTTCTCTGCCCATGTGCCCACCAGCATTCTTCATAATTTCTCATGAACCCAGAAACAAGTAAATGATAGTTTACTATGTCTCTGTCTATATAATTTTGATTTTTACACTTCAAACAAGAGCATCTTATCTTGTTCTGACCATTCACACATTCCGGATGACTATATGCATAATCTAGAAACACCTGACAACCAGTTCTAAATTCAGTTGTAGCACCTATTTGGGAACTTGACTTTCGTTTTCTCATCCAACTTCGGTCTGAATAAAGGTCCATGATACCACGGTACCTATTGCAAACAAGAATTATTGTATCCCCTTGTTAGATATTTACAATTCAGCCCAATGTCATTTATGATGCATATAAATACATATAGATGTATCCTTATGTAAGCATATTACTTGAGCATACTTGTAAGCATATGCGTTAAGCATACTTGTAAGCATATGACTTGAGCATACTTGTAAGCATATGATTAACATTTAAGCATAATTGTAAACATATGACTTGGGCATATACACGTATATGATTAACATTTCAACATACATGTAAGCTGTTATTGTTTGAGGGTGTTCAAACAACAACACAGCTCCAACCATACATGTTCAAACCATACTTCTCCCATCTTCAAGCTTCAAAGGAAACTAGTTGATTGGTGATACATTTAATTCTCTTGTCTGAATACTTTCGTCCTGCCTGGATTTATGATATAGCTGTAGAATCCTAACTTGATTAGTCATAGTTCTTCTATAGGATCATAGATTATTCTTGTTAACATAACCTAAGCCCCTTGAACCTATAACATCTTCCCATTATAACAGCTCAACTAGATCAATTTCATTCTTGTTCTTTTTGTTTAGTGTTTAATTAATTTTGCTTCCTAGATAACCCTTTATATTTGATACTAATAGTCTATGCTTTATATGTGAAGAAGAGGAGCTTACATAGAGAAGACTCGGCAAGGCAGTTCATCCGATGCTCTATTCTTTTGGATGTCAGTCATTTTCTTATTCTTTTTTGAAGCAAGTTTGTAGTAGGTTATATTAAGATTGTGTTTTGTACCTAAAAATATTAGGCACTATTTTCTAGCTGTTCTGTTATGCAAACTAAGTAAACTGTATGTGATTATATATATGGGTTGTATGCCTCCTATTCGTTGGTCGTAAATAAATTCTCATCCATCCAACAGTAGAGATATATTTTGACTTGTCAAGTCAATCAAAGAACTTTTTTTCAAAGTTTAAATGAATTAATATATATTTTAAAAACTGACTTTAAAGTTCATAATATTTTTTTATATTTTTAAATTGAGGAGAAATTTAGTGAATTTGCTTACTTATAGTATTAGCTTTTTAAATTATTAGTACACTATTTTATTGAAACCATACCTTTTCCATTTGAATGTGTCAAGAAGTAATATTTTTTGTTGCCGTTGGTGGTAGAGTTTGTTGACTTATAATTTATTTTTTTAACTAAGAAAAATAAGATACTAAGAAAAAGAGAAGATTCATTGATATTGGGTGGGTAAGCCAAGTAAAGGCTGTGCTTTTTTATTTATGGTAGACTTGTTTAAAATTATTTGGGATTCCTAATACCTAATTCATAATATAGCATCTAAGTTTGCATATTGGAAAATCAGTACTCTATATTGGGTTGGGTTGGCTATTACAATTATAAAATTATAATAGCTTTTTTGCAAACGGGAGGGAGTAGTCGGATAGTAGTATATATATTTCTATCGGCTAAATTTATTATAAATTTATTTATGCTGAGGATGGATTGAAAAATAGAACGGAATGATTTTTAAGAATATCTCATGTTTACATATATTAGTCGTTGTTGTTGATGGTGTGTGATCATATACATCCATTATACTAGCTATTAGTATGAATTTCATTCCACAATTTTTCAAACGGAATAAAAATTAAGAGAATTGAATGAATTTTTATTTTCATTCCATGGAAATTGTTTATCATCCAAAATGATCACTAAATACATATGTGATCACAAATTTTTATTTATTTATTAGTTGACAACTAAGTAAATGGTAACTTAGTAATGTTACAAAGAATATATATATAGTATACAATACCCAAATTAAACCTAATTACCCAAATTAAACCTAATTACCCAAATTAAATCTAATTATCCAAATTAAACCTAATTAAGGGTTCTTAACAAAGGGGTATACATACACCAAATTAATCAAATTTATGTATATATATATATATATATATATATATATATATATACATATTCATAGCAACAAATCAATATAATAACATGTATATATGTATATATATATATATATATATATATATATTCATAGCAACATATCAATGCATATATGTATACATTACCCAAATTAATCATTCATTGTATACCAAAATCATTCATAGTATAACTAATATATACCTAAATGTCGGCGACGATAGCAGCGGGCGGTGGCGGTGAGGCGGTAGCAATGGGCGGCACCTCTTCTCCCTATTCTTCTCCCCCTTCTCCCTCTTCTCTCCTTCTCTGTCTCCCTCTTTTTCTTTTCGTTTCGCGTCTGTTGTCCAGGCCTGTTGCTGAGAACATTTAAAAGCATCAGCGACCGCTTTCAGCGACCGCATGCGGTCGCTAGTGTTTAATGACGTGGATATATCAGCGACCGCATGCGGTCGCTGTAACTCCTAGGTCGCTGAAGAAAAGCCCGCGAGCAATTCACGCTAATTTTTAGGCGGCAAAAACACACCTGCGACCGGATAGCGACCGCGTGCGGTCGCAGATATAATTTAGCGACCAGATTTTATGATGGTCGCCAAGGTCGGTCGCTGATTCCACCACTAGCGACCGTATTTTGCGGTCGCTGATATTTTTGGTCGCTGATAGCCTCTTTTCTTGTAGTGATATTCAGTCAATTACTATTGTGTCATCTGCTTATCTTCAGCTTCGAAATCCGCAAATCTAAACTCTCTTCAGCCACCAAAACTAAACTTTATCATCAGATGGCAGTATCCAATTTCTTAGCAAACCCATCAGCACAACACGTTCCGTGCTCCCATTGACAGTTTTTGTGGTCTTGGGTTGGCGGAGGAGAATAATATCTTGTATTGGGAGAAAATTAAAGAAAAATTGAATTTGGGTCATATCTAGCGTCCGCAATACAAGGAGTGATATTTTTGTCATCTGTCACGTTCGCATTATTAAAGTGCGGACGAGGACTATTAACAATTCGATTTACGGATTGACGGTCACGATATGTTAATTATGAATCAATACCCATATTATATATATATATATATATGTAGAGTGTTGTCTCACTTTTATAGAAGCATCTTTTTTCGTCTACACCAAGAACGTTAATCCTAAACCCTAAACACTTCTATACAATTTAAAACTAATAACTAATATATATATATATATATATGTATGTATGTATGGCGCATGTGTTTATAGTACTATATGATATAATTGGACACTGCACTGCTTCAAAAAATGTCTATAACTATAATTTAAATTATTGAGTTTTAGATTTTGTTTCAGAAAGTATAGACAAAAGAAAGATGAAACACAGACAAGCACACATACGCATTATATATATATATATGTTCTTGAAAAAGAAGTATTATAATCCTTTTCACTCTCTCTTTCAGTCTGATTTCTTGCAACAACAACTCAACAAGAATAAACTTAACCTTATTATTAGATACTCCTATATACCTATTAAGTGGCTTTAATGTGTCACCAGAAGGTGACACGTTAGTGTAACTAAAAGATTGTTTATGGGCGCATCACTTGATAAAGAGAAATGAATGAATTACGCTTGAGCTTCTTCTGTTTTTTCATTTTTTTTAAATTTAAAATATTCTTGAGAAACAAGAGATCCTAGGTTGGATTATATTTGACCTTTGAATAAGTTAATATATATATATATATATATATATATATATATATATATAGAGGATAAGGCTCTGAAACGAACTGTTCGTAAACGAACATATGTAGGACTTAGTATTGAAGGTTGTTAATTGACCCAATTATGTACCATCATATATTCCTAATTAGTGTTAAATATTCTCATCCAATCAACAACCTTCAACACTGGGTCCTACATATGTTCGTTTACGAACAGTTCGTTTCAGAGCCTTATCCTCTATATATATATATATATATATATATTATTTACATTCGATGATGTGCCAATTTGGTGGCATGTGCTAGTCCCAAATGATGAACCAAAATACTCAAAGGCTAATTAAAGATTTTATATTAAAATGTAGTTCTAACTTTTAAATGCCACTTTCAACATTAAAGAAGAGGTGATTTGTGCTTTTTCATAATTTCAAAGTTTTCATGAGATTTCTTGTGTTATTGAACCCTTACCTTTTTTCATATATATGCAGCTAAGGAGATTTGCATATATACTTGTGAATACAGAATAATGCGAGTAGTGTGGTTTACGTACACAGTTAGTTGACCGACATATTTTAATTAATAAAATATATATTTAACAAAATTAAGTATATAGATTTTAAATATGTGTACAAGTTGATGATATCTTATCAGTTTTACTTGTATCAACTTCTTATTTAACAACTTGAGCTGAGAAAAAGGTAAAAGAGGACATCAATACATATATTTAAAACACCGACTCGAGTTTAGTAATTTTCAATTAATTAAAAAATTATTTGAGTTAACTTGGTAGTGATTCATGGAGTATTATTCAACCGAGTTGACATGGAAGCAGTAAATATTGTATAATAATTACAACCGAGTTGATTCGGTAATTGTTAATTAGATTAATTTTTTTATTTTTATTAATTATTGATGATAGGTGTGAAGATTTTAGCATTGGTTAAATACTCATGTATGTTCGTTTTTCAAGTTTCATGAATGCATCTAATAATAATCACATTCAGTATGAACATTTTGTACTCCCTCGGTTACGTTTTATTAGTCATCGTTCTCTAATATCTAGAACAAAAAATTATCTACATTCCTATAATATCGCTAATTCCTCTCCACTTTTCAAGAAAATTTATTTTCATAAAAACACTACTTACTCCATTCTATTTCCATAAAAACACTACTTACTCCATTTTATTGCATAATTGGCTACACAAATAAATGTAATACTAAACATATCAACAAATTGATATGTATTATTTATTACATATTTAATTACAAACTTTCAGCAATTATTATGCATAAAGATTATGAATTGCCCAAAAAATCTGATATTAATAAAAATATTTGTACCTTGCACGGGCTAATAAACTACTATTATTACAATCAATTTATCACTAAAAGACATGATAGACCTAACCCAATTCGCTGCTGATAAAATCTCAGTCCAATGTCACAGCTGAAAGCCACGATATTCCCAGCCCAGTCTCGGCTTAAAATATCAAATTCGAAGTTGCTAACCCTTTTGGGCCTTTTTAACGACCCACGTGGAATTAACTGCCAATATGAGAGGCCACATACCCAACTCCGCAAAGCCTCCCTTGACGATGTTTTTAAAAAATTAAACTTGCACATTACCTGGTACGCATAAATTATAAATTTCAACACCATCCCACGTATTATAATTAAATATATAACATGAAATCTAATCATACATTTATTATTATAAAATGTGCTTTGTTTTTGTTAAAATTTAAAAATGAATGAATGATACCAAACTCACACAAATATTATATGCAGAACGAAAAAAAATAAAAACACACGATATACACATGTTCATCAATTTGGCTAGTTCTGTTTGTCTGATATATTCATAAAATGTCCCACACGCTATACAATGATCTACGCCAAATAATGTTTTATAGTACTTAAAAATCCTAACTCTTATAACATGTGTTCAAGCTTAATACATTAGTAAAATTCACGACGGGCTACTAATAAATCTCAAAACCCAATTGCACATTGCGACTTGGCTTTCAGGGGTGTTGCTCACTTGCAACCCTCATCAGCTCACCAACGAGCTGGCCAGTTGCTGGCTCACCGGAAAGCGAGACCCCCGACTATTATAGTAGCAACTAATTAAATCCGTAGAAATATGAGTAAATCATAATAGTTTTATTCAAAATTTAAGATATATTTATTTCAGTACTTAGAATCGTTACATACACATCAATCACGTTTTGAACATTACGCATCGTAGATGCAACTGTTGTCTAAAATTGCTATTTTAGTTTGACCCTTAATTGATTCTTTTGATCCAGTCTCTTGTCTGATGTGGTACATAAAATTGTGATCACGGGTTGAAATACGCTTGAGGCAAGTGTTAATGTCCATACGCTTGATGTGCAATGCCCAAATTAATTTTTTAAAATTTGAGTCGTTCTCGTTTGAGGATCTATACTATGATAATTGAATTTTAGGGATAACATTTTATTGAAGTGGTCTAGGGAGAATCGGGGAAAGGGAACTAGAGAGAACCTAGGAAAAACTTATCTTCAATCTTTTGTAACGCCTGTTGAATTTTGACTTCTGTTGCTAAGGAGTAAACTCGAACTTGTAAATTTCACAGTAAAAAGAGAGGCACGCTAAATTATGACCATTGATATAAAATCCTAGCCATTTAAATATATTCTACGGACAATAAGAGATACACTAAATGAATAGTGCTCGTAGATAACGCTAATTATGCATCACGGCTCATATATAAATAAATATAATATATATGTCCTAAACTTGGACAGTTAATCTGAGACAAAAAGAGTACAGCTCATCATATCTTTTCCAAATAGATTTCTATGGAAAACTGTATTAACTAAAAACAAAAACGAAACAAATAATTGATTTTGACCCAATATTTGTCCATCAAAACAAATGAGACAATTGATGCGAAGTAGCATGTTTTTTGGTGTGCTATAGTATATAGAACACTTAATTGCCAAAAAAAAAAACAATTGAAGATTTGATGGTTACTTATGGTTCAAACATCAACTGGAGACGTGCATTACTACAATTAGACCAATCAACCCATGAGCCATAACCACACCACACCACGCCACAAATTGTTAACAAGTTGCAACTCGTTTATCTTTTATGGTTATGTCCTTTAAATGAGTCATATCTTCTTATCCAATTTATTGGCATCAATCAGTAGGATTAAATGGCTTGTCCAAAGTACTGTAGCCTGTAGGACAATGTAGCTAGGAATGGGGCATTGCATTATTGCGACTAGACCTCAAAATCACAAGAGAGTCTCATTTGACTTATAACTTCTTTTTTATAAGTTAAGAAGAAATTTAAAAAACTTGTACCGACCAAATTTGTGCACGTATATAATCGACAAATCTAAAATTTTCAGACCCAATTTTATATTGCATTTGAAGATCAATCTCCGTATGTAATTATATTATTTGTGAAGAACCTTACGTACTTACCAAATAAAAGTGTGCGAAAATTGTTTACGAAACCTCCATTCCCCCTCCCACCTATAAAAGAAAAAAAATTAACAATTTTGTCTATCCAATCCAATTAGGGGACCAAATAAATAGTGTCCTTAATAATGTTCCTATATCATTATTATATAAATCTCTACTAGAGCTCGATCTCTGTATTGTAATCATACTAGCAACTAAAAAGAATACAAATTTGATATGTATCTCCTTTTTTTCATTTTCCTTTTGCTCACTTTTTTTAATTTTTTTCTAACTCTTTATTTGGCGAAAACACGTGCAGTTAAACTTGCCGTAAATTTTAACATACACAACCATAAATATAATTATATGGAAACATGTTTCATTTCATTTAAATATGAGACGACCCAAAGAAAAATCACCAGAAAATGCATTCGGATTTAAAAAAATGATTTAACGAATTGTTTTTTTTTTTTAGGAGAATGAATAGATTTGACCTTTGTTTGGAAGGAAAATAAGCTAAATATTGATGTAATAGGTGAACAACTTAAGTGTCTTTTATTTTATAGGGATAGTCACATTTGAATATAGATCCTCTCCTCCATATACCCAACCACCCCTAACCCCTGTTATATGAAAACAAAGTAAGAGATATATATATGGTTGTCACATGAGCATGATGCCAAAAGAGCAAATGGCTTTTTATTGGACATGATTTGGTACCAAGTCACGCCATTGGCCATGGCCTACTCAATTCATGATTTTGTGGTTTGTATATATCCTAGCTGAAGATTAAGCCAGCAATACTAGAAAATATTGTTCAAGTGCAAATTTTAGTGGCATGCGGACAAAATTTGGAAGTAAAATAAGATGGAAAGGAAGAGAAAAAAGGGAAAGAAATATGTAAGAAAACAAAATAAAAAGTCCTAAAGAATACAAGATCAATTTCGTCTACTTTAAAAAGTTATTACTTCTACAATTAATTTTCTTTTATCTTTACTCGTCATTTTCAAATTCCAATTATAAACAAATATTAATTGAAATTCTTACTATAAAAAAGTAGACCTCAAGACAAATTAGTAAATTATATATGCATACATACATATATACATGATGAGTTATAACACTTGTGAAATTAACCCCACATTCCAACATTTCATGGAACCAATTAAGTGAAATAATCAGAGCAACATGACCTTTTTGTATCAAAAAGGTCTAGAGCCAATGTCAATGCCCTAGCTAGATCACAGTGTTTCATCATCATACCAAATTCGCAGCTTTTTTCTTCTTTCTTCACAGAAAAGTGCTTCTATAAACGTAAAATTCAAGCATGAGTGTTGCGGGTGCACTTTAATATATAGAAAAAAAATTCTGAGTTGTTTTGAAGTGAAAAAACTATGAAAGTGGTATTTTAGTTGTAACATTTTTTTTTTTCGGGTAAATTAACGGAAACTAGGATTTATTAGTACTGGAAAAAGAAGAAGCACATTTATAATGTTTGTGAGAAGAACATACCTGTTGCTCGGTAGAAAATTTAAAAGTAAATGTTGATATTAAAGTATTAATGATATATATTTCCCCCAAAAAACAATTAATATACCATTTTCTAACGAAACACAGGAGTGTAATTATCTAAGAAAATTTCGTACAAATATTTTAATTTCTTTTATATTAATTTTAAACACAGGCCTAGACCTTAATTTTGTTTCTTGTTTGTGCCACGTATCAATTTTATGGGTATTATTGGACAAGATCCGGTGATCCATTGGTGGATTAGAGAGGATCCATGGCCGAAAAATTCACCATGCATGGTCTTCGACTCCTTGCACATTTATTATGGTAAAAGAATTCGGCTACCTTGTTGGGCCTGTAAGTCCTAATTCTTGTGGTTTGAGTAATTATGGCTTCTTGTGGTTTGGTTAGGTGTGTTTCTTGGTCTTTGCTAACCCTTTTTTGGTTGTTGGTTTATAGTTTGATAAAATGTTTGTTGTTGGCTTGTGTCTTAATTAGCTTGGTTAGAGCTCATGTTAAGATTAGTGCAATGGTTTCGCAAAGGTTAATTGGGAAAATGTTAAGATCAGTGCAATGGTTTCGCAAAGGTTAAATTGGAAAAAAAATAGTCAGTTGAGATTGTTTGAGCAAAAATGATATTGTCAGTGCAATAACTGTCACTTAAAGTGTTAAGTGTCGATAAAACAATTATAAAAAATATCTTTAAATGTATATTTACTCTGATAATATAATTTTTTGTACGGACAACTTCAACCGCCAAACATTATATAAATTTTCTCCCCATATATGCATTTGATAAAGTATATAGTTTAGTCCGCTACCTAAAATCTAACTCTTGTGGGGTTGTAAATATTCAATCATGAATATCAATGCAGACATGTTTTTTTTTTATCGAACTATGGTGAACGAAGGAAAAAATCATGCAAGTGCAAAACTAAAATGAAACTTTATATTTTTTTAGTAATTAAAAATAATGGTGATTTGATATTTTGAAGTTGTAATTAGTAAGGGTGTAAATGAGTCGAATCGAATCGAATAGAGAGTTGCTCGAATTAGACTCGAAGCGTTAAATTCATGCTCGAATTCGACTCAAATTCGAATTGTATTTGAAAAATTCTACTCAAATTCGACTCGACTCGAATATTTATTACTCGAATTCGATCCGACTTAGATCGAATTATATTCAAACTACTCTCGAGCTTCAAATTCAAGCTCGAACTCGAGTCTCCACATAATAACTAACTTTATAATAAATATAATTATAAATGAGAAAATATATTTACTATTACACTTTACAAATATAAAATCACAATTAAAAATAAAAATAAAACAAAATAATAATGATAATAATTAATTATTCTAATTTGATTTAATTTTGTATATATTATAAGAGAATGTATCGAGTATCTAATTGAATCTTTATCAATCGAGTATGTATCGAATCACAATCGAGAATTCGGGCAGTTTGAATCTTAAACGAGTCGAAAATAACATTGCTCAGATTCTACTCATATTTTTATACGAACTATTTTGTGTGCTCAGATTTAGATCATATTATTAACGAATCCGAATTTTGCTCGTATTTTTTTGAGTCAAATCCGAATCGAGTCCGAACTATTTGACTTGTTTACCGCGTTAGTTAGTAGAGCTAACCAACCTTAACCATCATTACGTGAAGTGTGTTATATGGAAAACAAATTGGAATTGCTAAAAAGAAGTGTGAAAACAGAATCCTATATATAGCAATATAACATGTGTGATATATTCGTAACTTCAAATATGAGTGGACTACATATCATACATAGTGGATGTCGGTGAGACAAAATGAAGATTGGAAATCCAAATTGGACACGTTACTTGCATAGAAGTCAAGATTCTCAGGCATTGTTTGGCTTACACCCTTTTTTTTTCCCATGGCTTTCGGTCACATATATATAATTTTCCATGGTGGCGCACTTCCCTGCCCACAAAGGTCCCTCTGGCCAAGAATCTTTTAATCATACACAAAGTGAAAAATGCAAATCCTAGTTTATATATTTTTGGTCCTTAATTTAAATGGAAAATGTAAATGAGATTTTCTGATTTTGTCAACTTTGGAGATGATTGCCTATCATTGTGGAGCTCTATGTGAATTCCATCCACTTCTATTCCATGATTTCCTTTTTTTCAGGTCAATGTGATTCATAGGGTTTTATGTACTTTTGCATTCATTACTTGGTGAATGATTAAATTCTAAAAGGTAAGTTTTTTCTTTTTTCTTTTTACAAGTGTTATTTACATTTTTTCCCTTGAAGTTTAAGACTTTTTAAGCCTTTGATGCTTTACTTGTATAAATTTAAGGATTAAAGTTTAATATACTGACAGTGTATATACGGGGCGGTTAATAAAGTTAAAATATTTGACGAAATTACCTTTATTTTAATGATGTATCATAATTTTTACAACGTTCGTGTATACACTGTCAGTGTATCAAATTTGAACTCTAAATGTAATTAAATCTTGATATTAATTCACGTCCTTTTTGTGTCAAATTACTAGATTGATTTAAAAATCGATTTGCAGTAAGCCTTTGTAGGCTCTCCAAAAGAAAATTGTAATTTGTTGATTCTGATGAATTAACAAATTTATATATGGAGTAGTTGGATGGTCAGAAGACTCAGAAGCCACTCGAAAATAGTGTTTTTCACATGGAAATTAATGACATTCTAGAAAAAATATATATATATATAGGTGGCAGGGAAATGTTTCAATTTATTTGTTTTCAATTATTTACATATTTTGGACTTTTTGTCATTAGGATCTTAATAATAGTTATTTATTTGACCCATTATGAATTAGGTTTTACTGATTAGGGTGTGTTTGCTATATAATCAATTCATCAATTATTCAATAAAACTTTGATTTATTTGTTCTATCTTCTTGTGAATTCAAGAAACTCTCGTCCACGGAATATTGAGATGCCAAATTAAGTGATTTTGCATGGCTTAGAACTGTTGGAAGAGGCCATTAGCCATTAGCCATTAGCCATTTGGATTGTCTCTACCGTTTGGAATTTAGGTGATATATAAGACCGACAAACCTTCTCCTAGTCGTTCGGTCCTTATCAATGGAGTAATTCTTCTACTTTTCTAGATATGGAATTAAAGGAATAGTGAGGATTAAAAAGTTTGAGAGATCGAACTAGGTTTAGGTACGTACCAATTTATCTGTAGGACAACATTATTATTAGCTATATATCGCAGCGGGTGAGAGACAAAAGATTTGGTGCATCTTTGGTTTCTAGGTTTTGGAATTTTTTAAATTCAAACACACTTCATACACATATATAATTTTCATAAGAACACTAATCATTCTTATGTTTTTTCTTTTATAATATTAGTTTATTTTAATTAACGAGTTAAGTTTTATTTTGGATATTTTAAAAAATAATAATTATGAATCATGTTATGCATTGCGAAAGTTTTTAGCCGAATTATAACTGCGACGTATGTGTATACATAACTGATAGGTAGAAATTTATTTATTTTCTCTTATCGTATAAATTTTCACGTTTATTGCAATTCAATTTTGTTAAATATTTTTCGACATATATATCATTTTCCTTCTATTATAAAGTCAAAATCTTGATAATCTAACAATATTTACTGATCCAATTCATAACCGAAAATAGTAAGAATATTCCTATATGAAATAAAGTTGATATGTACAAAAAAGATTAAATAATAAAAGGAAAGAGGTAGAACCAGCTTGGAGATGAAGGGATTTTTCACCTATAAATAGAGCATGAGCAAGGGATTGAGAATTTTGAGTAATAATTCTTGTTATTCCTTTTCATTTTATACTCATTGAAAGATCTTAATTAAAAGAAGGTTTTTTACTTTTATTTTTATATTGAATATTGTTCTTCTTCTTCTTCTTCTTCTTTAATTTGTAGAAGAAATGTTTTTTTAGTAATTTTATTTGGTTTTTAATTCTTGTTATTTCATTTCATGTAAATAATTACATTGTTATTTTATTTTATTGTTTTTTATTTTATGGCTAACTTAATTGTTTTGTCCCACTTTTTTTGGAGAACAATATAATTTCATAATTTAAGTACTCATCACTATATATTACAATACCAAAAATAATCAATCAATATTCAAGCTTTACTAGAAAATGAAGAAATAAACTCACAAACAAATATAGAGAAAACACATATTTTACATGAGAGAAGAAATAAATTAACTTAAGTGAGAACTGAATATTGCAATTTCTCAATCTTAATCAATAGGTTAAGATCTCAACGACTCTAACTAAGTTGTTAAATAGAATAATGATGAAGCTAAGTAATATGTCATGAAAAATATTATCTCTCTATTACTAGTGCTTGAATGTAACAGAGGATTTACATCATCTCCTTAATTTTAGAAACAACTTCCTGACCTGTTGACTTATTCTCTTTTATCTTGTATTGGTATATTAGCTGTACATAGAAATTATAGGAATTAGTTTTCAACAACTCAAATTTATAGGATCAGCATTGTGTATATATATTACTGTGATCAATGATAAAGGAGTGTGGTTTTTCTGCTCATTCAAACTCTTTCATGGTATCAAAGCTTCTTTAAGAGATAGTCAATCCCATATATATATATATATATATATATATATATATATATATATATATATATATATATATATATATTTTCTCTCCCTCCACTACAGCAGCCATGACCACCACTCACAATACAAATGACCCTCATACCACCCTCATCACAATTAATGTCGCTGCACAAACTCCTCTTAAACTCGCCTCCAGCAACTACATCTCCTGGAAGCTACAATTCCACACCTTATTCATTGGATATAATCTTCAAGGCTATATTGATGGATCACAACCATGTCCAGCAGCCACCCTCACCCAAAATGAGACCACTGTACCCAATCCAGATTACATTATTTGGATTAGACAGGATCAACTAATCTTTAATGCCATCATTGGCTCCCTCTCCCCAACAATTATCCCATTTATTGCTCAAGCAAAATCCTCTAGTGAAGCATAGAACATATTGGCCAACACATATGCCAAACCAACTCGTGGCCGCATCAAACAGGTCAAAAGTCAACTAAAGAAGATCACAAAGGGATCTGAAAGTGTGACTAAATTTCTGCAGTCAATAAAAGTAAAAGCTGATGAACTTGCCCTTCTTGGAGCACCACTTGAAGCAGAGGTCTTACAGAGAAAATCCTAGATGGACTAGGTGATGATTACAAGGAACTGGTTCGTGCTGTCCAAGCCAGAGATAACCCAATAACCTTTGACGATCTACATGAAAAATTACTCAACTTTGAAGCATCAGTACTAACAACCAAACCTGAACCATCTTATTTTTCTGCTACAGCAAATCCAACTAGCCGAAGCACAACCAACTGGCGACCCAACACCAACAATACCAATTGATCTTCACCATCAACAAGTGGCAGACCAACTTACACTCCAGGAAATCAGTCTTTCCGTCCTTATCTGGGTTATTGCCAAATTTGTCGGATTCAAGGCCACACTACCAAGAGGTGTCCTTCATTTCGACTAATACCAATTTCACCTACCAACAACTCCACTGCCTCGACATATCATCCTACAACACCATGGCAACCACGGCATCATCCTACAACACCATGGCAACTACGGGCAAATTATGTTGCTAGTTCTAATAACAATACCAATCCATCATGGCTCCTGGATAGTGGTGCCTCCCACCATGTCACGTCTGGTCTTGATAATCTCTCAATGCACACTCCATATAATGGCTCAGATGACATTATGATTGGAGATGGCTCGGGTCTCGCCATGACTCACATCAGTTCTATCTCCCTCACCACCTCTACAAACACTTTTCAATTAAACAATGTTTTATGTGTTCCGAATATGAAAAAAAAATTAATTTCAATTTCCCAATTCTGTCACACAAACAAAGTTTCAATTGAATTCTTACCATTTACTTTTCTTGTGAAGGAACTTCGCACGGGGGCAACACTTTTGACGGGCAAAACTAAAGATGGTGTCTTTGAGTGGCCGGGATCCTCCCCAATTCTAGCATTTTCTAGCATAAAGACTTCTGCCTTTAAGTGTTATCATAGATTAGGACATCCACCTTTTCCATTTTGAAATCCGTTGTTTCTAGGAATAAACTAGGCTCAGATTCTTTTTTGTCATCTGATTTTTCTTGTAATGCTTGTCTTTCTAATAAAAGCCACAAATTGTCATTCTCCAAATCCACACTTTCCTCCACTCAACCTCTTGAAATTATATTTTCTGATGTTTGGACTTCACCAATAATTTCAAATGATGGTTTTAAATATTATGTGATCTTTGTTGACCACTTCACCAAATACATTTGGTTTTACCCTATTAAGCAAAAATCAGAAGTCCAACCCATCTTCATTAGATTTAAAACCATTGTGGAAAATTATTTTGACACAAAAATAAAAACACTATACTCTGATAATGGTGGAGAATACAAAGCTCTTGCTCATTTCCTTGCAACCATTGGAGTTTCTCATCTCACTACACCACCCCACACACCTGAACACAATGGCTTTTCTGAAAGAAGACATCGTCATATTGTTGAAACAGGTTTAACATTACTCTCTCATGCATCTCTTCCTTTAACCTACTGGCCTCATGCTTTCGCAACAACAGTTTTTTTAATTAATCGCATGCCAACTCCCACACTCAATCTCTCCTCTCCATATGAAAACATTTTTCACACTACACCCAACTACTCCAAACTTAAAATTTTTGGTTGTTTGTGTAGGGTTTTCGGCACATAAACGCAGCGAAAATTAAAAAAATTTCGAAACCCTAAAACAGGATCCATGCGAAAAACATATTAATTCAGAGGTTAAGATTTGTTTTACCGATTATTCAAGCCTGAACGGAGATGATGGAGATTCTAGAACTACTTTGAATCCTCAACGCAATCCAACGGAACTGCGCCTCTACGGTATCCACACGAACGTCCAGCGAATCGTCACACGATCTGCAGCAAGGAAAGTTACGGTACTAGCCGCCAAGGATCTGGACTTTCAAAATTTTTCTCTCTAGTCTCTCTCTAAGAGCGGCTAGGGTTTTGATATCGATAATCTCCTAAACGGCTGATATATCATATATATATATAGCAGTTAAAGGAATTAACCAAAACCTAATCCAATTAAAAAAATAAAATTCGAATTTATATATATATATAAATATATATTATATCTTAATTAAGTCTTACTTAATTAATAGACATATATATATATACAAATTATCCTATTAATTTAAATTCGTAATTTAAATACTATCAATCATATTGATATATTTAAATCCATACAATTTAAATTAATTCTCTTTTAATTACGTTCTAAGTGTGTGACCCTATAGGTTATTATTATGTTGGCAATAATTTTAAAATCATATTATAAAATTATAAACAGTGAACGGCATCTAGTAATGCATCACTGCTACCCAAATAATAATAAGATCGGTGATTCGATACAACCTTTTCGTGACCAATATTTCAATGTAATTTAATCCTTTTAACCTTGACATCCTAGATTAAACTCGAGGCATGGAATGTGTCATCCTCTTCATGATTTAATCTGAGTTTTCTTGATCGATGAGTAGACTATATGAAACAAATCACTATTTGAGGATGGCCATGCATTTCATAGTCCTACTCAATCAAGAGGCCTATGGATATCACCCCTAATATATAGGAGGGTTAAATTCCATCTAGATCACTCACATTCCTCACACGATTCATGATGTACCCAATAATCACCTTTATCGTCCACCCTATTAAAGGTGGTCTTTGATGATATCAAAGTACATAAATTCTCGTGTAGTAATATAGTAATTTCAGGTCGGAGGATCATTACATCATTGTCACTATGAGAATTGCTTATGACACTTTGCATAATGCTCCACGTAGAATTCTCATGGTGGGTCTGTCCAGTACATTGTTCTCTAACATGTACATATGCATTGACTCAATATCTCATATATTTATGACCAATAAGATTTGGCCATCAGTCAATCCACATACTAGTCTTAATGTATCATTGTTGTCCCATTAACAATGACACTCGACTAGGGACATTTAAGAGTAATGATACTAATTGTAATTATATGATCTCATGTTCAAGTCACATACTTGAAGCCATATAATTTGTATCACTATTCTAAGGACTTTTATTATGTTAACATTTATATAACGCAGTAAATAAAACCATAATAAAATAATTTATTTATTCAATTAAATATAATATCAAAAATATTTAGGCAATTACATCAAAGAATTAGCCTCTAGGGCATAAACTCTAACAGTTTGTGTTATCCGTGGCTTAGACCATATACAACTCACAAACTTGAGTCTCGTTCTAAACCATGTGTTTGTTTAGGATATTCTCTAACTCAGAGTGCTTACCACTGTCTTGATCCTTCAACTTCAAAAATATATGTCTCTCGACATGTTAAGTTTGTGGAATCTGTGTTTCCTTTCAATAATCTATCACAAAAATTACCTCGTCCACAATCCACCACTATCGCCACTTGGATTCCCCCACCAATTCGTGTCTCTACATCTTCTACAATACCACCACTCAATTTACCATCTGCAGTGGACGCTCCTCAACAATTGCCTAGCGAAGCTCCATCACCAACTAACACCCAACCTGATCCAAATTTACCTGAACATATCCCTCAAAACATCTCACACCAGCCACCACAACATAATCCACAACATACCCATAGGATGACCACTAGAGCCAAGAACAACATTCATAAACCTCTCACAAAAATGAACCTACACATTCAACTGACCAAATCCAATGATCTTAAACCAACCACAATGGCCCAAGCTCTCAAAGATCATAAATGGCGTCGAGCTATGTCAGAAGAGTATGATGCCTTGGTAAAGAATGGGACATGGGAATTGGTACCACATGATATAAGTAAAAACCTTGTTGGATGTAAATGGATTTTTAGAACTAAACGTAAGTGTGATGGTTCTATTGACAGATTCAAGGCTCGTCTAGTTGCAAAGGGTTTTCACCAAAGACCAGGAATCGATTACAATGACACATTCAGCCCTGTGGTTAAAGCAACCACCATTCGTGTTGTGCTTGCTATAGCTGTAAGTCGTGGCTGGCCCTTACGACAATTTGACGTTAACAATGCTTTCCTCCAAGGTAATCTGTCAGAAAATGTTTACATGTCCCAACCACCTGGTTTTGTTGATAAAGACAACCCAACGCATGTTTGCAAGCTTCGAAAAGGCATCAACGGTCTAAAATAAGCTCCTCGAGCATGGTATCAAGAACTTAAACATTTTCTTCTTTCATATGGATTCAAGAACTCCTATGCTGATACTTCTCTCTTTGTCTTCAATGTTAATAGTCATACTATATATCTCATTGTTTACGTTGATGATATAATCCTAACGGGTAATAATACTGTAATGATAGATCAATTTGTCAATGCTCCTGCTGAACGCTTTTCCATTAAGGATATTGGGTTGTTAACTTATTTTCTGGGTATAGAAGTTGTCCCCAACAAGAATGGTGTTCTTCTCTCACAAAGACGCTATATTCAGGACCTCTTAACACAAACTCAAATGCACGAAGCCAAACCAGTTCTCACTCCAATGCCAGCAAATCCTACCCTTACATTACACTCAGGTTCTTCTTTATCAGATCCTTCTCAATATAGAACAGTTGTGGGCAGCCTTCAATATTTACTCATTACAAGGCCAGACATTACCTTTGCTGTTAACAAGTTATCCCAGTACATGCATTGTCCAACAACTGAGCATTGGTCTTACGTCAAACGACTTTTGTGATATCTGGTTGGCACTATTAATGATGGTTTACAGATTCATCATGATTCATCTCTAAGTTTGCATGCCTTTTCTGATGCTGATTGGGCAGGGGACAAAGACAATTTTACTTCTACTGGTGCATATGCTGTTTATCTTGGAAAAAATCCTGTGTCTTGGAGTTCTAAAAAGCAAAAGGCTGTTGCTAGATCTTCTACTGAAGCTGAGTATCATTCAGTTGCTAATACTGCTGCTGAAATTAAATGGGTTTGCTATCTCCTTTCAGATCTTGGCATTACACTTCCTTGTTGTCCAATTATATATTGTGATAACATTGGGGCCAATCAATTATGCTTAAATCTAGTTTTTCATTCAATAATGAAGCATGTTGCCATTGATTTTCATTTTATTCGCGATCAAGTTCAAAATGGTTCTCTACGTGTTGCTCATGTCTCCTCTCAAGATCAAATAGCAGATGCACTCACAAAGCCTCTTCCACGACAACGATTTCTACAACTCAAATTCAAGATTGGACTTCTCTCCAGACCTCCATCTTGAGGGGGCATAACAGAGGATTTACATCATCTCCTTAATTTTAGAAACAACTTCCTGACCTGTTGACTTATTCTCTTTTATCTTGTATTGGTATATTAGTCGTACATAGAAATTATAGGAATTAGTTTTCAACAACTCAAATTTATAGGATCAGTATTGTGTATATATATTACTGTGATCAATGATAAAGGAGTGTGGTTTTCCTGCTCATTCAAACTCTTTCAGAATGAATGGATAATTTCGTCTTCATATTTCATTATTGGAATACATTCGCTGAGATATTATTTGTTAAGCGGTGGATTCGAATTTTTAAATTGTTTTCTCTTTATTACTTTTCACCTTTAGTTATTTTGATTCTCATTTTACTTTTCTTTTTAATTTTAGTTACCTATTTTTTCATCTTTGCTTTTAATTCGCCTGAATTAATTAAGTTTCTTTGTTTCACATTTTTGTGAGAATGTAATCAAATCCTCTCATCCAAACAAGGTGCTAAACCACTAGCTCAAAATTATTTTCTGAATCATTTTAACTCACTATAAACTCATTCAAAAAGTTATGACTGAAAATATATACTTTGGTTAATAACTCAATTTTTTATATAAAGACATTATTCTCACATGTTTAGATGTCAGACTGGGTGTTACACTGTGCACATGCAATCTTAAAATTTTACACATCAACAATCATATTCATCCAAATATAATTAAATTCACCACACCATTTTTATCACAATGAGTTTAAAGGCTTACAAGTCGCTCAATACACAAACCCAACACCCTAAACGCAGCATAAAGAACAAGCTTTATATAATCTCATACACAATCCAATGTTGTGATCCTAGTAAACAAAACAGTAGTGGTGACAATTTAAGGGTTGTTTGATAAAATTAAATGAAAAGTTCTGAATGTATAAGAAAATTTAAATGAGCTAAATGAAGTAAAATATTTGAATACGGAATGAAGTGATGTGTTCGATAATTGTTTGTCTAAAATCTCTCAATACGTTTATTATCTTATTTTAACCTTCTGAACTGTTATGAACAAATTTATTATGTAATTTTAAATAAACAATGTTATTTAAGAAAAAATAAATATAAAATTTTGAACAATCTTTGATGAAGTATGCTATTAAAAATATAATTTAAGAATAAAACACTAACAAATATTAATAACATTTTATAGTACATAAAATCAAAACAAAATACTACAACGACATTCGTTAAATTGTTTATCCAATTTATTAAAAAAATCAAAAACAATTTGTACATAACAAAATTTGTTTACAAATAATAAACAAGATAGATATTGAATGTAAATTTTAATGGTCTATGATAGTATGTAAGTAAAAATGTCATTCAACACTACTTCTTACTCATTCAACTACAAAATTTTGGATGAATCGTTCAGACGCATTCAAAGTTTAAAAATTGTTAAACAAACGGTCAGAATGACTTATTCGACTAGATTCAAACTTCTTCAGACCCATTCAGAAGTAAACAACGAGACCCCTTACTATGCAATGTTAAGGTTGTATAATTATATATACTCTCTTCGTTTTAAAATTAGAGATAAATATAATAATAATTAAATAAAATACAGATAAATATTATCTTTTGAATTCAATTTAATACAATAATCCAATTTTAGTACAAATAATTAAAACTACTATAATTAATTATAAACAATAAAAAGAAAATGGAAAAACCAAATCAAATAACTAAATATATATTTCTCTCTTTCCTTTTCCTGTTCCCTTCCACTTATCTTTCCCATCTCTCTCTCTCTCTAAACACCAACAAAATGAGATGGAAAATATAAAAAGACAGCAAAGAAAATGAAAGGAAAGGATGAATGTATGTGTGTAGTACATCGACAAAGACACACAGTGGATGTGCATTGCATTATATGAGAAGGAATCTTTTTACCCAATTCCCCATAATTTTCTAATATTACCACAATGAGGTTAAATTAAAGTACTCCTACAAACTCCAAAAAGTAACACCACTCATGTGCTCCATCTTTTTATGTCTTCTCCCTCCCTATATTTTTTATTTCTCTCCCAATAAAAAAAAGTACCAACCATCAACCGTAAGAAACAAAAAAAGTAATAAAATTGTCTAATATAAAAAAAATCTCACATAAATAATCTTATTTGTTATTTGTGTGTCTCGAATTTTTGTTCAAATTTGATTTTTGACTCGACTTCAAGTATTTTGCTCAACGACCGAAAGAAAAAACAAAAAAAGAGAGAGGATTAAATGTAGTGGTAGTAGGAGATATGTATTGTTATTTGATTTTATTATATTTTTAACTAAACTATATGTGTTATTATAGTTAAAGCTTCATTCCTCTTTTCTTTTTTTCAGTTTTAACCGATTTCGGATCAAAATTCAGACCTCTTTCGTAATTTTTTAAAATTTAAAATTTTCACGTAAATCTTGTCTTCTTATTTTTAATCTCTTTGGATAATTTATGTGTTTGCCGTTCTAACACTTTTAACCATGTGTAATTGGGCTTCATGATAAGTTGTTTATGTGATCAATACAGTACTGACACGAAAATAAAGATATCACCTCTAATATACATATCGATACTGTATTAATCAAATAACTAAAATTAACTTCATAGTAACCATTCTCTCTCTCCTGAAATTGCATTAAGCTTCCCGATCTAACACTTTTTAATTTCAGATGTTAAAAAAGGAATATTAGTAGTTGTAGTTGATAATTTAATGAAAAAGGTGAGGGCAATAACTGGCATGTCAGCCAACACCAGTCATACTATATATAATATATATATACCAATAAAAAAATTAAATACAAGACCGAGAAAATAATAGAAAGCAGCTACTTAATTAATTAACATTATCATTAGAATAACTTATAATTGTTATATCTACTCTTGGAAATAATTAATCATTTAAGTAGAAATGATCCCGTGTTATGCCATCAATACAAAATATTTCAAGTACTAAATGAAGTTGGGTCAGAGAGATCAGACTAGCCGCCTTCAGATTAAGAAAAGAAGGAAAAAGGGGAAATAGATTATGAAAATTTGATATTTTTATAAATTAGGTTTTCTTGCTTGCTTTGTAAGTTGATCCTATATTTATGTAAAAGAAATTTTATATAAATAATAGGTGATTGATAATAGCACAAGAATATTCATACTAATTAGCGTCAATATGTTTTTAACAACACTTATTATTCTGATAGTATAATTATTAGTCTACCATTTATTATTATCCCAAAAATGAAAATAACAATTTTCAGTTGATACCGAACTTCATACACTTTAAATGCGGGAAAAGTAGAGCGGAGTTAACAATTTAGGGGTTGTTTGTTTAAGACTGAATACATCTGAATGATTGAATTGGTCAGTCATTAAATATATTTGTTTTGAAAAAAAAATCGTCTGAATGGCTGAATCGGTCAGATAATTGAGTTGAATGGCTAAGTCAGATTTTTTTGGCTGAATGGCTGAATGAGCAGCAGAATAAAATAAAATAAAATAAAAAAAATTTTAAAAATATATTAACTATTATATTAAGTAATATTAAATAAATTTACAACTACTTTGAATTTTTTCAGAGGGGTAAAATAATAAAATCACGTCATTCAGATTTTTTAGATATGTTAATTATCAAACAACTTTTTTCATTCAGATTTAGCTCATCCAGATTCAGATTTATTCAATTTTTATCAAACACCCCCTTAGTATACTTTTTTTTTATTTATCAATATTGCAATATGTAGAGGGTACTTTCGTCTTTACAAGAAATTTATGTGGTGTCAAATATTAGTTTTTGAATCCGGTTACCATGAAGTTAACTTCATGATAAGTTGGTCAATTGATTAATACAGTGCTGACACGCATGGAAAAAGAACACTTCTCGACCTACGTGTCGATGCTGTATTAATCAATTGACCAAAGTTAACCTCATACTAACAACACCCTATTTAATTATAGTAATTCTTTTTTAGAAAAGCAGGCTATGGCTATGGGAAATTATGCCCGTGCTAATACTAGTTTGGTGATATTGGTATGCTCAAAAATGGCACAACCTGAGTGTTGCCTGAAAGGCATAGTAAAAAAGTATTGGAATGGCGAAATTTCATGATGCTCCTAATGGCTAATGGGACAGGGACACAAAGGGAAGAGTGGCCATTGGACCACATAACCAATGGGAATAAAGTGTGAAAATAGCTCATTTTTTGCCTCTTTTTCTTCCACAAAGTTGCCCTAAGCTATCTGGCATTCCTCTTCAAGGGATAGGATGGGGAATTTAGGGGCTCAAAGCCACTGTACATGTCCCAATAAAAGAATGAGGATCCTCTCCATTTCAATGAAATGAAGAGGTTCGAATTTAAAATGTGTTAAAATGTGATGTCATGCTGACATGAGAGAGAGAGATGATAATAGAGAATGTACAAAGAATGAAAGCTCTCCATTTCATTTGAAATGGAGAGTATCCTAGTTCCCAATAAAAGTGCACTAGAAAAATTTGTTCTACTTATTTGGAATTTATACCAACCAAAATATATATATAAAAAAGAAGACTGTCCCCAATTTACTACTAGTACTATTACTAATTATTTGTTGAGTGAAATTTTTAGGACCATTAAGATATAAATCATGACACCTAGTGGTGGATTTTATTTTAATAAGTAGAAAAGACATTTTATAATCGTAGCGTTCACCGACTAATCGAGTGGTAATGATATTATTAACAACTATGATGAACCCTAAGTGATATCTAAACGAAAAATTTATAGATAAATGAATAAAAGAAAAATAGTACGAGGCTAGTTTTCATGCGGGTCTTTGTCCAATTAATTATTTAGGTCGTTTCATAATTTTTTGTTTATTAATCATCTTTAAACTAACCTAGCTTAAAGTTATTTCTATGAGAGTATTAACTTATAAATGTTGTAACCCATGACTTATTAGAAATATATATATGATTTTTCGATTTAAAAAAATCCTATTTTTGCTCAATATATGCATTATGTGTTTATATAGTGTATATAAAAAGTTAGAAAATGATAATATTTTTAACGAGATGTATTCGATATATATAATATATAGTTGGTTAACCTTATAATTCTACTCAATTTTATATATTGTTGACATACGTCGTAATGATAATTTAACAAAAAAAACTTTCGTAATATATTCCACTTACTCTAAAAAAAATTATACATTAGGCTAATCTATCACTTTCAGCACCAAAAACAACTAAATATACCTTTTCAAAAAGAAATGTATAGTATCTTTAATTTTTGTTTTTTAGGCCATTAGAAGGGTGTAATGTATACAATTATGGTTAAGTAACTCATAATTAGAAGTGGGCTATATTTAGACCAAAAAGGGCATATTATTTATTTTGAAAATTAAATATTTTAAATGGAATTTGTAAATTTTGTTTCACACAAAAAGGTGTATGGGCAATCATCGATGACGTTGTGAAGACAGCAACCCCCCACTATCTCATCTCCCCTGACTTCTGACAAAAAATAAAAACACATTCTGAAGGCCTCTGACCCAAATGACTCCACCCTAACCCAGCCAAGCCCTACCCTCGCCCCCCACCCCAATAGAATGTTGAAGGAGTTTGGGAATTTGGGCTTTTTTATATTCTTGAGATACGAAAGAATAATTTATTAATAATTGTTTATGTTTTCCTTTGCTTACGCTTCTATTTTCATGGAGGAGGGGGAGGAATTTAAAGTCATCAAAATATTCAAAAAACATATATATTTTTTGATTACATCTTAATAATTTGAATCTATATATATATCATTTATTTATTTAATGATATTGTTATACAATTTTAACTATTTAATATAATATTCTTGTATTTAAAATCATGATACTGATATCCAGACACAAACAAAATTCAAATCTATCAGCTTTATAAATCACAATTAATTACTTCAACAAAGCAATTCTCTGAAGTTTTGCACCCGCGATCTATAAATTCTGGAATCACATTTTTTAGGAATTTCATTATCACTCGAGAAATTCTTGAGTTGACCAAATTGATATATTGTGATCCAAGTAAAAATATTTTAATTTCATAATTTTTTTTTTGAATTTATACATCTCAAAACTAGGAAGAGCCCAGACAATTTCTTATATTTATTGGACTTGGTGATTTGAATTTACATAGAAAAAAGATGATGGCATGCATATCATGATGTTATAATAAATTACTTAAATATGTCTATTCAAAAAACAAGAAGCTAAAATAAGCAAGTGGAGTAGTATGCAGTAAGACAGTAATTCGTGTGTACTGATATGAAATTTCCAAAAACCGACAAAATACAAAATGTGTGGTAAAAGCGTAAATCTATCCCAACACCATGGTCATTTATTAAATTTCACTTTCCCCTCTTGTGATTAACTTTGGCGCAGTTTATCACAGTCCCCATCTGAGTGAAGAGAAGAAGTGAGAGAATCACCAGAAGAGAGAAGAACTCACCCTCCCTGAAAATTGATAGCCAAAATTTCCACTACCCCAAATTCATCCCTTTTTTCTTCAATCGAATTCCCCCGTCAAATTCCGAAATTAATTTCTCATTCATTTTTCAGTTTTATACAAATCTTGCACTTTTATTGAATACCCATTTGTCTATTTGCTCAAAATGGAGAGCCTAATGACCAGTTATGAGATCAAAGCTTGTGGGTTTGTGTAGGTTTTTCCAAAAGGGTCTTCATTTTCCCTTTCTCTCTCCTCAAAGCTCTTCTCCCCCCCCCCCTTTTTCTCTCTAGAATGGCTTGCAGAAGGACCATACATGGGAATTTGGATCCGGAGAGGAAGAGGAGTGGTGGGTTGAGGACCAAACAGGCCGGAAGGGGGTCCTGCCGGGGTAGTTAGATTATTAGAGCAGAAAATAATAAAAATGAGCTTTGTTTGTCTCTCACTATATCTGTCTCTGTTTCTCTCTCTATATGTATATTCATAGCATCATCATCCCTGTATGGTTGGGTGAGTGTTGGTTCAAGAAATTAATCTTTTAACTCCTAAGAGAAATGGGGTACCTGTTAAAAGAAGCTTTGAAAACTCTTTGTGGAGTTAATCAGTGGTCTTATGCTGTTTTTTGGAAGATCGGTTGCCAAAACCCAAAGTAAGTTCAATATTTTTTCCTTTAATGGATGAAAATATCTCTTTTTTGATTGCCCTCAAAATGGAGAAGAAATTAACTCTAAAATCCCCTCTCTCTTTTTTTCTTTTTTTTTTGTGTGGCAACTTTAGTATAATTTTTTTTTGAGTAATGATAAAATTGAGGAAGAAGAAAAGGAAGGCTTTTTAATTTTCTATGTTCTTTTTGCAGTTTTCTTGCATTTAGTTTCAGTTTTTTCTTTTTAGAAACTTGTGCTGACACCTGCTTGGTTTGGGAAAATGGAGGAGACAATGTAGACTGATATTCAGCTTTTTTGAAGTCTATGTAAATCTTTTTATGGTTACTACTTACCAGTACATCTATTTATTTATGTGTTCTTTTTATGCACTTGTTTTGTTCAGTTGCATTTATTGTCATCTTTTAATTTTAATTTTTGTTCTGAACTCTGATTTCTGGAAAAGTGATGGAAAAGAGAAAGTATTGTTCAATCATCAATGGCCATGTTGTTTTTAGCTCTGCGAAACAAACAAACTTCTAAAACATGGTAATTTTGGCAGAATTCATTTGCTTTCCCAAAATTTTCTTTTTGACCAAAAGGGAAGAAATTTCTGTATATTTTAAACATGTATGAATATATAAATTTTTATTTATGAGTTAAGGTTATAATCAATTTTTGTCTAAGATCGATTTTGACGTATTATAAAGGTTTTGAGTATTGTTGTCTTGTTTTGTGCTTTTATAATCTGATATCGTTTACTTTCTGTTTTTGAAGTATTCTGTTTGGTCCTCTCTGCTTTGTCACATGGCATCTTAGTGAGGAAAAGTAGATCTCTTTCAGCTTGACATAACTTTTTCTACGATTACAATTTCATAAAAATAAATCTATCTTAGATTTAACTCTTATATGACATATTTGTTTGATACCCTTTGTTCGAACTTTTTTGTTTCAAACAATTTGTTTTGATGTAAATTATTAAATACGCTACTAGAACGTGCAAAATATCTGAGATCTGTTGCTTACTTGCTTTCATAGTTGATGTGGTATTTAGGCTTTGTATAGAATTTATGGATTTTGTATGTAGATCAGTTTGTTTCCGTTAATGGTTTACTTATTTAACTAGAAAATGATTTCTTAGTTCCAAGATTTCAAAAGATGTATATGGTTGCTCAAATTTTCTGATTGCAGGCTTTTAATTTGGGAGGAATGTTATTATGGCCCTATAACTTATTCTAGTCTTCCACACATTTCTGGGATTGTGAACCCAGACGTCTTTGATGAGTGGGAAGCTTGTTGGGTTTCTTCTGAAGCTCGCAATTCTCAGCTTGGGGTACAAGCAGGGGAAAGAGTCCAGCCGCTTGTTAACAAGATGATGATGGACAATCATGTTAACGTTGTAGGTGAAGGGTATGATTTTATATTTTATTTTATTTAATTGTTTATTCTTATGTTGCATGGACTCTTCTAAACTCCAAAAGTACCGACACGAGTACGGGTACGAATGTCGGACATGGCAGTTTGGGTGAAAATGAACCACAATTTTTAAAAATAGGTGTATCTGTGTTGTGTCCTTACAAGGATTCTTTTGGGGGTTGCCGAGTCCAAGTAACACAGGTTTACTCTAATTTATCTTGTTGGTGCTTTCTTGTTGTGAATGAGAAATTCAAAAGAGTTCTCTTTTATAATTTTGTTTTCAGGCTAGTTGGGCGGGCTGCATTTACTGGAAATTACGAGTGGATTCTTTCACAAAACTATAGTAGAGAGTCCCATCCACCAGAGGTATGTATCATTGGATGTTCTTCTAATAACTAGAAGGATAAGATTTTCAAAGATGCATACGCTCTGATTCTTATTCATAACATTTGCATCCTTGCCTAATTTCTGAATTAAGTTGAAGTTCATGAGGAAATTCAGGTGATTTAATTTCAATTGCAACTACAATTAGTATCTGACAAGTTCATAACAGGGTCTAGCTGGTTTAAAATTTTCTTGAGAAAAATAAAATCAGTAATAGAGATTTGTACAATTTCTAATGTCTGCTTAGACCCTACTACGATACATGGTTTCTTGATGACTGATCAAATAAAAATATATAATATGTACTTGGTTTTTTGATGTTAAAAACCTTACCTTACTAAGACAATTTTTTTAAATTGTGGATGCTCTTAGGTACTAAATGAATTGCGTCAACAAGTTTCAGCTGGAATGCAGGTATGATTGTTTCTAGCTGTTTCTATGTCAAATATGACCTTCTCGTTTTCTGCTCAGTCACAGGATCTACTCTTCGTTTGCAGACAATTGCAGTCATTCCTGTTCTTCCCCATGGTGTTCTCCAGCTTGGTTCATCATTAGCTGTAAGCACTGGAATCTCTCCCCCAAAATTTTTGAAATCCACACATGAGTGTGCACATTACCTTGTAGCTGTCTCAAGTGTAAGGAAGCTAGCTTTTGACATAGTTAGACTCAGCATCATGAGGTTCAGCAATTCTTGACTACCCACTAAAATCAATGATAAACCCTGGGTTGGATGCTGCCCTCAATTTCTATGGCATAGTACCCTGTCATTTTGGAAGTCCGTTATTTTATTTCCTTGTTTGTATTTTGTTCAAAGTTGATGTAGTTTTTCAGTATTGGCTCCAGATAAATTAATCTTTTTGGCTGCCTTTTTCTGACTTAGAGACTTGGCAGTACAAGTTCCATGTATTGTCTGTACTTTCTCCAACTTGTCAAATGTCAATGACTATGTTACCGTTCTTGTTAGGATTTTATTCAGTGTCAGTGTAGTTTTCAGTTTTGACGACAGATAAATTAATCTCATTGCATGTACAATTCTGTGTCAATAAGATTCACTTCTGACTAGGATACAGAAGTAAGGGATCTCTATTTAACCAGCCTAATGATAGATCCTCAATACTTTGATTCACTGACACTGGATAGAGATGAAGTTAACAGTATTCAGTTTGTGCTATATTCTACATTAAAGTTCACAAGTAAAACCGTAGTTCTATTGATTCTAGTAATTTAATGGATTTCTGCTTAGTTCATTGCTTTATCGCCTCAACTTTCTAAACATTTCTATGGGCATCTTAACTGGCTCAGATCATGGAGAATACGGGATTCGTGAATGACGTGAAGACTCTAGTTCAGCAACTTGGATGTGTTCCTGGTGCTTTGTTTTCTGACAGCTATGCAATTAAGGAACCTGTCCCAAAGATGGGAGCATCAATAGGTCTCCGAAAATCTGCTTCGATGGATTCTTCTGGGAAATCTAAGGTTACAGACTTGAGTCACTTGACTTCTTATATTAATGATAATTACAACCAACAAGACAACTCTCCAGCTTCAAGGGGGGTTGGTGATACCTCTAATTTTCTAATTAGACAAATCCAGGATAACTTACAGTCTACTGGTCCAACCTTTCAATCCCGCCAAAGTTCTTTTAAGACCAATGGTCATGGTCATGCTGAAGTAATTCCGGTTATGAAGCCAAAGAGCCAACTAGAAAATGTGGTGGCAGCAGCTGAGATCATCCCTTCGAATCCAGAGGTGTGGCTGAACCCGGAGACTTCTTTTCACATTCTAGGCTCCAGAATGAATCAACAACCCTCTTCTGGCCCATTACCTACAAATTATGGCAGTCTAAGATTTCTGGAACAACAAATGTTGGTAGATGCTGTTGGCGGAGATCATGTTAATAACAGGATAAATGAATCCAATATCTATAGTTCGCAGCGGATAACAAATGGAGGGTTAGCTACTAGTTCTCACAAAGGTTCCAGCAGTGTCATATCGCATGAAGCAAGTGACTTGCACAATGGTTTGGGTGGTCACGTGTCAGCAACATCAAATCCATCATGTCTTCCAACTGCACATAGGCTGGCTAACACTAATGTATCGTCGGTTTGTGCGAGTGGGTTTCAAAATGTTGCACAATACAAAACAGAGGTGTCTAATTCTGGTTTTGCAGAAAATTTGACTACTAGTCAGTTACTATCTGATAGCTCTGATGACAAACATCAATTCATGGACAAGAAGTGTACTCAAGTTGATTTGGATGAGGGTAAAGCAGAAATGGAAAATGATATATTCCATGCTATTAGCATCCCATTTCCTCAGTCAGATGAGCATATCAGTTTGACTGGGCATATTCCTGGTTATGGCCATGATGGCCAAAAGCATGACTATAGTTACCAGAGTATGGGACTGAACAATGTTCAATTTGAAGGTACATATGTCCAGGCACAATCTGGGGATGAATTGTTTGATATTTTGGGTGTAAATTTTAAGAACAAACTATTTTATGAAAGCTTCCTAAATAACGGGCCGGGCACAAACTCACAAAATGTGGACAAGAGTAATTTTGCCTCTAATAAACTTCAGAATGTATGTTCTGGGTTACAGTTGGTTAACGAAGGAAACTCAGACAGTGGTATTTTCTCTGTGACTGGAACAGACCATCTTCTAGATGCCGTGGTCTCTAAGGTTCAGTCTGCTACGAAGCAGAGTTCAGATGATAATGTGTCTTGCAGGACGACATTGACAAAGCTTAGTAGCTCCTCTGCTCCTCTTGCGTCTACCTCCATTGGGCGGGCTAATGCTTCCAATCAAATGCAGGAAGAGTTATTTGGCCTTTCCAAGTCTCTAACAAAAGCCGGGGCATTAGGTTCTTGTTCATTTAAATCTGGTTCGTGCAAGGAAGATGTAGGAAGCTATTCCCAAACAAATTCCTTTTTTGGATCCCAAATCAGTTCGTGGGTTGAACAAGGTCATGATATGAAGAGTGGTACTAGTGCCTCAACTGCATATTCCAAGAAGACTGATGAAATCAGTAAATCAAATCGTAAAAGGCTTAAACCTGGAGAGAATCCTAGACCCAGGCCAAAAGATCGACAGATGATCCAAGATCGTGTGAAAGAGCTCAGAGAAATTGTTCCAAATGGCGCAAAGGTATTGTTTTTTTGTTTAGCCCTCTTTTCTTGTCTATAACTTTTTATTTCAAGTTTCATTTGTTTAGTTACTGAGCAATCACACACCTGTTGTGGTTAACAGTGTAGCATTGATGCACTACTGGAACGCACTATCAAGCATATGCTTTTCTTACAAAGTGTCACAAAGCATGCTGACAAGCTAAAACAGACAGGGGAGTCCAAGGTACATACTTGCTCTCTGTACTGAGATTCTCTAGTTTCTTCCCAATTCTTCTCCTGGCTATTTTGTCGATTTAGTGTTTGATTGTTGATAAAACAACTTGCAAAAAGGTGAGAAAAATAGCTTGGCGTAATATGTTTGGGCTACAAGATCCTCTCATATGACTATTGCTGAGATAATGACGTTACAAGATTGGGGAAAAGAGGTTTATTCAAAGTTCTGCAGAAAGTGGCTACTAATTAGTAGCTATGTAGAATTATTGAAACAATGTAAATTCAGATGCTAATTGTTTTCATGTCAAACTGCAGATTATCAGCGAGGAAGGTGGACTACTGTTGAAGGACAACTTTGAAGGGGGAGCAACATGGGCATACGAGGTTGGCTCACAATCTATGGTCTGCCCCATCATAGTTGAGGATTTGAATCCCCCTCGTCAAATGCTTGTGGAGGTAGTAACTTGACTATTGTATATCTCAATATTGAAACTGTGTTCTTCCCTCTATAGCTATAAGCTTAATATTTTGGCGCAAGTCAATCTTGTTGTACTTGGTTTGATTTACATTTTTAGTTGATTTATTTTGTTTTTTGTTTCCTCTATTATTTCTGGAGATAGATGCTTTGTGAAGAAAGAGGTCTGTTCTTGGAAATAGCTGATATTATTAGAGGACTGGGATTAACCATCTTAAAGGGGGTGATGGAAACTCGGAATGACAAGATTTGGGCACGCTTTGCTGTAGAGGTAAACTTTTTTATATATATTTTAATTGCAAATAGAACATAGATTCCGCTCCATGAATCGTTAATTCATTTACACAAGCTAAAATCCTTTAGGGATGATTTTAAGCTAGTGAGGGAGGGTGTTATCATGCTGTTTCTGTTCAATTGTGTTCTTATAATCTCCTACAAGTCTTTATATGTAAATTTTGTAAACAGGCTAACAGGGATGTGACAAGGATGGAGATATTTATCTCCCTTGTTCGCCTCTTGGAGCAAACAGTCAAAAGCAGTTCAGCACCAGTCAATTGCGTTGGTAATGACAATGTAAGTTCCCGCCAGCCTTTCCACCAAGCTGCCTCCATAGCTGCAACTGGTATGCCTTGTGGTTTTCAGTGAATCACCTTATATTTCAGTTTTGGATCTGGATATGTTGAGAGCGAGCGCAGTTTATGCTTTTGCCATGACTAACATTGGTCCCAAACTGATCTATATTTTGGTTCTGAATCTAGCTGACAATTTTGTCTTCCCAACAACTCTAGTAGTAATCTCAATTTGAAGCTGGGGAGATTTGTGTGGTAGTCGTATGCTTCTAGAGACGTTTGTTGAATGTAACATATGCTGTAGAACTGTTGTTCTTCTCCTTTTTAGTTTTTGGCTTTCGTCAACTAGTCTATATACTGTGGGGGAGCGGGTTATAACTAGAATCTGCAGTGGATTCTTAGATTACAGATGTATAGAGAAAATGGTGGGACATGAAATGAAGGAGATGAGGTGTTTATTTATTTAGAGCAGACTTTTTCCTGGTCTTCTTCAATCTGTTTAGTTTTTGCTTTCTTTTATTCACTTGAATTCTGGTTATGTTCTTTGCTCCTAGTAAAAAAAAAAAAACTGGTATCCTTTGTTTAATATTCAAGATCTTGTGTTATCCCCTAGTGTTAAAAGACCTACTATTTGATTATATATCTGAAAATTTTGCAATGCCTGTTTTAACAAGTGATGTAGAATTTAATGTCTATTTTAGGTATATAGAATGTTCAAGTGCTGCAGCGCATGAATCCCTACTCCCTAAATCTTTTTGAGCACCATCAAAAACTAAAATATTTTTTATATTCAATTTAAAAGTGATTTTATCTTCAAACATGCTCCAATTGAAGTCTGAACTAACTAAACAATGCAGGGCATACTAAAAACTGTTACTCTATTGTGTCACAAATTAAATTATTGGAAAATTTTGACTGTATATAAGGAATTGAATTATTATTAATAGTATTTTCAGTCATAACTTTTTGGATGAGCCTGGGTTAAGATGATCGATTCGAACTTGAAATTTGACCCAATTTGATTCAAGTTGTTTCAAGTAGAGCTGCAAACGAACCGAATCGGTTCGCGAACGGTTCGGTTCGGTTCGAGTTCGAGTTGATCGTTTAATCGAGTTGAGTTTGCACAAGGTGCTTGGTTCGTTTGCTCGATCGAACATGTTCGCGAACGATGTGGTTCGGTTCGCTTGTGTTCGCGAACGGTTCGAGTTCGGTTTGACTCGATAAGTTCGAGTTCGGGTTCGACTCGATTGTTCGAGTTCTATATAGGTTCGAGGTGTTCGATTTCTTATATATATGTTCACTTTAAAATTTTAAATTGTTTCTAAAATTCTATATATAAATAATTGGTTTTGGATATTTCATATTAAATTCTAATTTTTGTCTTATCAATAATGGTTAAATTTGTAGTAATTTTCTTTTTTTTTTATTACTTAAACTTCTTTTTGTGTTTTTAATAATTGATTATAATTAAATATTTTTATTAAATAATTAATAAATAATAATGTGTACTTTTTCACCTCTAAATTTTAATGAAAATAATTTTAATATTTTCATAAGAATTTTAACAATGATTGTTGGATTATTACAATTTACATCCCTAATAATTTAATAGATTATAATTATCATAATTGGTCACACCACCACAATAATAATTATTATTGTTGTTGTTGTTATTATTAGTATTATTATTATTATTAGTACTATAATAATAATAATTATTATTATTAGTACTATTGCTATTATTATTATTGCTATTATTATTATTATTATCGTCTTTGATTTGTCAAATGAAAGATTCAAAATGGTTTCTGTTTTATTATATAGATATGATAATATGATATATATATATATATATATATATATATATATATATATTATATTTATATCCTATTCCTAAATAAGTTAAAATAACAAAACTAATACAAAATAACCAAACTAATATTAGTTGTTAACTTTTAAGTTCTAATTTTAAATTATAGCTTCTAACTTTTCAGTAATCATTTTTGGGATAAATGATGATTATAATATTTGGTTTAATTTTTGATTGAATTACTTAGAGTTAGAGAAGATAGTTTTGGTATTTATTTATCTGTTTTTAATTTTCTTCTGAGTTCTCAGTTTTCTCAGTTCAGTGTATTAATTAGTAAATGTTTGCGAACTTGATTTGTTCAATTATGTTCGTGAACAACTCGATCATGTTCGCGAATTCGATCATGTTCACGAACAGTTCGCGAACACTAATCGATCGAACTCGCACAAAGCTTCTGGTTCGACAGAGCTACTCGAACCTGTTCGAGTTCGACTATAAGTGCTCGAGTTCGGTTCGAGTTCGAGAATGTTAGGTTCGGATCGTTTGCAGCTCTGGTTTCAAGTATTGTCTACACTAAAACTAAATAAATTTATATTTGTTATAAAGAAAATTAATAATGAAGCCACAAATGTAATTGTTAGGGTAAAAAAGGCTAAACTTGAAGGTTTATTTGGTGTACTTCTTAGTTCTTACCATTATCGAATGGTATTTTTCTGGGCCAACAAAAAAGAGCAAATTTGGATGCAAATAAATTTGTAAGATTTCGAGTTTCAAATAAAATTAAATTCATTACTCACTGTTAAGCAATTAAATGACTAATATAATCACGACACTTGTATTTGAGACCCAAAATAAAGATTCATTTTCATAAAAAAAACTGATAAATTCACAATAGAAGATGATATTTTCACATAAAAATCGTTGCTATAGATCCT
The DNA here is from genome assembly GCA_020205555.1 of Panax stipuleanatus. Lineage (NCBI taxonomy): Eukaryota > Viridiplantae > Streptophyta > Magnoliopsida > Apiales > Araliaceae > Panax > Panax stipuleanatus. Next base: position 107,872,755 of record CM035123.1, read on the forward strand.
ATAGCGACGGTGAAACCGTCGCTATACAGCTATAGTGACGGTATACATTTATAGCGACACTTTTCATGTGAAAATATCATAAAGTGTTATGAAAATATCATTTTTCTTTGGTAAACCCTAATACTACTTGGAGTAAAGTGAAAAAGGTAAACCATTTTTTGAATTTTGATATTTTTTTAGAAATAAATTAATCTTTTGCTTTTGCTAAAAAGGGAGAGTAAAAGAGGGTATATATATTGATCAACCCATAAGCAAATTCGCTTTTCTTCTATCAAATATAAGCCCTAAACTATCAACATTCTCAATCACTTTAATTAGAAAACCTCTATTATTAATTTAATTAAATTTTTTTAATATTTGTATCACTTATCCAAAAATATGTGTTAATTAAATTAAATTACTTGAACGAGATAGTCTTAATTATAGATAAAACTATAATTAAAATGTATTGTATTAAAAAAGGATAATTAAACATATATATATATATATATATTATTTAGAAATTAAAATTTGATAACATACTAGGGCAAATATATAATTTTATCTATTTAGTCAATTCTAAAAATTTAAAGGGGTACTAACTGTTGCTTTAAAAACTAGATGAGAGTTGAGTGTTATTGTGGTTATCTAGAGGTGTCACTGTATTTTACTTTTATTGTTTAATTTTTTTATACAACTTAAACCTTAATATTTTAACTTTAAGATATTAACCTTAATTGTCTTTAAATTTCTATAAAGTAACCCTTTTGGCAACATACTTATAATAATTGACCCGAATGAGTATTTTGGATAATTTTACTCCTAGATATCTTGAAAAGCACAAAAAATTCTAGACACATGATTAGTGTGTGATGAAAAAAATATAAGAAAAGATGAAGTCAATATAAATGATATATACTCTTAAAAGACTTAATTTCCCATATTAATAGAGAACCTTAAATATCTTTGAAAGTACAAAAAATTATAGACACATGTGACTAATTAATTAATGTGTGCAAACTGCAAGAAATAGTGTCCCATAGTTATGAGAATATATTAATTTCTACCAGGAAAGTTGTGGGTCCAGTCAGTCCAAATCAGACTAATATATTATTCCCCAATCTAGTTTTTTTTTAAATAAAAACCCTAGCTAGATTGATTATCTCGCACAAATAGTTTTGTACCGTTATGAACCAATACCACGGACAGAGAGAGAAGCCACGAAATTCTGGAAAAATGAAATTTATAGGGAGGGCCTGATTTCACTTTTGCTTGATTTGATTCCCTTTCATGTTCTATTTTTACTAACAAATAATAAATTATTTCTCATATCTGAACCAACTGATCAAAATAATTGGATGATAATATTCACATTATTTCATATGGGGAATAGGTGACAGGATCCAATAAAATAATATATTCCCTTGATAGTCTATCTTTTGCTTTCATAAATAATATGATCGGATTAATTTCCAATTTTCCCTTCCCCCTTCTATTTTTTTATTGTTTTGTCTTATATATATATATATATGATAATGATCCGTAACATGTATTTATTATGGATCCTTACATGGTATACATCATATATACCATTGAAAATAAGAAAAAATGGTCGATCAGGATTAAAAATTAAAAATCGATGTCAGCTACTAATAGTAGCGGACGGTAATAAAAACACTTAGCGTTTGCTACTATTAATAATAATCAGAATAAGAGTTTGACTTATTAACAATGGTTTATGATTTATTAATCAAGATTTAGGGTTATTAACCGGGGATTATTAGAGTTTATTAACTAGGGTTTATAAACTAGGGTTTAAGTTTATTAATCAAGCTTTAAGATTTATTAAAGTTGAAAAAATATAAATTGCGGATACATAATTGTAAACCCTAAACTTGGCTAATAAACCTCTAAATCCTTGTTTATAAACCCTAAATCCTAGTTAATAAATCTAAACATTTATTGATAAAGCCAAACTCATTCTGATAAGCGTTTGTTAGTCTTAGTAGCGGACGTTAAGTATTTTTTTTTCCATCCGCTCGTACTAATAATAGTGAACATTGATTTTCAGTTTTTAATCATGACATTTCTTTCTTATTTTTAATAGTATAGATGATGTATGCCCTATAAGTATTCATAGCAAATATATGCTATGGATGATTTTCAGTTTTTAATATTGACCGTTATTTCTTATTTTTAATAATATATATTATATATGCCCTATAAATATTTATAGCAAATACATGCTATGAATCATTCCATATCTATATATATATATAGCTGATCCACAACTACTCGACATTGTTTCAGCTAGTAGTTTCCCCACCGTCCAAGCCATAATATTTGAATGCTCAGAATTATGTATAAACACACCTTCCGCTATTAAGAGGAGTGGAAGACACAAAAATTAAATAAAATGTAATGGCTATTACATTTTACATCGTTAATTGCAAAATCTAGCACACATGGAGTCCTCCACAATAATTGTTGTCATAGACAAATCTTCTCTCTACAACACTACTCTCCAAACGGCAAACCTCAAGAAATAGTGTTCCATAGTTATGAGAATATATTAATTCTAACAAGGAAATCGGTACAAATCAGACTAATATATTATTCCCATACTAGATATTTTTTTTTGAGTAACCCTAGCTAGATTGATTATTGCACCAATAGAAAGAGAAGCCACGAAATTCTGGAAAAATGAAAAATAGGGAGGGACTGATTTCACTTTTGCTTGATTTGATTCCCTTTCATGTTCTTTGATGTTCTATTTATTCCACATATCCTTATATCTTAACCAACTGATCAGTTGCTGGTAATGGTAATTTTCGGCAGAATAATTGGTTGATAATATTTACATTGGGGAAGAGATGACCGGACCCAAGAAAAAAAAATATTCTATGGATAATGTAGTCTATCTTTAACTTTCACACGTAATAATGCAATACGATCAGTTTTCATGATCCAGATTTAAAATGTGCGTTCTCTCTCTTGTCAGTATGATGTCACATTCCAACACATTCTAAATATGGACTATGAAATGAAGAGTCTCTATTCACTTGAAATAGAAAGGATCCTGGTCCAACTTAACATAACCACGTAATTTTGCTTTTTTAATCTCGTCCATTAATGTTTAAAATGGATGGTAAAGATGGTATATGAGCAAGTACGTGTTATGGATTATTTCTCTCTACATATATACCGAACACTTTTTGTTATTTTCACAACAAAAGTGTCGCTGTAGATGTATAGATAGCGACACTTTTGTTGTGGATTATTTAACAATTTCATATATATATATATATATATATATATATATATATATATATATATATATATATCAAATTGTGACTATGTAGACTTACATGAGCACCGCATCTTGCATATGCATGGTTCAAGCAAGATCTAGCTAGCGACCATGATTTAATAACATGTTGTCCGTCAACACTGTGCTGATATACACAAATCTTCCATTCGCAGCATCATGTTGTAGTAGGCAAGTTGCCATGCATCCACAACACTATATTGTGGTAGTAAAGTCTTTCTCCATAAGATTCTGTTGCGATACGAAAGTCGTGTTTTTACATTGTAACCGTCAGATCTTAATAAGAAAGGCGTAAGAAAAATGAACGTCGTGTTTTTAACCTCCGAAGACATGTAGTATAAAATCTTAAATATGAACAATGTGATCATACGTTGGACGAATCAGAAGTTGAGTTGGAATAGGCTTTCGGGTCGGTATATTTTCAAAGTGGCATAACTTTTAATCCAAAAAAAGTTATGGAGCCCATTACATCTTAAATCAAACTTATTTATCTTTTTAATTTTTCTTATCCTAATTGATGTTGGAGAGTAATTTATGGCTATAAATATGCTTCCTAATGTTTCTGAGCAATTACGTTTTATTAATTAATTGAGATTATCTCTTTTGTTCTCTTTGTCGGTTCATTATCTTTCTTGTAGATTTAATGATTTTATATTCTGTGTTCGTGTTAGTACGATAACTAATCATTACGTTTGTATTACAACGTTAATATCGAACTATAATTTACTGCGTCAGAATGTATCAATTTCAGTTAGGGTTTTCACTATTTGCATTTCTTGATGGAACCGGTCGAATAGCTCAAATCACCTGTGAGAGACCCCTAATTAAAGTTTATACATTGAAACTTTAATTTAATCGATGTCAAACTTCAAATGTGGACAGGACATGAAGGTGTAACATGATGCCTTATACCTCAATCACCCCCGTTAGATGGAATTACCAGCATGAATATATCATCCATAATGCAATCTGGCATATCATCCATAAGAAGAATAAATCTAATGAAATGCCTTACAAAAAAAAACATGTCAGTATTACTAGAATATATACACGTGCAAGGTATTTCGATCATCAATTCAAAACTATGACAATATATACCGCATCAAAGGACAGGTTGTAAATTGATCCAGGCAAGAATGAATTTTGCGTACTTTAAAAGTACCTGAAACTAATCCATTTCATTTTTTTGATCTTGTTGTTTCTTCAGTATTCCTTTATCCTTTAAGAATTTATCCGTTAAGTGTCATGGATCATTTGTCACTTCTTTTGTGGCAATCCTCAATGCATAATATAAATCTGATGTTATTAAATCTGATCATTATATAGAGGATAGTATGGTTATGGTAGCAAAAGCTATTTGGCTGTGACAATGGTCCAAAATGAAGTTTCTCTTGGAAATTTTGTTAATAATTACATATTTTTGTCATTTTATCAAATTTCTTTAGTGGGACAATTTTTTGTTTCAACATTTCTTAATAAAACTTAAGATTGTTTTGGGTATTTTTGTAATATCTTAATTCCATGTCGAAACATGTGAAAAGAATTTGTCTGTATATAAGAAAGGGGAACACTATTTACACATGTGTTTTTAATATTTTCACATGATTTCTTCTCACATGAAAGTGGAACCCAATGTATGCTCATGTGAAAATATCAAAAATATATGTGAAAATAATAATTCTCATAAAAAATTAATGTACTAACAATAGTACATTTAGTTAAGACCTTTTGGAGTAGTGGTTCGACGCACTATTTCAATAGTACAGTGTGTGTATATATATATATATATAAAATTTTAATTTCCTTTAAATTTTAGATTTTTTTCCTCTTCTAATATGTAATGTCGTGCAGTCTTAAATTAATTTTATTTACTGATTTACATATAAAATATGCTATGAATAATTGATATGGAATTGAGTATATTTATCCTAAATTATTTTTATTTATATAGTTCATATGTATTATATATATATATATATATATATATATATATATATATATATATATATATATATATATATAAGAGCAGGGATCTTTTTTTTCTTTCTAATTGTATTTTCTTGTGTATTTACGTTTTTTTAATAGGATGCAAAAAAATATTCATAATTATTTTACGAACCCCAGTAATAATAAATGTCCTCGATTCTATTCTACTCAATAGTTAGTAAATAGTTGCTTAATTACATTGAAAAAAACGTATTTGATATCACTAAAAATGAGACGATTGTAGAAAAAAAAAACAAGAAACTGGACTTCGAAAAACAAATTTATAATGATTTTAATATATTTTTAATGAACTCTATATTTGGTGAACTATTCATTGTTATTATATTTTCCTGTCAATTTTTTAATTATTTTTAATTATAAGGGTGACCATCCTAAATAAAAATCTTGGATAAGCCACTGACCACAGCCATACAATTTTCTTAATTTGGAAGTAGAAAAAAAGTGATTTTTCCTCATCTTTCTATCCTTGCCTAAAATGTGATTAGTCGGTAATTAGTTAAAAGAAAAAACAGAAACTAAACTAAACTATTTTATCCCTTTGGGACCACGTACACGAGGGAAAATGATTTCATTTCTATTTTCTTATTCATTCCCCACAAACAAAATTGATTTTGGCAAGAAAACTATTGGAGAACTAGTAGCTCTGACATGTCTTCCAATTGAATTAAAACTAAGGTTTTAATGTATTCATGGTTCACATATTATATTACAAATTAAGATGCTAATATGCTATTGCTTTTTCCTTCTCGCATGATCGAGAACTCAGTTCATTTTATTTGAGAGGACTTGTGAAATGCATTGGCATATCATCCATAACAAGAATAAACCTAATGAAATGCCTTAAAAAAACATGTCAGTATTTCTAGAATATATACATGTGCATGGTATTTGGATCATCAATTCTAAACAATGATGATATATATACAGCATCAATGGATAGGTTGTAAAGTTTATGATACAGAATTTTGTGTACTTTAAAAGTTCTTGAAACCGATCCATTTCATTTTTTTTATGATCTTAGAGAATAATAATACAGTGGAAACAATAGCTAAAGAAAAAAAAACAAAAGAAGACAATCACACAAAACATAGAATTTATGTGGTGCATCCAAACGTTACTACCTTAGGAAATTTCGTACATTTAACAATTGTAGTATCACTTCCTTACATAACATACCGACCCTATGCTCCAGGCACAAATCCAATTACCTCTTGGGTAGCTTTACAATCACTTTTTAATTAAAGTTTAGATCAAAATTCTTTCAGTATTTCTTTATTGTTTAGGAATTATCCCTTTACTGCCATATTGGATTTCTAAATTTTTATGTATGTAAATCTTATTATATAAAGGATAATAAACTTATGTCTTGAAAATCATGTTGTCAATGATATAGTTGTCATTTTATCAATTTGGTTAATGGAACAATTTTTTGTCCTCACCATTTCATTACTTAAACTTGATCGTTTTGGGTATGTCAACCTCAGCCATATACATATACATATTTTCCCCTTATAAATAGAAAGTAAAAACAAGAAAAAGATAGAAAAAAACAAAAGAAAAAGTGAATTCCCCTCATCTGTATCTCCTTGCCTAAAATGTGATCATTGAAAAAAGAGATATACCAAACTATATAACCTAAACTATTTTATCCCTTTGGGACCAAATACACCAGGGAAAGTGATTTCATTTCTATTTTCTTATACATTCCCCACCAACAAAATGGATGTACACTCGAGCGCTGACATGTCTTCCATTTCAATTCAAACTAAGGTTCTTATTAATTCATGGTTCAGACATTATGTAACAAAGAGGCTATTTCTTAATTTTCCCTTCTCATGAGAGAGTGTATTGGGTTCTTTTTATTTGAGAGGATAAATTGTGAAATTAGCAAATAAACTTGGCACTTCTCTTGGTAAAGTTAATATTGAGATGTTGACAGGAATAGACTGAATCAATTGTACCCCTTTTACCACTCACAGAGTGGCACTTTTGTCTTTTTCTTTTCCTTTCTACTTATATGAATGTCTATTATTGGAATTCAAATTTATTGTCCCAACTAAGGCGGTAAAATGAGCAAATAGTTCGGGCTTGATTCGTATTCGCTTGACTAAAAATTCGATTCGAGCTCGACTCGAAATATAAATAATTCAAATATGAGAAAATTTTAAAGTTCGATAAATTACTCGAAACTCTTCAAATTGTAATTTTCTATTGATACTCAGATCATATTCGTTCCAAAAAGTTCAAACTATTCGATTCGAGATCGTACTAGACTCGGTAGCTAAACGAGTCTCAATGAAACTTTATTTTATACTCAATAAATTTTGTGAACCAAATATGAGCAACTCTCAGTTCGACTCGTTTCATTTACACCCTTAGTCCCAACTCAAATCGCATCTTATATCGCTTCTTCTATAGTGATGTTAGCTAATTAATGATCTTTATCCATTTACGTACAAAGTTAACTGTAAATAAGTAAATAAATTATACTTAAATACTACATGATGGGATGGATAGGAGATGAGACGATATTTGTTAAATTTGAAATATCTAATGTACTAATAACCCTATATATATGTTAATTATTTCCTATTAAAATTAATTTGAAGGTAAGAAGTTTATATGGTGCTGTTATGCTTGATCAAGTGTTAATTTCAAGAGATTGGATCATTTTGTTTGACAATTTTTACCTTCGACCTCTGGCAAAGGGAACCTTTTTCATATTCTACTGAACTGTTGGTGGGCATGGCGGCCGGGTATGGACTTCAATTTTGGTTGGTGACACATGGAGTCATGGAGATGGTGATTCCGGGCTCTATTTTTAAATTCCTTCCATGGGGACTGAATCTGTTTGCGGGAAGGAGAGGTAAATGGGGTAGTAGTGCGTTATTGTGTATACATTATGGTCTATTTGGGAAGCTAGCTAGGAACCTTTCAGATTTTTCAGCGGAAAATTACATATATGCTGGACGAAAATTGTGAAGTTTAAATATTTTTTGTTGGAGTCTAACTATTGATTTGGTGAAGAGATGTAATGCTCATAAACGGTTAAAGGAACCGTGGCTTTATGTCTAGGTGTGATCAGTATTTGGTTTGGTGCATGTTCTCTATGTTAACGTTTACATCCAAACCTTTTGGATTGATATTAATAAAATTACTTTTGCCAATAAAAAATGCATAAAAAAATATAATAAGATAAATAACATGCATGAAGCTTTATATGAATTCTCAAAGTAGTGCGTTACTAATTTCTTAATTCCGTCACATTAGCAAAAGTCCCACTGCTTAAGAAAGGAGAGTATATACCTAGAGCTAGAGGCACAGACCAAATAATATATGCTGATGAGAAGGCCTACTTGAGCACTGATCAATTCACAATTTCTCATATTGTAGGGAATTTCTCAAGGGTGGTGTCTCCTCATTTTGAAAAGTCTGCCTTGGCTACTAGCTAGTACGTACCCAAGTAGTAATTATTTTTAACTAGGCATTGGAAAAATATGACCCAAGTTGTGGCTGATAAATTTATCAATTTGGTGAAAGAAAGTGTGCACCCAATATAACAAGTTGAGGCTTTAATACATCCAAAAAAGGCAAATAATTATATCCCACCAAGATAAAGAAGCTCGGATGAAAATGTCTACAGTTTCCTAAGGTTTAATGGGGCTCAGTGCACACCAGCTATCAACTTGAAGCTCAGCAGTGTGAAACAGGTCAAATTTACACTTGAAAGTGTGGAAAAAATTCTTGGAGATGGAACAAATTCGGTTAAAAGGGTTGCAAGTTGAATAGTTGATTTAACTTTCACCATCTACACTAGTACTTGAGAGGAATTCTTGGATTTTGCTGTTGTGTATGGATCTAAAGTTAGAATCCACTTGGTCATCTAGCAATTTCAGCCCATCAATTTTTGCACCAACTTTTTTTTTTGTACCCAAAATCGTACAGCACGCATAAAAATGTTCATAACATGCATGAAGTTTGAGACATCTATAAATTTGAGACATCAAGCCTGTCATCTCCACAAACATCACATATCTCTCTTTCTCTCATTCTATTTTTTTAGTGCATGCAAACTTTCTAAATTTCCATAATTTATCAATGGAGTCGCGGTGGTTTGTGACATTAATGGAGAAGTTACAAGCCAAGGTGATTGAAGTTGCTAGAATGACGAAGAAGCTAGGGAAAGACGATCCCAGACGAGTTATTCACTCGCTAAAAGTAGGATTAGCACTCACATTAGTCTCGTTGTTCTATTATTTTCAGACTCTTTATGATAGCTTTGGTGTTTCTGCAATGTATGCTGTGATGACTGTTGTGGTAGTCTTTGAATTCTCTGTTGGTAAGTACTAGCTCATATATACTAGTTAGTTCTACTAACTATAAAAATATTTATCTACAGTATTTTTATCTTTAGTGTTCTCATAATAGCTTATGTAAGCCAATAGATTTTATAAATAGTTGTTCTTATACATTTACATGCAGGTGCTACACTTGGAAAAGGCTTAAATAGGGCATTAGCGACACTTTTAGCTGGTGCTCTTGGTGTTGGAGTTCATCATTTGGCTTCTATATCTGGAAAGACTAGTGAACCCATAATACTAGGAATTTTTGTATTCTTTCAAGGTAATTTATATTCATGCACTATATATATATAGTCCTATCAATAAAAAAAGTTGTATTCAAATTCGTTGTCACACCTCTTGTCTCATCTGTTGTCCAATTTTATGTAAATTGTAGATAAATAGATAAGGTGCTTATGTGGTAGTAGTACATAGTTGTGGAACAGTACCTAGAAGAGACATACAATATGACAACAGAATTCGACTCTAAAAAGGCGTGAAAGTATTTTCTGTTAATTATGGTGCATGTATTTAATTAATGTTATTTAATTTATGCAGCTGCCCTAATAACGTTTGTAAGATTCTTCCCCAAAATCAAGGCTAGATACGACTATGGAATGTTGATATTCATCTTGACATTTTGTTTAGTATCTGTATCTAGTTTTCGAACCAATGAAATACTAGAGCTGGCTCACAAGCGGCTATCGACCATTCTCATTGGTGCTGCTACCTGTGTAATTGTGTCCATTTTCGTATGCCCTGTATGGGCCGGTGAAGATCTTCAAAACCTAGTTGCTCTCAACATTGAAAAGCTTGGAACTTTCTTGGAAGGTATGTCTTCCATACGGGTTTATAAAGTAATGTGAGATGCATGGTGTTGCATAAACATGAACTGATATGTTTGGAACTTGCAAAACTTAATTGAGAGAAAACGGTATGAAAAGAAAAGAAAAATTTAAATTAAAAACATAGGGAGCTTTTGTTTAAACCATTTATTATATAATATTTTTATATGAATTGAAATATTATTATTTTAGAATTATAGCTGATTAGATTTACCTTATTAAGCTAGTTTTTTTTTTTTTATTATTATTTTATATTAGTTTTTTCAAATTTCAGGCGCGCATCTTAATTAAGCACATTATATGATCTCCACTTAATGAAACCTACTTAATATGGTTGTTAGTTTGAACATTAGCATTTACCATTAATTAACATAATATTTTGTAGGATTTGGAGATGAATATTTCAAAACATCCGAGCAAGAACAACTCAAGGATAATACGGCATCATTTATGCTGGGTTACAAAAGTGTTCTTCATTCAAAGAACACTGAGGAAACACTGGTGAGTTCATTAAAGAGTTCTCTCAGTTTTCATCTTTATTTATGTGAAGAATAATAAAATGTAAGACGTACGTATTTCCTTGATTTGGCATGCAGGCTAACTTTGCAAGATGGGAGCCAGGTCATGGGCCGTTCATGTATTGCCACCCTTGGAAACAATACCTGATAGTTGGTGCCTTAACTCGCCAATGTGCCTACCGCATTGAAGCTCTTAATGGCTTTCTCAACTCGGATAAACAAGTATTATATGGAAACTTTATCCACGTTCAATCTAGATATAGACTAATTTTAATGTGTTACGGTTTCACAAAAAAATAATGCTACTATCACATAAATTCTTTCGCATAATTTTCACATACACACACATACATAATGCGGGTCCCGCATGTCAGACCCCCACAGTATGTGTGTGTGTGTATGTGAGAGTTATGTGATAGTTTTTATGTGATAGTAGCATTGCTCTTCACAAAATAACAGTCGCATATTGAAAATTAAAATAAGTTTGTGATAACTTAAAATTCAAAATTGATAAGCTTAAAAACACTTTTGTGATATTAACATTTTAAATTTTGAAAAGTGAACTCCTATCCTTTTGTTGCGCTTGTGAGTTTAGAGGGATTTGATGAGAAGGGAAAGTATAGGAGGGGAAGGGACGAGAAGAAATTATAATTTTCCCTTATCATGTTTGTGAGTTTTAGAAAGGAAGTGAAGGTATGAGATTTTAATTATATATTTTTTTCGTTTGTGAGTTTAGGAGATTTAAATTTTTAAACAATAAAAACTAAGTTTACTTTATAATTTTAAGAAAGTTAAATGCTCAAAAGTGTTTTTAAGCCAAATTGACATGATTTAATATAATTTCAATAAATATAATCGTTAACATTATTAATGTATTGCTTTAAAAATTAATTAAATTCATATTAATTTTAAATTTAAGGATCCGTTTAGAGTGTATTTGACACCAACTTCATCCTAGTAAATTTTATAATTTGTTATTGTATTGATTATAAAAAATGTTACATTGATAAGTTCTATAGTTTTTTTATGCATTGATTAATCTAATATTTTTTATAAGTAATGTAATGAAATACTATATGAATTAACTTACTAAAGTGAAGTTGCCATAACCGGATCCAATCTTCCACATCCAAAAAAGTCAAAATGTTGTTGATATGATGAATGTGTGTTCCCCCACATAGTTTTTGTACGTACATCTTTAGTGGATAAAGCGTCTGAAATCATATCATGAACTTTGGAACAAGCGGTATAATATATCAATACATATATAGACAAAATAATACAGCAATGTATAGTAAAAGAAAAGGTTATTGAAAATTTTCTCGTATCAATGCAGATGCCTGAAGAAATCCGTCGAAAAGTTCAGGATATATTCACAAAAACAAGCTTGGATTCTGGGAAAGCAATGAAAGAACTAGCTATTGCTATCAAAACAATGGCTACACCATCTTCTTCTGATAATTCCCATATTGCAAACTCAAAAATGGCAGCAGAAACCCTCAAATCCCTACTAAAATCAGACTTATGGAAAGACGTTGAATTCGTTCAAGTGATGCCGGTTGCCACATTAGCATCTGTACTAATCGAAATAATAATCTGCGTCGAAAAAATTACAGAATCGGTGCATGAACTTGCTTTGCTTGCACAATTCAAGAATGTAGACTTGCCAGTTAAGAGTTATTGTCCTGAAGTTGTGAATATTATGGTTAATGGATCAGCTGCAGCCAGCTAGTTCAGAACATGGAATTTCCTCCGGTTCAAGGAATAGTTGATACAAGGAAATGTAAATAAATGTTGCTAAGAGTTATTGTGAGTATGGGTATATTGAGCTAAAAGCTCATTCTTTTTCATTTTTCTTTATGTTCGGATCTGAATATTGAAGTTATGTAAAAGTTCCTTCTTCTACTTTCTATCGATTGTTGATTCGCTAGCTACTAAATGACGCTAAAAATTAATTAGTTTTCACTTTTATTTATTCATTTTTAAAAAGTAACCTTTATATATGTGTGTTTTTGTGTGTGTGCGAGAGAGACGGTAGTAATTCATAACAAATGGTTGATATGAACAATACTATTCTAGCAAGCGCATCTATCACCGTCCAATGCGAGATTTAACAACCAAGGTTAATAGAAATTAAACCAATTCCACTACTAAGAAGAGCGGTAGGCAAAAAAAATGAATATCAGTCTCTACTCTTAGTAGAGGTAGGAAGGAATATCTTAAATACCATCACTTTAGTTAGATTTAAATAATTTAATATATTTATTTGTAATGTAATTTATATTAATTAAATCAAATTGTTTTACGTAAAATATGCAGTTTAAATTTTAAATAATCAAATTGTCACAATAATTGACAATGTTAAATTTTATTACTTAAAAAATTATTTATATAAATAAATACATTGAATATAATTGACAATGTTAAATTTTATTACTTAAGAAATTATTTATACTGTTTGTCGAGTTTGGTTATAGACAATTTACGTACAAGTATACACGATCAACAAGTATATAGTAGTAAGTAGAGTGTCGATCCCACGAGAAATATGCTAATAATATTAACCAAATACTAATTTTGTATCAATTCAATAATTTTATTTAAACCAATGAATTAAAATTATAAAACCAAACTAAATTAAATAAAACTAAACTACTAATTAAGCAAGGATATATGTAAACCAGATTTAAAAGTTAAGATTACAATTTTTCCCAATGTTTCATCTATATAAACACCTTCACGACTCTCTTTTCAATTAATTAATCATAACTAATCGTTAACCAAAAATTCACAAATATTATTTAACAAACATCTTCCGATGGTTAGATGAAAATATCTCTTATAATTAAATCGTTATATATACCTATGTGAAATAACTTAGAACATAAAACATATAGTTATATTCCTATCCTATACAAAAATTATGATATTCAATTAAGAACACACGTTATCATATCTAGATTTGACCCTAGAATTCATCTTCCAATTTCATCTAAGTTATCACAATAATTGCTAGCTAGACAATCACACATAAGCACAAATTAAATTAAATATGATAAACGATTTATATATGATCAACAATAATCAAAACGTGAGAAAATCAATTTATACTAAATATTGGGTTCTATTATAATCTTAATTAAAAAGTTAGTTCATAACAAAGTTGGGGAACATCAACTTTTAGTTATAATTTTGTACTTTTTGCTTCCAAACATCAACTTCAATGCCTATCTTTCATTATCCTAAAAAATAAAATAAAAATACATAAAAGTAATAAAAAATACTTAAAAACTCACAAATCATTAAGCTAAAAATTAATACTGAATTTACAGGTATAAAACTCACTCATCAAATATTTTCAAATTAACTTAAATATTTGTTTATCCTCAAGCAAAACACTAAGTACAAAAACTAAAAAAAAACTAAATCTAAGTAGCAACTATCTCGTGCAACAAATCAATACGAATTTTAAAAATGGCTTCAATGATTTCTTTAATCGATAACTCAAGCAAAATTTCAAGAACATGCAAAGTCTAAAATTTCAACATATTCATCAGCTTCACATCTACTAATGATCCTTTACGTGCATGTGTGCATCCAAATGTTCAAACAAGTCATAACTCATATAAGATTATATAATCACATACTTCATAAAAGATTTTCAATATCAACTCTAAAAAACTTGCTTATCACATCAATCTCTCCTAGTGAATCAAAAGGATTTTTGTTTTGTTTTTTCTCTATTTTTTTCTTCTTTTATTTCCCTTCCCAAGTATTAAACTCCTTTTTTTTCTTTTTCTAGTGAGTGCATTTTCTGCTCCATCTCACTTCTTATTAAACAAGTGCGTTTTACACTCCATCTCGTTTCACGGGTTTACGAGTTAGTGCATTGTACGCTCCATCTCAATCCACCACATGATACAATTAATCAACTCAGGAAGGTTTTTCAAAATTTTCAAAACTTTCAAAACTTTCAAATAATCCAAAATTTCTCCCAAACTTATGTTAATGGCTAAATTTCGCTTCAACAGATGCTCAAATAAATTTTTAAAGTTTTAATGATATCTCCCACAAGCATTTAACTATATAATTTTTTCTAAGTCCCAACCAGCTAACATATGAATATGTGCTTTCAAGTGCAAAAGAATCATAAACAGTGTAAAACTAACTAATAAGTCAAAATATAGATTAAAATGTTTCTCAATTCCACAAGGGTTAATTTTTTTATTTTTTTATTTTTTTATCAGCCATCATCAAATAAAATCAATCTATTGCTCTAATAACATAATATGCATGCTCAAGTACTAAATAATACAAAACAAATTAAACCACACCCCCAAACTTAAACTAAACATTTTTCTTAATGACTAAGATAAAAAAAAAATTAAAGTAAAGGACTTTCCACGAGAACCGGCTGAATGGCCACGTCAGTGTTCTCGTCTAGTGAGTTTGGAGCGTTTTTCGATTCGTTCAATACTTGGATTTGAAAACAATTGACACAACTAATTAAAATGCAAATAAAATAAATAAACTAAAATACAATCTAATAAAAACACAAATTAAACATGGGTTGCCTCCCAAGAAACGTTTGGTTTAGAGTCGTCAGCCCGACTATTCAATTCTCTATCCAATTCCCCTTTGAAAATTGATTAACATGTTTGTCAGGTGCAAGATAGCATTTGTGGGCTCCTTCAATCCTAGATGATGATTAACATGTCCAACGCTTTCACTCCACCATGGCTTCACATTTATGCTAGCTCACATGTCACATGAAGCTCTATCGACCAAATGACTACCAATTGTGCAAGGGATTGTAAAGTTACCCTTTGATGAAAAATGTAATACCCTGAATATTTATAAGGCTCGAAAATATAATCGTATATGATTAGAGGATAATTTTAGTAACCTGAACTATGTGTTATGTGATTTCATGGTATAACGATGAAATATATTTGAAAATATTTTTTCGGGAAAAAACGTAGAAAACGT
Organism: Panax stipuleanatus; assembly: GCA_020205555.1. Taxonomy (NCBI): domain Eukaryota; kingdom Viridiplantae; phylum Streptophyta; class Magnoliopsida; order Apiales; family Araliaceae; genus Panax; species Panax stipuleanatus. The sequence continues at coordinate 107,888,761 of CM035123.1, forward strand.
CGTGCTTAGAAATTTTTCATCGACGAGCTTGGGGATATATCCGTAATGACAAGCTACTTTGTCGTGCTTCGGGGTTAAGCAACTTGTAAGTTACTTAGGAAAAAACCCTAAACAAGCTACTTGGATTAAAACCCTAATCAACCTAGTGAAAATCCTAATTAAGGTTAAGTTAAACTAGGTTATAAAACTAATCCAAGTGAACACACCAATAACAACTAGAGAAATTTAAACAAAACCATAACTAACCAATAGAAATCAAGGTCAAGGATTTGGGTCGAAGTGAAATGCCATTGACCAATCAAAACTATGATCCAAGTGAAGAAAACCATAATCCTTGTGAACAAAACCAACCCTAGCATGTCAAGCGTGTCATGCACCTAAGCTAGATATTTTAGGAGGCAAACATGTTAAAATGTCCATAAAACCCTAACCTTGTTAGCCTATAAATACCAGCCTTCATCCATTATTTAAACATACGAAATATACACTTCAAACACTCCCAAACCAAGCTAGAATAATCACTATCAGAATTTATTCCAAGATCCAAACAATCAAAGTTTAAAGCTAGCACTTCAAGAGGTTGAACGAAGGAACTCGAATTAGCGTAAACATTCGAAGTAAAATAAGAAAGTCTTCTATTCCTTTGCATTCCATGGAACAACGTGTTCTATTTTTAAAGCAAGTCTTCTATTCCTTTGCACTCCATACAACAACGTGTTCTATTTTTAAAGCAAGTCTTCTACTCCTTTGCACTCTGTGCAACGTGTTCTATTTTTATGCAAGTCTGATTTATCCAAATTTATATTAATTATTTTGTATGATATTTATGCACTTTGTGCAACAACATGTTATAAATTGAACGTTTATTCGTGAAATACTGAATTGATATATTTCTTTATATAAGCTATTTAGTCAAACCAAATTATTTTGGGGTGACCTCTGCACGTAACGTAAACTGAGATAAACAACCCTTATTCATTGGGGTAAATATGATGTGGCGGGTAACCGAATTAAACATTGTTCAAGAGTAGTCCAATGTAGTATATGTTATGCATAACATAGGATGTCGTTAGGTTTGATGTCCTATAGGTATCCACTGCATGGTTCTACGTTGAAAGAAATACGAACATTAGTTCTTGGTTTAATTACCATTCAACTTTGCTATGTTAAAACAATTGTGATATCTTTTGTTGAGCTTCTATTTTTAAAATTAGAATAGTTATGAATCTCTTAGACTTGCTGAACAATTTTAAGCTCATTCTTGCAAATATTCTTTTAAATTTAATTTGCAGCTAAGTAAGTATTACTAGAAGAGTGACAGTAAAGAAAAGACTAAAGAAGAAAGTCATTTTATTATTGTCTTCTTCTGTGATGTAACGTTGTAATGGCTTTGTGATGTAATAGAAAATTATAAAGTATACGATTTTGGAATAAAGTATATATATGATGCAAATTTTTTAATAAATAGAGTTTTTACCAAGTATATGTTGGTGGATGTTAAGAAAGATGATGGTTAGTCAGCACTAGATCCGTTGTAGCGATCGAGTGCACAGATTTGGGAGCGTGACATTTTGGTATCAAAGTTGTAGGTTATAGCTCTAGGGTAACCTTAGGATATAACCTTATGGAAATTGATTGGAGATAGTAAGAGATAAACTCATATAGAGTTTTAAGTGATAAAATGATGGATTAAGAAAATTCAGAGCAAGTAAAAAGAATATTGGGGATAACTAAACTGTAATTTCGAGGACAAAATTTTTAAAAGGAGGGGTGAATGTAATACTACGAATATTATAAGGCTCGAAAAATATAATCGCACAGATTAAATGTTAATTTTAGTGACCTAAACTATGTGTTATGTGATTTCATGGTATATCGATGAATTATATCTGAGAAAAAAATTCGAGGAAAAACACAGTAAACGTCATTCTTAAAAATACGAGCTTGGGGATATATCAGTAATGACAAGCTACTTTGTCGTGCTTCGAGGTTAAGCAACTTTTAAACTACTTAGGAAAAAACCCTTAAACAAGCTACTTGAATTAAAACCCTAATCAACCTAGTGAAAATCCTAATTAGGGTTAAGTTCAACTTGCTTATAAAACCAATCTAAGTGAACACTTTTGGACCAATCATAACCAAGAAAAACTTAAACAAAACCACATAAATCTAACCAATAGAAATCATGGTCAAGGATTTGGGATCCAAGTGAAATGCCATCAACCAATCAAAATCATGATCCAAGTGAAGAAAATCATAATGTTTGTGAACAAAATCAAACCAAGCACGTCAAGTATGTCAAGCGTGTCAAACACCTAAACTAGATATTTTAGGAGGCAAACCTGTTAAAATGTCGTAGAGCTAAAGCTATGTACGAGTTTTTACCAAGTATATTTAAGTATGTGCTGGAAACCATCCGAGTCATCAACGCGCCTTCAATTTCGAGTAAATATATACAATATGATGGTGACGCCGGGCTGGATAATGATTATCTTGCGGGCTGAGATGGAATGAACTTCACAGATAGAAGAACAAGAGATTCACCGAATAAACACAGAAAAATCTCTCTAATGTGTATATAATATATTTATCAAAATCAAAAAGTTTTTAATTCTAACCCACATGCCGGGTTTATATAACTTTACCAAAACTTTATCCCCAAGGCATAGATCTGCCCAAGCTACCCGAAAATAACTAACAAAATCTTCTTAAAGATATGGAAAAGATTTGCCTTGAAAAAAAAAGAAATAAATCCTAACAAACTTCCTTATAAAATAAAAGGAAATAACAATGGAAATAATTATTTAGACTTCCGGATCACGACGCCATATTTTTCGAAGTCGAAGCCATGAACCCTACGAACCCTTCTGCCGCCTTGAGCCCGAAGTCGATTTGAGATCGAAGCCGAAGTCATCAATGATTCTTTCGGTGACGATCAGCTAATTCGTGATATTTCAAGGTCGTTAACAAGTGATCTGATAGTTCGCTCTCTTTGGCCTCTTCGGTCTGGGATCCTCCTGCATCAGTTACCCCGAGTTGGAAAGAATTTGTCCTCGAGTTCTCTTTTGATTCATTGGGCCGATCGAAACAAAGGCTCAAATGTTTGACGTTGCAAACGTCCGAAGTCCTCAGATGACTAGGAAGGCGTGGCCGATAAGCATTGTTATTAATCTTATGTAGAATGTCACAAGGACCAATTTTTCGTTCCATCAGTTTGCTATATTCACCAAAAGAAAAACGGTCTCGAGTCAAGACAGCCCAAACAAAATCTCCAACTTCAAAAATAACTTGGCGCCGATGTTGATCGACTCGATCCTTGTACTTAGCATTATTTTTGGAGATGAATTTGTACACTTGATCATGGATACTCCGAATATGATCTGTTATTTCTTCTGCTTTGGGATGTATCCGACCAATCTGAGGGATCGGAACCAAATCTAGGACTCCAAAAGGGTTCTGCCCACAAACGATCTCAAAAGGATTCATGTTAGTATAGTCCGGTTCTTCGAACGATTATAAGCGAACTCTGCTTGAGAAAACGTCAAATCCCATTGCTTCGGTTTGTTCCCAGCCAAACATCTTAACAGATTGCCTAAGCTTCTGTTTACCACTTCGGTTTGGCCATCAGTTTGGGGATGATAGGCACTACTGAAATTTAACTTCGTTCCAAGTTTCTCCCACAGACTCTTCCAAAAGTTGCTTATAAATTTGGTATCTCGATCATAGGTATTAGACTCGGGAATGCCATACAAACGTACAATCTCCTGAAGATAAAGATGGCTGATCCGAACGGCATCCATTGTGTAAGACCCCAGCTTTTATGAATAAAGATTTAATTTTCTTTATATATTATTTCGAAATAGTAAGGTGTTGATTTGATAAATGTGAAAAGTTATGGGTGAAATGTGCAAATATTTTAAAATGAGAAAGTGGTTATAAAATATTCTTGTTGTTGGGGAATACTCATTTAGTCGTGGAATATTCTTGTTGTCGAAAAATATTCGTACGACGGCGCAGCTATTTGTGGGCCCCACAACGGAATAACTGTCGGATAGAGAAAGCGACAGAAATAACCTTTTTATAAAATAACGGCGTAGTTGTTACTTGAAATACCCGGTGGTTAAAATACAGTAATACGCGGTGTTGCACAGTAGCACACGATATTGCATAGTATTTTGAATTATTGATTCTTACGTAAGAAGTCACTACTCAATTATTGTTACAGTAATTACTATTCAATATTTTATATTATTGATTCAATAATTGCATGATATTTTATTGATTCAATAATTGCTACGTTGATATTTTATATCAATAATTGCTACGTTGCTATTTTATATGATTGATTCAATAATTGCTACCGTTGATATTTTATATGATTGATTCAATAATTGTCACTGCACAGTATTCCACATTATCAACTCAATAATTCATATTATTTGAATAATATTATTAGATAGCATTATTGACAATGTCTAAGGAAGTTCTGTCTAGGAGGGGTTATTTAATTGCGCGTCAGTAAGGAGAAGTCCTTATCGAAAGGCCCCCTCTTTCCTGAGAACGACCTGGTTGTTAATATTGTAGTTCTGTGATATTATTTATGAATAATTAATTATTGATTTATATGATAATAAAATATTTATTTTGTGTATATAAAAGAAGGAATTAGTGTTGATGTGTTTTTATCAGTATTTTGGTGTGAAAAATCATCCGTTTATGAAATTCAGATAATTTATGTTTGGAATTTGGAAAAACTTCCTTCTACAAAGTTGTAGAGAATTAAATTTCCTATAAAAAGGATATAGAATTTGTATTTTTCTGATAAAGGAGCTATTTATTATGAATTATTGAAGTTTCAGAAATAAATATTTTTATTAAAAATATGGGTGGGCCCCACTTTTGTTTTTTGTTGAAAAATTCTGATTTCTTACTTTGAAAGCAGCCAGGCGGCAGAATTTTTTTTTAAAAAAATATTATTTTATTAAAAAAATTTACTTTGGCATCCTAAGCTTTTCCTATAATTAGGGTGCTTAGGTTAGAATTGAAAATCACACCAGAATCAGAAGTTTTCTCTCTCTATAATATCGAGCGTATTTTTGTGAGTATTTAGATACTTTGAGTGTTACTATTCAGTGCAAGTTTTCTTCGGCCTTATATCCGATATTCCAGTCAGAAGTATTATTCTTTTGAGGTAAGGGATGTTATTTATTTCATAAATGATGTTATTCTTTTCAATATCATTATACCAAAATATTGTCATGGATTTTATTATGAAATTCTTACTTTTTCCGTCGGAGTTACTATTTACGTATACGACATTATTCACGAAAAAAAAATTAAATTTTCTTCTATTTGTCCAAATTGTCTGTTATGGTTACTATCTTTGATTGGATCTAAGTTTTGAGCTTTATTCTTGAATTTTGCTCCACAAAGTATTATTATGAAATATTCTTGAACTTTGATAAACTAAAATACGAATCCTTAATATTTGTTCTTTATATCACTGGATTCGTTATTGATATGGTTTTTCATCATCCTCAGTCCTAAAAGGTGATATAACTGAATATCTTTGGCCTGTAGAGCAAAGATGAATGATTACTTGATGAATATCTTTGGCCGTAGTGCAAAGATGGACAGGTGTTGAGGCGAACATGACCACTGGTGATACAAATGAATATCTTTGGCCCGTAGTGCAAAGATGAATATTTGATTTGAGATATATATTGATTGATGTTACAGGGATAAAATATTGATGATGGACTTTTAAATCATAGAAGATAGTAGACTTCATTCTCTACTTAACTCTTCTATTGAATGGTTATTTCTGCTGCGAATATTGATTTGAAGCTTGTTGTCAATAATATTTTATCTGAATTGTTGAAGACTAAAAATAATTTATTTTTCATTATCTTAGTCATAATATTCTTTACTAGGCTAGTTGAGCTCACCCTTTTCATCTATTGTCCTCTTCAGGAAATGAGAATGTTGCGGGAACTAGTCGGGGGACAGAGTGATGGTCCGAGTTAGAGCAGTAGTAGTCCTCACTATTTCTGATAAATAGTGTGATAATAATTGTAATGAGGACTTAGTTTGAATGTTAATATTTTCTACATATTTGTATTGACACTCACAGTTGTGTGGTCGTATTTTGCACGACCGTGTGATATAAAGTTTGTATTTGAATTCTATACCATGTATTTGGCGACTCAGAATGGGTTGGGTTGACTGGACCTATTCTGGGGGCGTCACAGTTGGTATCAGAGCTTAGAGATATGATCTCTGGCGGAGATCGGGGAATAGAACTAGAAGGGGAGAGACGAGTAAATCCTTCGCTAGTGTGTCCTACCTAAGCTTATGTGGTATTTAATTGGTCAGTCGGAGCATAGGGTTATTATGTGATATGTTAATTTGTTTAATTAACCCTTGTTTTATGGCAGTATTTGAGAATGGCAGCTGAGAATGTTAACAATGAAGTGAATGAGACCGTGGAGACACCTTTAATCACCAACCAGGAGAACGTGCAACAAGAAGGCAATGTTCATCCTGAAAACAACGCTGATCAGACGATAAACAATGAGATGTTTAGAAGTTTTTTGCAGTTCATGCAAAACCAAACGAGGGAAACTCATGTGCAAAATACAGGTGGAGATAATAACAACGCGCGAATTGTCACTGCCAAGCAGTTCAAAGAATTGGGACCACCAGAGTTTTTGGGAAAGCCGGATCCGATCAAGGCGGAGACGTGGATTAAACAAATTACCAAGATATTTGATGTCTTGGGATGCACGGAGGAACAGAAGGTTCCATTCGCCACGTTTATGTTCCGTGGAGAGGCAGATTACTGGTGGGAATCCGTGAAGCGTACCCAGCCTGCCGCACTCAAGATGTCTTGGGAAGCGTTCCAGAAACTATTCAATGACAAGTACTTTCCTGAAAGTATTCGTTATATGAAGGAGGTAGATTTTATCAGACTAGAACAAAACAACATGACGGTATCCCAGTACGAGGCTAAGTTCGCGGAGTTGTCCAGGTTTGCACCTCATTTGGTGGAAAATGAGGAACGTATGACGCGGATGTTTCTGAGAGGTTTGAAACCCGAAATACGTCAATACCTCATTTCTCACAAATTTTCTCTATATTCGGATGTAGTGAACAGGGCCCAGTTGTTAGAACGAGATAGTGATTATGTTCAACCGAGGGACCATAACCAAGGTCGTACCGGTGGCAGCAGTCATCGGAGTAATGACAACCAGCGGGGAGGAAAGTATGACAAAAGCGGTAACCACTCCGGTGGTAATAGTGGCCATGATAGTAGAAAAAGCGAATTGGGAGGAGATTTCAAGAAGAGAAGGTACAACAATGAAAACGTGAAGACGTCGACATCAGCACCAGCATCAACTGTTTCTAGGGGAGGAGAACGACCACCGGTCGTATGCTATAAATGCGGGAAAGAGGGACACATCAGCCTAAACTGCCCACAACAATTCAAAGCATGCTATAACTGTGGAAAAGAAGGACATATAGCTCGAGATTGTCCTATAGCGAAACCAAATCCAGCGGGGGTGGTGATTCCAAAGGCGGTTTCGGACAAGTCAAAGTCGGTGATTCCTGGAAGAGCGTTTGTCGTGACAACCCAAACGCGAGGAATCCACACGAGGTGATTACGGGTAAGCTAATCATAAACTCTTGCGAAGTTTACACCTTGTTAGATACCGGTGTTACCCATTCTTTTATTTCACCTGCTTGTGCTCAACGTTTGAACTTGACTTCTGATAAATTAGACTTTGACTTATCTGTTAAAACTTCATTGGGAGAAACCTTTGTTACATCCACAGTTTACAAATCTTGCTTGATTCAGATTAGTACCCTTACCTTACTTGTTAAATCACAGTTTACTTGTGATTTTAGGAATTGACTGGTTAACCACTTACCATGCCAAAATTGATTGTTTTCGTAAGGTTGTTAGTTTTCATATTCCTAATCAACCTGTTGTGCGAATCCAAACCACTAAAATCAGTCAATATCATTTCAAATCACAAGGCTATATTAAAAAACGGATGTCAAGCCTTCTTAGCTCATGTCACTGATCTAAACCAGAATACATCAGATTTAAATGATATTTCCATTGTTAATGAGTTTCCTGATGTATTTCCCGAAGAACTTCCCGGTCTACCCCCAGAACGTGAAGTTGAATTCTTTATTGGCCTTGAACCCGGTACAAAACCCATTTCTAAAACCTCATATCGAATGGCTCCTATTGAACTTCAGGAGTTAAAGGTCCAACTACAGGAGTTGTTAGACATCAGTTTTATTCGTCCTAGTACGTCTCCTTGGGGTGCTCCTGTTTTATTCGTAAAGAAGAAAGACGGGAGTATGCGACTTTATTTTGACTATTGGGAGTTGAACCATGTCACCATCAAGAATAGGTATCCGCAACCTCGTATTAATGACCTGTTCGACCAGTTGCAAGGAGCACAATTCTTTTCAAAGATCGTTCTTCGTTCTGGATATCATCAGCTGAAGATTAAAACTGAGGATATTCCAAAGACTGCCTTCAGAACTCGGTATGGGCATTATGAGTTCTTAGTCATGTCTTTTGGATTGACTAATGCTCCTGCTGCTTTCATGGATATGATGAACCGTGTATTCAAGGAATATTTTGATCAGTTTGTTGTTGTCTTTATTGATGACATCCTCATCTATTCTAAAAGCCGTGAAGATCATGAGCACCACTTGAAGCTGGTACTTCAAAAGCTTCGTGAGAACAAGCTATATGCCAAGCTGAAGAAATACGAGTTTTGGCTTGAGGAAGTAGCATTCCTTGGGCACGTGGTATCGAAGCGTGGAGTATCTGTTGACCCGACGAAGATTGAAGCAATACAAAGCTGGGAGTAACCTAAGTCGGTGACCGAAGTACGAAGCTTTCTGGGCTTAGCTGGTTACTATCGGAGGTTCGTAGAGGGATTTTCACGAATCGCTACTCCATTAACTCAGTTGACTCGAAAAGATACAAAATTCGTTTGGAGCGAGAAATGCGAGAAGAGCTTCCAAGAGCTCAAGAGAAGACTTATCTCGGCACCTGTTCTGACAATACCATCTGGTTCGGATAGATTTGTTAGCTACAGCGATGCTTCGGGCAAAGGGTTAGGATGTGTTCTCATGCAACATGGGAAAGTCATAGCCTATGCCTCGCGACAACTCAAAGAATATGAGAGGAATTATCCTACTCATGATCTAGAGTTGGCAGCAGTCGTTTTCGCGTTGAAGATCTGGAGACATTACCTGTACGAGGAGAAAGCGAAGATTTATACGGATCATAAGAGTCTTAAATATTTTTTCACTCAAAAGGAACTCAACATGTGGCAACGACGTTGGCTTGAGCTGTTGAAAGATTACGATCATACCATCCAATACCATCCTGGAAAAGCGAACGTGGTAGCTGACGCGTTGAGTAGAAGATCATATACGGGAATGAATGCGATGATGTCAAGTATACGCGTGGAACCAGCTTTGATTGATAAAATTAAAGCTACTCAAGCTACAGACCCGGAGCTGATAAAGATGAAGAAGAAGGTGCAAGAAAGTGCCATTCCAGAAGCAATAATCGATGAAGAGGGAATACTTCGAGTCAACTTCAGACTTTGTTTTCCTAACGATTCTGACTTGAAGCATAGAATCATGATGGAGGCACACAACACACCGTTTGCAATCCATCTTGGGAGTACTAAAATGTATCGTGATCTTCGACATATATTTTGGTGGAGTAATATGAAAAGAGAGATCGCGTAGTTTATTTCGAGATGTTTAACTTGTCAACGTGTAAAGGCGGAGCATCAAGTGCCGAAGGGTCCATTGCAACCACTGGAGATTCCGAAATGGAAGTGGGAACACATTACGATGGATTTCGTTACGGGTCTTCCCAAGGTTTCTCAAGGCATAGATGCGATTTGGGTTATTGTTGATAGATTAACCAAGTTTGCTCATTTCTTGCCGATACGAGAGACTTATTCCCTTGAACGTCTTGCTCATATGTACGTGAATGAGATTGTGAGATTGCATGGCATGCCAGTATCCATAGTTTCAAATCGTGACCCCAGATTTACTTCACGATTTTGGATCAGTTTGCAGAAAGCTATGGGCACGGATTTACGATTCAGTTCGGCTTATCATCCTCAAACAGACGGATAATCAGAAAGGACTATTCAAACTCTTGAAGATCTATTGAGACTCTGTGTTCTAGACTTCAAAGGGAGTTGGGATAAGTACTTACCATTGGTGGAATTCTCCTACAACAACAGTTATCAGGCAAGTATAGGTGTGGCTCCATTCGAAGCGTTGTATGGATGAAAGTGTCGCTCTCCAGTATGCTAGAATGAGGTGGGTGAAGCAACATTATTGGGACCAGAGTTGGTACGTATGACTACAGAAAAGATCCAAATGATCCGACAACGTATACAAACGGCACAAGATCGACAAAAGAGTTATGCGGATCTTCATCGAAAGGACATGGAATTTAATGTTGGGGACCATATGTTATTACGTGTTGCCCCATGGAAGGGATTTACGAGGTTTGGCAAGAGAGGAAAGCTCAATCCACGATTCATTGGTCCATTTGAGATTCTTGACCGAGTAGGAAATGTGGCTTATAGACTTGCTTTACCTCCAAGCATGTCTCGTGTTCATAACGTTTTTCACATATCCGTACTTCGTAAATATGTAAAAGATCCAAACCGCATTATTGAGTTAGAACCAGACGAGATAGCCGAAGATTTAACGTACGAGGAGGTACCTGTCAAGATCTTGGATAGGAAGGAGCATGTCCTACGCTCGAAAATTATACCTCAAGTTAAAGTTTTGTAGAGAAACCATGAAATTGAGGAAATGACCTGGGAGTTGGAATCAGAAATGAAAGTAAGGTATCCTCACCTTTTCGACATACCAGGTACGTACGTCAATTTCGAGGACGAAATTTCATAAGGAGGAGAGGTTGTAAGACCCCAACTTTTATGAATAAAGATTTAATTTTCTTTCTTTATTATTTCGAAATAGTAAGGTGTTGATTTGATAAATGTGAAAAGTTATGGGTGAAATGTGCAAATATTTTAAAATGAGCAAGTGGTTATAAAATATTCTTGTTGTCGGGGAATATTCGTTTGGTCGTGGAATATTCTTGTTGTCGGGGAATATTCGTATGACGGCGCAGCTATTTGTGGGCCCCACAACGGAATAACTGTCAGATAGAGAAAGCGACAGAAATAATATTTTTATAAAATAACGGCATAGTTGTTACCGTTAGTACTGTTAAAATACCCGGTGGTTAAAATACAGTAATACGCGCTGTTGCACAGTAGTACACGGTATTGCACAGTATTTTGAATTATTAATTCTTACGTAAGAAGTCACTACTCAATTATTGTTACAGTAATTACTATTCAATATTTTATATTATTGATTCAATAATTGCATGATATTTTATTGATTCAATAATTGCTACGTTGATATTTTATATCAATAATTGCTATGTTGCTATTTTATATGATTGATTCAATAATTGCTACCGTTGATATTTTATATGATTGATTCAATAATTGTCACTGCACAATATTCCACATTATCAACTCAATAATTCATATTATTTGAATAATATTATTAGATAGCATTATTGACAATGTTTAAGGAAGTTCTGTCTAGGAGGGGTTATTTAATTGCGCGCCAGTAAGGAGAAGTCCTTATCGGAAGTCCCCCTCTTTCCTGAGAACGACCTAGTTGTCAATATTGTAGTTATGTGATATTATTTGTGAATAATTAATTATTGATTTATATGATAAGGAAATATTTATTTTGTGGATATAAAAGAAGGAATTAGTGCTGATGTGTTTTTATCAGTATTTTGGTGTTAAAAATCATCCGTTTATGAAATTCGGATAATTTATATTTGGAATTTGGAAAAACTTCCTTCTACAAAGTTGTAGAGAATTAAATTTTCTATGAAAAAGACATAGAATTTGTATTTTTCTGATAAAGGAGCTATTTATTATGAATTATTGAAGTTTCAGAAATAAGTATTTTTATTAAAAACATGGATGGGCCCCACTTTTATTTTTTGTTGAAAAATTCTGATTTCTTACTTTGAAAGCAGCCAGGCGGCAGAAAAATTTTTAAAAAAATATTATTTTGTTAAAAAAGTCTACTTTGGCATCCTAAGCTTTTCCTACAAATAGGGTGCTTAGGTTAGAATTGAAAATCACACCAGAATCAGAAGTTTTCTCTCTCTATAATATCGAGCGTATTTTTGTGAGTATTTAGATACTTTGAGTGTTACTATTCAGTGCAAGTTTTCTTCGGCCTTATATCCGATATTCCAGTCAGAAGTATTATTCTTTTGAGGTAAGGGATGTTATTTATTTCATAAATGATGTTATTCTTTTCAATATCATTATACCAAAATATTGTCATGGATTTTATTATGAAATTCTTACTTTTTCCGTCGGAGTTACTATTTACGTATACGACATTATTCACGAAAAAAAAATTAAATTTTCTTCTATTTGTCCAAATTGTCTGTTATGGTTACTATCTTTGATTGGATCTAAGTTTTGAGCTTTATTCTTGAATTTTGCTCCACAAAGTATTATTATGAAATATTCTTGAACTTTGATAAACTAAAATACGAATCCTTAATATTTGTTCTTTATATCACTGGATTCGTTATTGATATGGTTTTTCATCATCCTCAGTCCTAAAAGGTGATATAACTGAATATCTTTGGCCTGTAGAGCAAAGATGAATGATTACTTGATGAATATCTTTGGCCGTAGTGCAAAGATGGACAAGTGTTGAGACGAACATGACCACTGGTGATACAAATGAATATCTTTGGCCCGTAGTGCAAAGATGAATATTTGATTTGAGATATATATTGATTGATGTTACAGGGATAAAATATTGATGATGGACTTTTAAATCATAGAAGATAGTAGACTTCATTCTCTACTTAACTCTTCTATTGAATGGTTATTTCTGCTGCGAATATTGATTTGAAGCTTGTTGTTAATAATATTTTATCTGAATTGTTGAAGACTAAAAATAATTTATTTTTCATTATCTTAGTCATAATATTCTTTACTAGGCTAGTTGAGCTCACCCTTTTCATCTATTGTCCTCTTCAGGAAATTAGAATGTTGCGGGAACTAGTCGGGGGACAGAGTGATGGTCCGAGTTAGAGCAGTAGTAGTCCTCACTATTTCTGATAAATAGTGTGATAATAATTGTAATGAGGACTTAGTTTGAATGTTAATATTTTCTACATATTTGTATTGACACTCACAGTTGTGTGGTCGTATTTTGCACGACCGTGTGATATAAAATTTGTATTTAAATTCTGTACCATGTATTTGGCTACTCAGAATAGGTTGGGTTGACTGGACCTATTCTGGGGGCGTCACACATTGTCTTTCGACAAGCGATAAAACGAGCCATTTTGGAAAATCGATCCACCACTACCATGATTGACTCTGCTGCTCTTTGAGTTCGGGGTAGACCCAAAACAAAATCCATGCTGACGTCAAACCAGGGTCTCTTCGGTATAGGCAAAGAAGTGTACAATACGGCATTGGTAATTACTCCTTTTGACTTCTGGCAAGTATAGCACCCTTTCACATATCGAGCCACGTCGCTTGAGATTTTCGGCCAATAATAGTCAGCTGTTATTAAGGCCATTGTTGTAAGACCCCAAATTTTATGAATAAGATTTAATTTTTTTTATATATTATTTTGAAATAGTAAGGTGTTGATTTGATAAATGTGATAAGTTATGGGTGAAATGTGCAAAGTTTACAAAGTAAGCAAGTGGTTATAAAATATTCGTTGTGTCGGGGAATATTCGTTTGGTCGAGGAATATTCTTTTTGTCTGAGAATATTCGTAGGACGGCAGTCATTGGTGGATCCCACAACGGAATGAATGTCGGATATAGAAAGCGACAGAAATAACTTTTTTATATAATAACGACAAAACTGTTACCGTTAGTACTGTTGAAATACCCGGTGGTTAAAATATAGTAATACGCGGTGTTGCACAGTAGCACACGGTATTGCACAGTATTTCGAGTTATTGATTCTTACGTAGGAAGACACTTACTCAATTATTGTTACAGTAATTACTGTTCAATATTTTATATTATTGATTCAATAATTGCATGATATTTTATTGGTTCAATATTTGCTACATTGATATTTTATATCAATAAGTGCTACTTTGCTATTTTATATTATTGATTCAATAATTGTCATTGCACATTATTTCAAATTATCAAATCAATAATTCATATTATTTAAATAATATTATTAGATAACATTATTGGCAATGTCTAAAGAAGTTCTGTCTAGGAAAGGGGTTGATTAATTGCGCGCCAGTAAGGAGAAACCCTTATCGGAAGACCCTCTCTTTCCTGGGAACGACCTGGTTGTCAATATTGTAGTTCTGTAATATTATTTGTGAATAATTAATTTTTGATATATATGATAAGGAAATATTTTTTCAATGTGGATTTAAACGGAGGAATTTTTTTTACATGTGACATTTGTTGAAAGTTGGTATTTTATCTTGTCCGATAAAATAATTCATTCAAATATATTATTATAATATTACATTATAGTAGTATGATGTGATTATATAATAGTATGATTTTTATAATTTGAATGGTAACATTATTATAGTAAATTTATGGTATAAAAGTTAAACGAGGTGGAAGAGTGCAAATTGAATTTGAACTCTTATGACGCAAACAATGATGTCATCGGAGTGATGATGCAAACAATGATGTCATCGGAGCGATGAGGTAAGCAAAGATGTCATCGGAGTGATGATGTAAACGATAATGTCATAAATTATGGCGAAAAGATTATTTTACCCTTACTCTGCCGAGCCTATAAATAGAAGCTCATTTCTTCATTATTTCTCACCAATTCACTAAAGCTATAGTGAGAGAAAGTATAGAGAGAAAAAGAGAGAAAGAAGAAGAGTATTCTGCTATTACGCTAGTGCAGTCTCCAAATTTTAAGGTAAGGGGTATTATTTCTTTCGTATTCATGGAGAGAGTTATTTTCTTTCAATACTCGTAAGGGTTGTTATTCCATTCCTTATTATTCTGTTGGAATAATCTGTTTGAGCGGACTACCGCCAGACGGGTGAATCTTCGTATTCAGTTGTTATTAAATTGTGGAAATAATCTGTTTGAGCGGACTACCGCCAGACGGGTGAATAACCCTTCATATTCAGTTGTTATTAAATTATGGAAATAATCTGTCTGAGCGGACTACCGCCACACGGGTGAAAATCCAATTACAGTTTCATATATTGTTTCATTTCAGATTCTTAACTCTAAACTTACTACGGTAAGTATTGCTTCTATAATTCCTGAAATGATCAGATATTACTTGAGTTTTGCGCTTCATCTAATATTATTTCACTGGAATATTGGTCTGAACTTTCTTGTGAAATTTTTATCTTTTCATATCGAGTTACTATTCACGAGTTACTATTCACGGGGTACTATTCACTGTAAAAAAAAAATTTCTTCTTCCAAATCATCTTTGATTGGATCCAGGTTTTGATCTTCATTCTTGAACTCTGGATAAATTCTCTAATATTTATCCTTTATCTCACTGGATCCGTTATTCGTATTACTTTTCATCATCCTCAGTTCTAAATGGTGATATAACTGAATATCTTTGGCCTGTAGTGCAAAGATGAAAAATTACGTGATGAATATCTTTGGCCTGTAGTGCAAAGATGAATAATTACCTGATGAATATCTTTGGCCCGTAGTGCAAAGATGGACATGTGTTGAGATGAACATGACCAACTGATGATACAAATGAATATCTTTGGCCGTAGTGCAAAGATGGATATTTGATTCGAGATGTATATTGATTGATGTTACAGGGATAAAATATTAATGATGGACTTTTAAATCAAAGAAGATAGTAGACATCATTCTCTACTTAACTCTTCTAATGAATTATTATTTCTACTGCGAATATTGATCTAAAACTTATTGTCCATAATATTTTATCTGATTTATTGAAGGCTAACGATAATTTGTTTTTCATTATCTTAGTCATAATATTCTTTACTGGCTAGTTGAGCTCACTCTTTTCTTCCATTGTTTTCTTCAGGAAATGAGAATATCGCGGGTATTAGTCGGGGAATGGAGTGATGGTCCGAGTTAGAGCTGTAAAAGTCCTCACTATTTGTTTTATTTAAAATAGTGTGATAATAAATGTAATGAGGACTTAGTTTGAATATTAATATTTTTTACATGTCTGTATTAACACTCACAGTTGTGTGGTCGTATTTTGCACTACCGTGTGATATGAAAGATTGTATTTGAATTTTATTGAGTGTATTTGGCGACTCAAAATGGGTGGAGTATTGAACCTATTTTGGGGGCGTCACAATTATTTTATCTCGGCCGAAGTGACCTTCATTATGTAGTTTGCTTACTATCTTCTGTCGAAGCGAACAATCAGGAATGCATAGCTGAAGCCCCCAAAACAGATATCCTTCGTGTAAGACATAGTCGGATCGTTGCCCTTTTCTGACTTTGTTCACTATTTCCCGAAAGAAGGGTCTTCTTCATACATCTCGGTGAAGACTTCAAACCCGACAACTTTGCTTTGCATAGTATGAAGGAGCAATGCTCTTCGATTTAATGCATCGGCAACATGATTTAAGTTACCAGCCTGATGTCGTAGATTGAAAGTGAACTCTTGTAGGTAAGTCACCCATTTCGCATGTCTTCGGCTCAGCTTATGTTGACCATTGATATGTTTTAAGGCCTCATGATCGGTGAAAAGGATGAACTCCCTTTGTATCAAATAGTGACGCCAATGCTTCTGAACTAAGGCATAGAATTCCAGATCATAAGTGGCATAATTTTTCTTTGATCCTGACAGCTTTTCACAGAAGAAAGCCACTAGCTGACCCTCTTAACTTAGGACACCGCCAATACCAATTCCTAATGCATCACAATTTACTTCAAAAATCTTCTCGAAGTCGGGAAGGGCTAGAACTGGTGCTTCAGTCATTTTTTGCTTGACCAGCTGAAAGCTGTCTTTGGCTTCCTGGGACCATTGAAATAACTTGCCCTTAAGGCATTCAGTGATAGGCGCAACTATTGTGCTGAAGTCCCTGATGAATCGTCTGTAGAAAGATGCCAATCCATGAAAGCTTTTGACATCGTGTATGGTCTTTGGTGTGGGCTATGCTGAAACAGCATCGACCTTAGACTGATCGACATGAACTCCTTCGGTAGAGACAACGAAGCCGAGGAAGGTAACTGAAGTTGTGAAATAAGAGCTCTTCTTGTCATTGATGAACAGAGATTCCTTTCTCAAGGCATCAAAAATGGCTCGAAGATGCTCGTAGTGTAGTTCCTCGTTCGGACTATATATCATAATATCATCGAAGTAGACTACCACATATTTTTCCATAAATGGCCGTAACACTTGGTGCATAAATCTCATAAAAGTGCTAGGAGCATTAGAAAGGCCGAAGGGGGTGACCATCCACTCGTATAACCCTTGTTGAGTTTTGAAGGCCGTCTTCCATTCATCTCCAGGCCGAACTCTTATCTGATGGTATCCACTTTTCAGATCGATCTTTGAAAACACCTTAGCTCCTTATGGTTGATCTAGCATGTTGTCCAGACGAGGTATCGGGAATCGATACTTCACTGTGATCTTGTTAATCGCCCTACTATCAATGTACATTCTCCACGATCCATCTTTCTTCAGAACCAACAGAGCTGGTACTGCGTATGGGCTCATACTCTCGCGAATGTTGTAATACCCGAGAATTTCCTAATATTATTAAATAAGTATATTAATGGAAATAAGAATTTATTTAATATAAATAATTTTGTGTTATGAGATGAATTAATTCAATTATATAAAATTGAATAATTATAATAATTAAGAAATTTATGGAGTTTGCGATAAACTCGTTGATAGCCTTGTGTGGCACAGTGATGAGAATTATTAATGATTATATTAATTAATGAATGAATTATTAAGTAAACAATTAATCTATATTAATTGTTAATTGCAATTGTAGAATATTAATTGATGGTTATGGAATATTAACTGTGATTGATTAATAATACGTGATTATTATTATTGCAAGAAATATAATAATAATAAATCACTTGTTTATAAATATACTGAGATTTATATTTGCGAATGTGATAATTAATCCTATGATTATTAATTAAGTATTATTAATAATTACATTAATCAATGAGATGAATAATTTATTTATTTGACATTATGAATAATAAAAATATGTAAGTTATTAATATAATAAGGTTGTATTGATTGTTGATTGTTATGTGCAAGTATATTTAAACCATATTGTATGATTGTACATATTGAAACTATATGTTATGAATATATTATGATACCTATGTGAAAATATATATGTAAGTATACATTAAAATGATATATCATGAATATATTGTAATCACTTGTTGATTGTAGAATTTAATAATAAAGAAGACAATATAGTGTGATAATAACTGAAAAGACTATGTTGGTAGTGATAAGAATGTACATGGATTATATGATGTGAGTACATAGGTAATCCCTAATTTTTCCTAATATAGTAATAATTATACATTAAAACCCATTTTTGGAAAGTATAGTAACTAAATTAAACTAATTAATCACATTGCTAGAAATCTAAGCTCATCAGTTACACTCACAGTACATGAACAGTAGCCTAAGGCTAAATTACGTAACTTCCAAGCTGTGATCATTGGCTATGGGAATGGCTGATGGTGGGTGGTTGAGCAACCCACTGTAAACCAATGTGTACTTCTTCTACACTCTGGTTTCAACTTCCATGTAAAACCTTTAGCCAGTCCACTATTTCTCTATAAATTGGCAGCTATGTTACTAAGTTTACGTTGCTGTGTTTTGTCTGATAAAACTCTGAGAATTTAAGTTTGAGTGTTTGTTGTTCAAAGAAGAGTCTAGCAATCTCAGAAAGTTAGAAGCTAAGCAAACTAAGTTTCAAGAGGTATAATTCTAAATTCTATATTCTTCATTCTTGTTCCTCATTTTGTTTACTGTCAAAGTTTCAAATCTTGATTATGCAAAATTGATGATAATTGGGTTTTTGAACACTTGTTTAGTTGTTATAATAAACTTATAAGCATGTTGGAATACAATGTGGTTGTTTTCGTGAATGAATTTTATGAATTGGGCTGCTGTCTGCTGAAGCAGGAGCTTCCAGCTCTGTACAGGTAACGGCGCAGCTGCGCCCTGGTTATACTAGGGTGCTGCGCAGCTGCGCCAGTGCTAGACTTGCGTTTTGCTGGCCAAGGCCTTGCGCAGCTGCGCCAGTCACTGGTTCCAGATTCTGCTTCTGATCCAGGCTGTTACGTGCGAACTTATGATAACACTTTGGAACAAGTTTGAAAACATAAGTAGCATACCTATAGGAGTACATGGAGTTAACGCAAACATGTTTTACTATGATTTCATGCAAGATTAATGAAGCGACGTATAGCGTTGAAATAAACTTAAAGTTTCCTAAGCAAACTTTAACATGTGTTAACCATGACTATGTTCTGACTTATGAGACCTATTGGTATAACCTAGAAACACATGAAATACGTGTTGACTTGCATACATAAGCTTCATGATGAAATATGAGCATGCAAACTCCATCATTTAACATTTCTAACGAAAGCGTAGATTTTGAAAACAAACTTTGATAAATTATATTCATGTTGATATTCTGACCGTACAAGCATGTTAATATGGTTTAGAAATGCATGAAGGACATGATGACTTGTGTATACGTGTTTAATAATGTAACATGGACACGCTATGCCTTATTAGTAAACCTTACTAGTAAAAGTATAAGTTTGAAACGTAAACCTTGAACATGTTTTCAAAAAGATAGTTATATCACGTGAGTATCTAGATTCTAAAGGGTTAAGATGGCATGTTCGGGTTTGATATGCCTCTAAACATGATTCGTATGTGGTAGACATAATGATAACATGAGTTTAAAGCATGCTCCCAAGTACTAAACAATACTAGTCATGAATAAATAATGTGAACACTATAAACATGTGTATTAATAGATTATGTGACATCTATGTAAACATATAGCCGAGTTATAAAGTATGATAACCACATTATTTTTCTATCCCTTAATACCATGTAAAATGTAAGTTAAAATTTGTGACAATGAACTCAAGAATGATTATATGCTACGATGTTACTTGAACCCGATTTTGACGGTTAACTTATGGGAAAGCCATAACTTGCTAAAATGAAATATATTTAGTATTGATTTCGATCTTATATGATATGAGAATATTTTTAAACTCTAAAGGAGAAACGTTAAGGATAGAAATTATATTCTATATAACTGTGTAGCTAGGTTAAAACTTAGCTTATGTGTTGAACGTATATTCGAAGACAAAATGTGAAGTTAAATTATATGACTAATGAATATCATATATATACGTAACTATATTACGATAGAAATTCGAAAGTGTTGTCTAACTTTACGTGGATAGACTACGCTTAAGGCAAGTATCTAAACCTTATCTCTTTGGATGCAAGTTTTCTAACTTCCACTCTTTTACGGTGCAAGTATTCTATCCTTGTATATTGCGAGCTAGTTTCTTTACTTACTCGTTTGAATTGAATTAGCATACTTGAACTCTTATTTCATTAAAGCTATTATTCATGTTGAACTTGGTATTGTTCTTGAATATTGTTAAAGTGTCTATGTCATTTGATTCGGCTAGACTTATATTATTAAAAAGTGACCCAAACTAATTGATTGGTGCGGGATCTTGTATTTGACTGAGAAGAACAAAATATAACTGTCGGAGAACCGACGCACGCACTTGAGTATGATTGATTGTTATGCATAACGATGGTACTTTAGGCTGATCACCTGTTGTTCCTATTTTTGTTGGATTTTCAGTTTATTACTGTCAATTCCTGTGGAAGTTCATAGTCCTTAGTGACTGCTCAGTATTCAGTTATCTTGAAATCTTGAATTGATTTATTATTGAATCACATTGATATTATTCTGTCCTTAGCGACTGTTATTAAAAACTGTTAATATTCTTGTTATCCTTGAACTATCAAACCTTACTATACCATTTCGAGAATTGAGAATTATATTACAAACCCTTATTGTATATTACTTGCTGAGCAATTTATGCTCATTCTTGCTTTTCCTAAAACATTTCAATTAAGGCAGAGCAGTGCGGACCTTCGAGCACAGATAAGGGCAAGGAAAAAGCTACTGAGTAGCTTTGTTTATGTAGGACTTTATGATTGTAATAAATAACTTATGATATTATGTTCTAGTTAAGGTTATTATTGCTTAAGATATGTCTAAGCTGTGTAATCATTGTTTAAGTTACGAGACCTTGGGACGTGAATAATTATATTATTTAAATGTAATTTATTCGGTATTAGTTGTGTATTATTCTGCTGTGCGATGTGACATTTAGTCGCATTATATTTGTGATATATTACCATGAGCACGTGACGAACCGAACTCAAGAGACCCCGTGATGGTCCTGGAATTTGGGGGCGTCACAAATGTAACCCTTCTTCATCAATTCAGCGACTTGCCTTTGAAGCTCTTCGGACTCCTTGGGATTGAGTCTATATGCTGGTCTGTTCAGTAGCACAGATCCTGGGATAAGATCTATCTCGTGCTAAATGTCCCTCTATTGGGGTAATTCTGGGGGAAGCTCTTCAGGCATCAGATCAGCATACTCAGATAATAGCTGTTGGACTTCGGCTGATACTTCGGTATGCTCGTTGGCCGAACATCTTTCACAAGGAAGTAAAGCATACACCACTCCTTCACTTTCAACCTCTATTAGAAATTTTGCCATAGATAAGAGGTTGGGGTTTCTGGTTGTCTGAACTGAATTGGGCTCCTCCTTTCGCGGTGCTAGCACAACCTTCTTCCCTTTGATACTGAGGGAATAGGTGTTATTCCGACCGTCATGGATGACTCTTTGGTCATACTGCCAAGGTCGTCCTAGCAATAAATGACATACATCCATGGACACTACATCGCACCATGCATTATCAAAATGTTTCTTTCCAATTGAAAAAGAAACCAAACACTTCTGATTGACGGTTACCTCAGTTCCCTTGTTTAACCACGACAGTTTATACGGCTTCGGATGCCGATCCGTTTTCAGCTGTAATTTTTGAACGGCTGCTTCGAACATGACATTCTCGCAATTGCCACTATCGATAATTATCTTGCAGACCTTATCTGCCACCGTACAAGTAGTATAAAAAATATTAGTTCTCAACCAATCCTCTTCGGATTCTTCTTTAGGATTCAACAGACTCCTCCGAACCACTAGAGTTTCATGGCCATCCCCATAGAGTACATCTTCTTTATCTTCGTATTTGTTATACACTGGTTCATTAAACTTTTCGGTGTCGGCTAGTAGGTCTTTTTCCATGAGAAGGTTCTTTCCCTTCTGATTAGCAGGCTTTCGACACTCTGTTGCCCGATGACCTGGCTCCCCACATCTGAAGCACTTAATGTTGGAATTAAAAGTTTCTTGTGGTTGTTGGGGTGTAGGACGAAGCTACTGAGGCTGACTCGGTTTGTTAGTCTAATTAATCCTGGGCAATGGTCTCCTATTCTATTGCTGCTCTGCTTCCCGAGCCCTTTGATAGGCTTCGGATACGGTCCATATGGAATGAAGACTGAGCACATCTTGCAACTGTTGCTTTAATCCTCCCAAATACCTTTCCACCAACTGTTCTTCCGTCTCTGATAAGTCATTCCGAGCAATCAACTGGTAAAATTTCTCGGTATAATCATCTACCGATCTGGTGCCTTGTCTCAACAGATGTAGCCTCTTGAACAAAGACTGGGTATAGCCAAAAGGAAGAAAGTGACTTTGCATCTTCTTCTTCATCATCTCCCATTTGGTAATTTTAGGTCTCCCTTGCCTTTCCCGAGAACGCTTCATCTGCTCCCACCAGGCGAACGCTCGTCCCTTCAATTTGATTGCTACAAACTTCACCATAGCACAATCTGGAACATCTTTATACTCAAAAATCCTTTCAACTTCATTCATCCAATCAATGAATCCCTCTGCTTGCAAGGTACCAAAAAATTCCGGCAGCTCCACCTTAAATCCCAGATCGTTGTGTCGAACACCACGATCCCGTCGTTCCCATGGCTGCCTCCGATGATGGTACGAGTTATCGAAACTGGACTCGGAATCATAAGATTCATCGTCGTGATAGAGGTGCGGGACTTCCTCCTCCGGAAACAGTCCTTGGTGACCTGGGTGCCAGACTTCCTCCTCCGAAAACGGCCCGAGTCTACCCAGATCTTGCGCTGCTAGGCGCTGGGTTAGCTCTGTAACTTGTCTCTGTAAGTCCTCAATCATCACATCTTGGATATGTCGATCAAAGGGCGAAACTTCTTCTGTCGGAACCTGTCCTCGCCGGCCATGACCACGAACACGACCACCAACCATTAAAATCAATGTGTCTTTCCCAGAAAGATGCTTGGACTTTGATACTAACTGACGCCGGGCTGGATAGTGATTATCCTGCAGGCTGAGATGGAATGAACTTTACAGATAGAAAAATAAGAGATTCACCGAATAAACACAGAGAAATCTCTCTAATGTGTATATAATATATTTATCAAAATCAAAAATTTTTTAATTCTAACCCACAAGCCGGGTTTATATAACTTTACCAAAACTTTATCCCCAAGGCATAGATCTGCCCAAGCTACCCAAGCTACCCGAAAATAAGTAACAAAATCTCCTTAAAGATATGGAAAAGATTTGCCTTGAAAAAAAGAGAAATAAATCCTAACAAACTTCCTTATAAAATAAAAGGAAACAACAATGGAAATAATTATTTAGACTTCCGGATCACGACGCCATATTTTTCGAAGTCGAAGCCATGAACCCTACGAACCCTTCTACCGCCTTGAGTCCGAAGTCGATTTGAGATCGAAGCCGAAGTCATCAATGATTCCTTCGGCGACGATCAGCTAATTCGTGATATTTCAAGGCCGTTAACAAGTGATCTGATAGTTTGCTTTCTTCGGTCTCAGATCCTCCTGCATCAGATGGCAACTTCGATGACTATTCCAACGATTATCATTATGATTGAGAGAATCATCCGAATTTTCCATGAAGCGATAACTATCAAGTACAAACTTTTTCTCCAAACCGATCATACACTCCAGAATTTCAGACTAAAACCCCTTCTCAAGAAGAAAAGATGTCAAACTTAAAAGAATAACTTCTTTCTAAATACATAATTTTGAATGAGGAGCGGATGCATAATCAGAAAGTGTCGATTCGAAATAAGACATTTTAGTTCTAGGATTTAAAGAGTAATTCAACGAGAGTATACCTATACTAGAGTTAAAGCCATAGCTAGATTGGCTAATAAAGTACCTGAGCATTGACTATTGAGTTCACAATTTATCCTATTGCCTTAAATTGATAAGGGTCTCTTCATTTTGATAAGTTTGACTTCGCTACGGACTAGGTCCCATAAAATTACTTTTTACTACGCGTAGAAACATGACGTAAAATATGACTCCAGTTCATTTTTACCTCAAAATAAACTTGTGGGTGATTTATTTATTTAGTGAAAGAAACTGTGCACCCAATATAACAAGTTGAAGCTTTTGTAAGTCCAAAAAAAGGCAAATAATTATATCCCACCAAGATAAAGAAGTTCAATTATCCAACGAAAATATATACAGTTTCCTAAGGTTTAATAGGCTCAGTGCATAACAGCTATCAACTTGAAGCTCAGCAGTGTGAAACAGGTCAAATTTACACTTCAAACACTTCACATTGTGTGTGGGGGAGTGGGGGAGGGGGGGGGGGGTATCCTGAAGATGGAACAAATTCGGTTAAAAGGGTTGCAAGTTGACTAGTTGATTTAACTTTCATCACGCTAGTACTTGAGAGGAATTCTTGAATTTTGCTCGTGTATGGATAACAGACATATATCATCATCCAAATTTAGAAACCACTTAGTCATCTAGCCATTTCAACCTCTCAATTTTTGCACCAACTCTTTTTGTACGTAAAATCCTAAAAAAAACACACAGACCTGTTCATGAGTTGAAATTTGCGACATCTATAAATTTGGGACATCAAGCCTGTCATCTGCACAAACATCACACATCTTTCTTTCTGTCTATCTATATTTTTTAGTGCACGAAAATTTTCTTAATGGAATCGCGGTGGTTTGTGATGATGACAGAGAATTTGCAAGCCAAGGTGATGGAAGTTTCTAGAATGACAAAGAAGCTAGGAAAAGACGATCCGAGACGAGTTATTCATTCACTAAAAGTAGGATTAGCACTCACATTAGTCTCATTGTTCTATTATTTTCAGACTCTTTATGATAGCTTTGGTGTTTCTGCAATGTGGGCTGTGATGACTGTTGTGGTTGTCTTTGAATTCTCTGTTGGTAAGTACTAGCTCATATATATATAGTAACAAATTCTAATAGCCATAAAACTATCAGTATCAAAAAAGATCACATAAAAAATTAAACTACAAATTAATGCAACTTTTTTCGATAATTAGTTATAGATGCAACTTTTTTTCTCTTTTCGAGTATAATACACAAAATTTCGACCAATTAAAACGATGCAACTCTTTACTATACCATTTATATTTAAATGAATAGAAAAGAGTAGCGTCCTTGGTATTTTTCCATTATACGTATCTTTATTGTTCTCATAATAGCTTATATAAGCCACTAGATTTTATAAGTAAGTGCCCTTATTCACTTGCATGCAGGTGCTACACTTGGAAAAGGCTTAAATAGGGCATTAGCGACACTTTTAGCTGGTGCTCTTGGTGTTGGACTTCATCACTTAGCTGTTATATCTGGAAAGACTGGTGAACCCATAATACTTGGAATTTTCGTATTCCTACAAGGTAATTTATATTCATGCATATATATATATAGTCCTATCAAAAAAAGTTGTATTCAAATCCGTTATCAAACCTCTTGTCGCATCTGTTGTCCCATTTTATATATTGCAGTCCACATAAACTGTAGATAAATAGATAAGTCGATTAGGTGGTAGTAGTATATAGTTGTTGGTCAGTACGTAGAAGAGACATACAATGCGACAACATAATTGGAATCTAAAAAGTTGTGAAATTATTTTCTGTTAATTATGGTGCATGTATTTAATTAATGTTATTTAATTTATGCAGCTGCCCTAATAACGTTTGTAAGATTCTTTCCCAAAATCAAGGCTAGATACGACTATGGAATGTTGATATTCATCTTGACATTTTGTTTAGTATCTGTATCTGGTTTTCGAACCAATGAAATACTAGAGCTAGCTCACAAGCGGCTATCGACCATTCTCATTGGTGCTGCAACTTGTGCAATTGTTTCCATTTTTGTGTGCCCTGTATGGGCTGGTGAAGATCTTCAAAACCTAGTTGCTCTCAACATTGAGAAGCTTGGAACTTTCTTGGAAGGTATGTCTTCCATACTGGTTTATAAAGTAACATGGTGTTACATGGACACAAGATATATTTGAAACTTGTAAAACTTGAGAGAAAACGGAAAATAAAGAAAAAGAAATCTAAAAATATATTGAAGTTTTTTTAACCATTTATTACATTATATTTTTAAATTATTCTAAATATTATTTTATATATTTAGAATTATAGTTTATTAGATCTACCTTATTAAGGGATTCGGTTCGATGAAATTGTCGTACTATAACTTTCGTTTTGACCAATAACCGGATATCTTATTAAAATAGATTTTTTTTCCTTTTAATTTTTACATTTCGATGTTTTTCAAGTTCCAAATGTTTATGTTAATTAAGCACATTATATGATCACCACTCATATACTTAATGAAACATACTTACTGCGTACGATTGTTAGCTTGAACATTAGCACTTAGTTACAAGCATGAACAAAATATTTTGTAGGATTTGAAAATGAATATTTCAAAACAGCCGAGGAAGAACAACTTAAGGATAATACGGCATCATTTATGCTGGGTTACAAAAGTGTTCTTCATTCAAAGAGCACTGAGGAAACACTGGTGAGTTCATTAAAGAGTTCTCTCAGTTTTCATCTTTATGTGAAGATAATATAATGCAAGACGTATTTCCTTAATTTGGCATGCAGGCTAACTTTGCAAGATGGGAGCCAGGTCATGGGCAGTTCATGTATTGCCACCCTTGGAAACAATACTTGAAAGTTGGCGCCTTGACTCGCCAATGTGCCTACCGCATTGAAACTCTTAATGGCTTTCTCAACTCGGATACACAAGTACTAAATGGGAACCTTTATCCACATTAGGTTTAGATGTAGACAAGTTTTAAATATACGTTACTCTTTGAAATCATAGTTTTTTTTAAAATTTGAGACAACCTAAAAGTCAAAATCGATAGGCAATTAAAAACACTTTTGACCCTGTAATTTTTCAAATTGTAGAAAGATTAATGTCTAATTGTTAAGAAATTGAACCTTAAATTTTCTTTATTTTGAGATATAAAACGTTATGATAATCACCAAAAATTGACATGGCAACCATATATGTAAAGCAATATTATTGCATTGCGTGACAGTCTCATACAAAGCCACATCCGTTTTCAGTGAGTACGGTAAGGCTTAATATCTCAAGTTTTAAAAATTTTAAGGTTCATGATTGCATTAAACATTGAGATTTATTTTTTAATATTGGAAAAGTTACAAGGTCAAAAGTCGCCAAATTAACTGGTATGAATATATAATTTCAACCAAGAATATTGTGAATATTTTTAATATATTACTTAATTACAAAACTTATTACTTTAAAATTTTAATTAAAGTTATATTAATTTAAAATTTAAGATTTTATAAACTTTTTCAAAAAAGTTATGAATTTTTTTTTTGTGAAAGGAAAGAGTAATACCTAAACTTATAAAAGCTGCTATAAGACTCAAATCCTTGCAATTTGGTCTATATTTATGACCGAACGTGTGTTCCCCCCCAGTCTTTCTTAATATAAACATATATTTTTATTGGATAAAGCATCTAAAACGTTAACCAGATGACCAGATCATGGAATTTGTAACAAGTGGTATCATACATGAACATATTATAAGAAAATAATATACCAATGTATAATACTATCTAAAAGAAAAGGTTATTGAAAATTTTCTCCTATTAATGCAGATGCCTGAAGAAATTCGTCGAAAAGTTCAGGATATATTCACAAAAACAAGCTTGGATTCTGGGAAAGCAATGAAAGAACTAGCTTTGGCAATCAAAACAATGGCTAGAACATCTTCTTCTGAAAATTCTCCTATTGCAAACTCAAAAGCAGCAGCTGAAAACCTGAAATCTTTACTAAAGTCGGACTTATGGAAAGACATTGAATTCGTGCAAGTGATGCCAGTTGCCACATTAGCATCTGTACTACTCGAAATAGTAATTTGCGTCGAAAAAATTACAGAGTCAGTGCATGAACTTGCTTTGCTGGCACAATTCAAGAATGTAGACTTGATGGAGAAATCTGATGAGACTAAGAATTCAAGAGTCGTTATAATGCCTGTTAAGAGTTATTGTCCTGAAGTTGTGATTATGGTTAATGGACCAGCTGCAACTAATTAATAACATGAAATTCCGTCCAGTTCAATGAATTAATAGTTGACTTGACATAACAAAATGTAAATAAATGTTGCTAACTTAAATGTATTACTACACTAGTACCCAAGTAGTTATTGTTAATTAATCTAGGTATATTGAGCTTCAAGCTCATTGTAATAAATAGGTTTTCTGCTATCTTAACTTTTTTAGGTGTGTGAGGCCTCTTAAATATGGGAGTGTATAAAAGACCTCTTACACAATGCCCCATCAATGAGTGCATATCTTAAAATATACGGTTTGGGGTAGTTGTCTTCACTCTAAATAGGCTCTTCCAGATTGGTTCTACCTCAATCGGAGCAACCAAAACCACCTCTATGCTAGGTTTCTCCAAAGTATACTTAAAATATACGGTTCCATTAATTGTGGTCTTCGAACTGAGGAAAAGCTAATTTAAGCCTTTGTATTCTGATCTGTTGGGATATGTTGAACACTCTTCAAAAGTTGTCATTATTGCTTTCACCGTATGCAAATTATATTTGGCCATCTTCTTCCCTTTGGCTTCGTACTTTCCCTTTGTTTGTATGACTAACGATTTGAGAATCACTAAAAATCATTAAATCTTTTGCTCTTAGAGTTTTGCCAAACCCAAACTAGCTAGCATGTCTTCATACTCTGCTTCATTATTATTTCTTTTTAGATAGGACTAAAACTTGTTCATTTTTATATGTAATTTGTATATTTTAAGGAAACATTAATGACTTAGTTTACCCTATCATTTAGGGGGGAGCATGGTACGATTTGATGTAGTCTCAAATAAAATTACACATGAAACCGCTTTGATGCGGTTGCTTAAATATGAAACCGCAACATGACACAACTTAGATTGATGCGTTGTTGTTTCTAAGAATGCGGTGTGGGTACGGTTTCGGCTCGAAACTAATTGAAAAAAGTAATAATAAACATATCATACTTTTCAAATTTCAAATAAATCTCAAACATTGATAGCTTGCTACTGCAAATAATACCCAATTGCAAAAAGTTAAATTCTTGAAAATCAATTGCAAAAAGTTAACTTCTAATTCCTCAAATTGAAAGATGCATACATTATTAAACTTAAAGTCTTAAACCATGTAAAATTACATATTCCAAAATTAAATTTACAATTATACTTTAATAGAACTTAAAAACTCTAAAACAGACCCAAAAATATGAGAAATGTTAAAGATTTAGAACTTTAAACGGATGCGGTTTCTTTACCAAAATTGCAACCGTTAGGGGTGCAATTCCTATTGCAAAAACTATAATATGTCATCGAAACCATTGGTGCGGTTTATTTTTTACTGTCTTGCGTACAATTTTGGTTACGAAATCGATTCTTACTCTCCCCTAATATTATCTCGACATTAAATATTAATTTGTTTGTTTTTCATTTTTTTAATTAATTTTGAAAGAATAATATTGAGATTTTATATTTGTTTTTAATTAATCAAAGAAAGTATTAATTATATATCTTGATGCGGATAATTAATAAGTAACGAAAGGAGTAGCAGATTATAGTGCATATATCTCGAGTTAGCATCAATTGTCACTCAAAACGTTCCAAAAACATGGACGAATTGTTGCATCAAGATTACAAAATAAATAATATACGGGAAAACATGGTGGTTGCTGGTTGGTGGAGAGGAATCATATACCCCGGCCCGAGCTAGAAGCCAGCAGTAATGCCAAAATTAGATTGGACAAGATATTACATCCGATGGAGATCTCATACACACTTTTTGTTATATATATATATATCAGAAACCAACCGGCTATGGCGACGGTTCGGACTGTCGTCATAGAACATAAAGTTGTCGCCGTATACTATGACGACGGATTTTTGTTTTATGGCGACGGTCTGTACCGTCGCTATAGCCGGTTCGTTAACGAATAATAGACTGACCGACTAACCTTTAGCGACGGATCCGTCGCTAAAACATATAAGTTATAACAGGCCTATTATGGGCTTTAGCGACTGACTCTAAAGGCTGATCCGTCTAGAGAACGGCTCTCTCTTTATATATATATATATACGGTCCGGATCTTAAGTTCACTATTTATCCAACATACCTTGCTCACCCCCCTTTAGCGATGGACCGGGCGACAATTCGGTCCGTCGCTATATATACAACCGTCGTCTATATGTTGTCCGTCGCTAAAAGCTAAGACGACAGTTGTATATATAGCGACGAACCGAATCGTCGTCCGGTCCGTCGTTAAAAGGAGGTGAGCAAGGTATGTTAGATTAGGGTGCTCAAAAAAGTTCAATTTTTTCGGTTTTTTACCGAACCGGTTGATACCGGTACCGGTGGTATTGGTTTTTTTCGATTTCCATTTTTGCAATACCGGTTTTTCGGTTTTTTTATACTTTTCAGTACCGGTAACGGTAATGAAAATTTTGAATTCGATAAAATTCGAAAAACCGAAAAAAAACCGAAATATAATAATTAATACATACTTACTTCATTTACTATCTAATTTAGAAAATGTGATTCCTGAATGCTGATTCCTGAATACATTTTTAGTAGTTGACTAGTTGTTTCTTGATGCACGCTACTCTGCATTATTCCTGAATGTTGATATCTCAAAACAAAAAGAATGTATTGAATCAAAAAACATTTTGATAGTATTAGTATTTGTAATGCTCATGTTTCAAAAAGAATGTTGATCATCTTGCAGCTCACATTGCCGTTGCAGAAGGCAAGACTTCAATAACTGAGAAAAAGAGAAGGTAACAAATTAACAATCATCAAAAGAATTAACCAAAAACTTCAAACTACAATCAGGAGCAGAGCACACATTAGCATGTAATTAGTTAAATACTCTTAGACTAACAATTGTAATTAGCATTTGTAAAAATGTAATTTACTAGCCTCATTTCTTAGTTTTAAAAAAAATTTGTTAATATATAAAAAAAATTATTTAATTATTGTGGCATAACTGAAAACCGAACCGAAAAAACGGTACCGACTTTGTACCGAACCGGTACCAAAACCGGTTATTCGGTACCGGTTCTTGGTTTTCCGGTATTTTCGGTTCGGTACCGGTTCGGTTTTTTACCGATGAGCACCCCTATGTTGGATAAAGGGTGAGCTTAAGATTCGGACCGTGTATATATATATATATATATATATATATATATATATATATTTATTTATTTATTTATTTATATAAATTGCGGGACAAAAGTTAAAGATGTTCCCCTTCTCCCGATAGGCGTATTCACACTTTCCACATGTTTGAAATTCACAATATATTTATATTATATTTTAAAATATTAAGTTTTTCAAATACATATATTATAAATAACCATTTTGATAAATATAAAATTGCCTCCAAAAATACACTCTATAAGCAAAGAAAGCCTTTAGGGAAATTAAACTTTAATTACTAAAGTAAAAAAATTCAAACATCCATTTATCTGTTAACCTTAATTAGTTAACAACTAAAAGTTGAACAAAAAGAACCTAATGAAAGAACTACGAATAATTAAGGAAAGGAACATGTTCAAACAATCCATAATTAAGGAAAGGAACATGTTCAAATAATACTTCTGGATTGGAAGGATGAGGGTGAAAATGAAATGACTCATAAAATAAAATGAAAAAAATTGTGTTTGGTTTCTCCATTGAAATGGAATGAATCATTCTCATTTCTCTCAAATTTATGAATTTTATTCTTTGTGAAAAGATATGGAATGACTCATTTTCGCAGGAATAAAATGAATAATTTCATTTTCTATTATATTCATTCACTCACGGGCGGAGGGAGGGGGGGTCCAGGGGAGTCCACGCCCCCCCCCGGTCGCCAGAAAAATTAGTAAATAGTATGCGTGCGCTGGTAAAAAGAAGGAAGGGGAAGAAGAAGAAAAAGAAATTAAAAAAATACATATATAACTTTACAATTAAGTAGCCTACACATAATATAAATAATGACATATTAATAAATTTTTATCTGTTTGCAATTTTAAAATGGTCAAAGAAATGAATATCTAATTTAAAAAGGAAGAAGTACTAATTTACCTAGATTTTTGCATCTTTTTGACACTTTTGGAGGCAAGTTGTCTAACAAACTTTATTATATAATCTTTCTATTTTGCAAGAGAAAAAAAGAGAGTCCCATTTATAAATTTTGCAAACACTAACTATTTTTCATTTTATATATGTATACTTTTTAAAATAATAAAGTGTTCATTCATTAATAATGACATTATATACATGAATATAACTAAGTGATAGAATTTATTTTTTTTGAAACGAAACGAGTATTTCTGTTTTTTTAAAATAATAATTACTTCGTTTCACAAAAATAACTTTATTTATAAAATTTATCAATATTAAATATGTATTTTTGTTATATATCTATCTCAAGTGAAAAAGTTGTTAGGTTAATATTATCCACACTATATTAAAATATGATGATAATTTATACTCATCGCTACAAAAATAATTATTGTTATACTCTTTTTAAAAGGAATAATGGACGTGTTTGACCTTTTCAATATTTTTCTATTTGTTAAACGAAGTAAATAACAGAGGAGATCTGTATATTGGAGGGACTGATAGAAACGAAGGAGGAGATGAGAGGAGAGGAGAGGAGAGGAGAGGAGAGAAGAAAGCCACCGCTGCTGCTGCCAAACCCCCTGCTAAAATTATCTGACTCCGCCACTGCCTTCACTCATTCTATTCCTTCAATCAATTCGTATTAATAAATAGTAAACAAGGGTGCAAACATGTGACATGTCTAAAGTGGCTGATATATCATGTAAAGCTTAAACATATTGAATAACCAGACACATATGACTACCAACATAAGTTTTGTTTAATTTATTGTTTTATAGGGTGGATCCACGTTAATAAATTCGGGATGAGAATAAATTAATTAATTAACAAGTTCAAAATTTTGCCGTTAATATATTAAATATTTAATTAGTTGAATCAAAATATTAAATATTTCGTGAGTTTCAGTCGTGTGTTTTTGCTGTCGTACGCGTAAACATTCTATGTATTTTGATTTTTATAACTCATGCATGTGAAAGCATGCTGATGTTGAAGTCACTGACCTAGAGCTCGCTAGCGCATGCATGTTGACTCTTTGAATATAACACCTGTATATTAAATTAAAAGGATTTGTAATAAGATGGAGTAGTATATTACACTCTATGGCTGTGAAACACGTGCATATTATTTTAAATCTATCAATAAGAGGAAATTAAACATTCCGTTCAAATTAAATTATTTTGAAAATTTTTTAAGTGTGGTGGTAGTTGTTAACTTAATTGGCTGCGAAAACTGCCTCAAAATGATAGTATAATTTTAATTTTAAAAATTAAAATATAATAATATCATTAATAAAATTAGTTAAATGATTCAATATTTACTTTTTATAATTCTTCTCACACCTAAATAATTGTGGTAACTACAATTATTATAAACTCGTATATATAATACATCACAAAATAGAGACAGAAAGACACTTCTCTAATTACTAAATTTATATTATTAAATTATCATTATATCAAAACTAAGAGTAATTAAATATTTTTCTTAAATCATTTGATGAAAATGTGAATGATTGAGAATGATACGAAAATTTATCGAAAAAAACTCGTATACTTGACTGTTGAGATATAAAATTTCACACCAGACAACTAAGACATGGAGACTGATCAATATATAACTTGAGAGGCTACTCCACTCATTGTCAATTGATTTTGAATTGAATATTTTAATATAGTATCAGAACAAGCATCATTGAATTACTACTCAATTAAAATTGCCCACTGATTTTGAGTCGGATGCTTCAATATTAACCAATAGATTAACGTATTTGAATCATTAACTTCTACAAATAAATAAATAAATAAGAGAGAAATATGTCGAGGAGAAACCAAATTCATTTAGTTGGTGAGAACTGGTAGTCTAAAATGGCAGTACGCTGTATCCATCCTTCCATTATTTGATACATCCACCGAACACCTGTACACGGACATGGACATGGACATGGACATGGGCACATGGCCTTTTAATTATATGTGAAAGGTGTTACATTGTAAGAGTGGTGGCCCTGCAGGTGGGGGGTACTCTGAGGAGGAGCCCTTATCAGAATTTTTCTATAATCTGCATATCATCACTTGATTGTAACATCTTCTTTAAAAAAAATTAGGGTTGATGAGATTGTAACATTATTATAATAAACAAGTCCAATAGTTTGATAACCTGCCTACTTAGTCTCCATCATTCTCCCATATAAATTGACAAGAAAGAAAAAGGGAAAAGTTAGCCAACAATGCTATTATCAAATAAAAAATCTCACATAATCTTTACATAAACACACATGTATATTGTGGACTTCGCCTAATATGTGAGACTCGCAATATATATATGTGTGTATGTAAAAATTATGTAAAAAAATTTATGTGATAGTAGCATTATTTAAAGCTAGCTAGCCAGCGACCAACTAAACGTGTACAACCCAACAACGCACTCCGGCTAATAATGCTGTACAGTGCAGCCTTTAACTGGACCCTAGCTAGCTAGCTAGCTTGGTGTGATCACCGCACCGGCACTAAGTTATTAGTCGGTTCCTAGCTATTAAGCACTACCTTCCTTTACCAAAAGGCCAAAAAAAAAAAATTTGAATTTAGTGAAATTAAAATATTGTCAAGTTTTAACTAAAAAATTCTCAAGTTATTCGTCAATGATATATAAAAATATTATTCTCTGATCCTTTTTAAGTCACCTAATCTTTTTTAAAATTTATAAAAATAAATAAATTTCACTCTATAAAAATACAGATAAAAAGGTGAAAAGAGAGCACATCGATATAAATTTTTGAAAAAGCAAAAGCAACGCTGTTTCTAAAAAGCAAAAATAGTGAAAATAGATACCAAATATTATCCAATACGTAACTCTGAGTGCTATGCAGATGCAAAATATATTCTTATAATTTTAGCTGATAAATCAATAATAATTTCTAACTTCATAATACTTATAACGGAAAATTATGAAGTGTTCTAGTATTCCTTCTCACTCTTTCTATTTGTTCACATATTGACAAAATTAGGACAGCTCGAGGAACCTCATTAAACAAGACACGGAAACGTGTCCAATCAAAGCCATAAAATTTGTTTTCTTGATCAGTCTCCAGCACCTTTATATATATATATATATACACATCTCTACACTTTTTCATAGGCACATTCACAGATCTCTACTCTCAAGCATCTTTCAACCTAAATTTCTTCAGTTCACTTCATCGTTTTTTGCTAGCAAGCCTGTTGCTAGCTTATTGAACTGAAGCAAAAACAAAACAAAAATCTCTCTATATATCCATCTCTTTATCTCTATCTTATTTTGGCAATGGCAGATATAACTGAACCAACTACGGGAGTACCATTTACTCGTGCATGGTCTTGGTTCACGGCCTTACCAGGAAAGTTTTTGTCCAAGACAATTGAAACCGCTAAAAAGGCAAAGAAACTGGGAGAGGAAGATCCAAGAAGAATAATTCATTCTTGTAAAGTGGGATTAGCCATAACCCTAGTTTCTTTGTTCTATTATTTCGAGCCCCTCTACGATGGATTTGGCGTCTCTGCAATGTGGGCTGTTTTAACTGTTGTTGTGGTTTTCGAATTTTCAGTAGGTAAGCTTTTACTGTTCAGATATAAGTTTTATATATCGAACAAATAAGATTTTTTTTCTTTTGGCTAATTTGGGGAAGGAGTTTAAACCTAGGACCTCTGTAAGAGATTTAGTACACCAACTGAGCCAAAGGCCGTTGGTATTTTAATTCATCTTTGAAGCTCATGCGTCTTATATTTTGTTTTTCATAAATTTTCAGGAGCAACTCTTGGAAAAGGTGTAAATAGAGGAATTGCAACATTTGTGGCTGGTTCATTAGGTGTTGGAGCTCATCATTTAGCTGTTTCTTCTGGAGAAAAAGTTGAGCCTGTTCTACTCGGGATTTCTGTCTTCTTAGTAGGTAATATATCTATGTTCATATCACATTCACGTAAACAATAATAATAAAAAATAATGCAAATAATTAAATATCTACATTCTTTAATTTGATATGAATTTGTGTTCATCAGTTTCTAAACTCATTTACTGGATATATATATATATATATGGTGCAGCTGCTGTAGTGACATTTGCGCGATTCTTTCCAAGAATGAAAGCCAGATATGATTATGGGCTGGTGGTATTTATTTTAACATTCTGCTTGATATCTGTATCGGGCTACCGCGACGATGAGGTCTTAGACATGGCTCAAAGAAGATTGTCCACCATTCTCATCGGTGGCTCTACGTCTGTAATTATATGCATTTTAATTTTCCCGGCATGGGCTGGCGATGATCTTCACAATCAACTTGCTTCAAACGTGGAAAAGCTTGCAATATTCCTTGAAGGTATATAAATCTTTAAAATAAATAAACTATAAGTTTTACCTATTTCTCACTTTCATTCAATTTTCTCTTAGAAAGACAAGAAACTTAATGAACTCTATTAATTTGCAGGATTTGGAGCTGAATATTTTAAAACATCAGGGTTTGGACAACTTGAGGATAACAAGGCATTTCTAGCATATAAAATCGTTCTTAATTCAAAAGGCACTGAAGAGTCCTTGGTGAGTGAAAAATGCCATAAGCATGCAAACAAAAACTCACAGACCAAAGAATATACCCACGTGCAGGTTAATTCAACTTTAAGAATTATACTTATCGGGTTAATTTCTTCATTCTGCAGGCAAATTTTGCAAAATGGGAGCCCCGCCACGGTCGGTTTAGGTACCGACATCCTTGGGACCAGTACCTAAAAGTTGGAGCACTCACTCGTCAATGTGCATACACAATTGAAGCCCTTAATGGTTACCTTACCTCAGAAATCCAGGTACTATTTTAAACACTTGCCGATACACAATTTTAGGATTCGGATTCTGTGAAATTAAGGGTGGTCAATTATTTCGTGAAGTTCACCACTAAAAAGATTACATTTGTGTATTAAATAGAGTAGTTATATGTCACTGCGTACAAAATGGACAGTACATTTAAACAATCTATTGAAATACGTTACAATTTATATAAAAGAGAGTTGCATTTATGTAATATTTATATAGCATATATAGATCATCTGTAACACAACTCTCTATATAAAATATAATTTTGTTTTTATAAATTGTCCAAATAAACTACGGATTTTGAAATGCCTTGAATCAAGATCTCCGATACATAGGGCGCCAACGTTCACTTCAAGAAAAGTTGACAACCCTCACCTCCAATGAATCCAAATTCACACTCAATACATTATATATAACTATCCTAGCACTATTAACAAAAATTGCTTATAACATTTTTGTTGCTATTCTTACAGACACGACACGAAGTCCGAGAAAAAATTCAAGAGTCATGCACAAAGATGAGCTTAGAATCTAGCCGCGCATTGAAGGAACTAGCGATGTCAATCAAAATAATGACTCGATCATCTATCGCAGATTCCCATATCCTAAATGCAAAAATGGCTGCCAAAAACCTGAAGAACTTGCTGAAAACAAACTTATGGGAAAACACCGACTACTTGGAGATAATCCCAGTTGTTACAGTAGCTTCATTACTGGTTGATGCTGTTAACTGCACCGTAAAAATATCCGAATCTGTTCATGAACTTGCTTCCTTAGCACGTTTTAGTGATCCCAAGGTTTTAGTCTCACCGGACCAGCCACGAGCAATTAACCATGGAAGGGTGCAGTACCAAGAGCGCCATCATGTTGTTGCCATTGGTGAGTAATTTGCTGAACAGAAATGGAAAAGGAGTTGCGCCAGGGTTTTTAACAAATGAATGTATAGATTTGTGTTGGAGAATGGAGGCTGCTAACTTTGTAGTTCCGATTGAACTTTTTTGGTGTACAACAACACGTTGTACAATTCATACAAGGTGACTTGAGTCGTATACATTGAAAATCATTTACATTAGACCTGGCACAGTTTAATTACTTAATTTACTTTTCTTTTGGATGTGTGACTAGTTATTCTAGAATTTGCTCAACTTTTGCAGTTTTTGCCGTTTGATCGCCTCCCTTTCCCCCCAAAAATGAACTTGATTTGAATTTATGCATGTACATTGTACTCTTATGACAAGTCCAATTATGTTGCTCCATTTTTCAACTCATTTACAGTCGCCCTCTATTTAAGCCTTATTTATTTTTAACTGAATAAATTTAAAATTATCAGGCTCAAGTACTTCAGACTTAACCTATTCGAACTGTAATAAATATATCCGAACTCGGTCCAAATTAGGTCATGAGTTTCAGTCAAGTTAGTATTAAAAAATAGTATTATTAATAAAATTGACTCTTAGACCCAAAAGTAATATAATTTAAAAGAACTCTCTTAAAATATTTAACAAACATCATTCTTTTTATTAACTGCAATATATTGAAGTTTAAATTAACGCTAACGAACTATTTTATAAATACTCTATTATTTATTATTTTCATCATTTTTCTTAATAATTTTACATGTAATTACTAGATCTAATTGATAATAGTGACCACTTTAAAAAAAAATATGGCACTTACTTTTAAGTTGAGTCAAAAAAAAATTATATATGATAATATGAATATAATTTGAAAGCAGTAGTAGGCAATAATTATTATAAATAGTATTTATAAATTTCTATTTTTTTAACACTATAATCCGATATTATCAGGCCTATAAGGACCGAACCACCTAATGCTAAGCTTGGCCTCAGCTCAGTTTTAGTTCACCCTAAACTTAGCTCATTAGGACTATGTGTTTGTTTATACTTTGGATATAAATATTAATTTCAATGTTATGTTTATTCGCAAAAATTATAATCTTATGATTATAGGCCATAAGATTATAATTTCAAGACTATTAAATCCTATGATTATAATTTTGGAATTATAATTATAATTTCAAGACTATTAAGTCATTTTATAATCTCTATACTATTAGTCCCGAATCTAAATTTGAAAACAAACAAGGCACTTGAGACTAATATTTCTATCTCAAGTATAATCTTTGCAAGCAAACATAGCTAAGTGTCTTGTTTGTTTTCACATTTAGATTTGGGATCGAGTATTAGTCTAGAGATTATATAATGACTTAATAGTCTTGAAATTATAATTATAATCCCAAGATTATAATTCTAGGATTAATAGTATTGATACTATTATAATTTCACGGATTATAATTCTGAAATTATATTTCTTGCAAACAAACATATCCCGATTACCAAATTAAATTCAAGCAAACTTTTAACTGCCCCGGATATCATAGGGTGAGCAATACATAGCTCCTTCGGTATTTTTATTTTTTTTATTTGCTTTTTTTTTTTTTGGTTTGTGATGGATGGAGTTTAATAAAGTTGGAACATAAAGAAAGATAGGTACACGTGTTTTTCTAGAAAGGCCGCAACGAGAGGAATCATGTCACAATTGTTAAATCTACAACATAAATTGTTATTTTCATAACAAAATTGTCGTTAAAGATCATATAGCGACGGTTTTCATTGTCGCTATATCTACAGCGACACTTTTGTTCTAAAAATAACAAAAAAATATTGTGAATTTAACAATTTCCTATATATACTCTCTCCGTTCCTTTTTTTTTTTAAAGAGATATTTTTATTCTTTTTTATTTGATATTTATATATTTTAAGGAAGTATTAAATACTTAATTTTTCATATTATTCTTTTTTATTAAAGGTTAATTTGTTTCTCTCTCATCTTTCCAATAAATATAAAAGATTAATATTAAAATTTTATACTCAATTTAATAAATGAGACAGAACATTAATTATATTTCTTAATTTATGTACATAATTTTAAAACGTCAATTAAAAAGAGAGAGAAAGTGTTTTAAGAACACATTAATTGCTAAATTTAAGAGTTAAGGCATGATTAGGATTGAGGTTGGAGAATCTTATTGTTCACATTTGTCCGTATGCCCGGTATTTTGTTCTTTCTAACTTAATTAGGCCGAAAAACAAAAGAAAAAGGATTCGGTCACCTTCCAATTTTTTTTAATAATAAAACAGATAATTGATCAGTAAAGCATCTATGCCAACAATATAATTTAGAATAATAGCCTCAAATTTTATGGTCTTAAATATATACATCCAGTCGTTACTGCTCAAAATATATAGGATATTATGCACATTAACTGTACATAAAAAGTTATGTACCGAGAGTGAGACTCGTGCATTACTTATTAATAAAAATATATAAAACATTTAATTGTAAATCATTCTCTCAATTTTATTTCTTTTTATAATGTGTGCATAACTTTTGTATATAGTTAATATCCATAGTATTAGGCTGATTCTCCAATGGATTGGTCCGTTGACGGACCACCTTTAATGACGGACATAAAAGCTGGTCCGTTAACAGACCAATCCGTTGGAGAATGATTGTGTCCATAGTATTACTCAAATATATATAATGGTGACTTCTAAATTTTACATACCAATATATTGATGACGTTTGTACTTAAAACACATAATTTGAATTCCGTAGAATTACTCATATTTTACCATAATATAATAGATTTGTTTTTCTGTGTGTTGGTCTTGTCGTAAATTAATCTAAATTTCTTCCTTCATTTACATCACTCAAAACTCCCTCCAAGTTATGAAGTAAAGCTCGGAGATCAATAACATGAGAGGTTGGAAAAGGAAACTGATATTTGTATTTTTTTTTTTGATATTTTTATATAGTTCTTTTTCATATCAGAGGAAAGTGGATTCTACCTTCATATGGGAGGGGATCGGACCATATGAAAATATCAAAAACTCATACGAAAATAGCTTGTGCTCCCCGTTGGAAAATCACTTATGTTGCGTTTGTAAGTTTGGAGTGATGAAATGAGAAGGAAAAGTATAAGACAACAACGAGATGGGAAGTGATGAAAATGTATTATAATATTTATGAGTTTTAGAAAAGAATGGAATGGATGTGATTTTAATTTATATTTTTCCTTGTTTTATTTTTAAATTACATTGTTACTATATTACGCTTATATATTAATATAATAAATGGCATGATATATTTTTAAAATATTACTTTAGATAATATAAAATATCTAACTTTCTCATCTTCTCTCATCCCTCCAAATCCTCACTTTTTGGGGGAAAAAATTGAGTCAAAAAATGAAATTAACTTTTCCTCTAAAACTTTTCTGTTCCTCCTAACAAAAAACTCCTAAACATGTAATTCAGAGATATTTTAATTATTTTATCTTTTCTACCCCCCAAAAAAAATTACAAACACAGTATTTAGTGACTACATATGAAAACTTTTTTCTTGGGAGTTCAGTAGATATTAATAGTCGATTTAAATAATTAATTGGCTAGTTACATGTTAACGCAATATTAATATAGCCATAAATAGAGGATGTCCTCGAATGAATATAGCCTGTACACAATATATAATCAAGAGAACCTTTTTATTGGGATGTAATTATTTGAGTCTAGATTAATGTTCCGGATTTAGTGTTGACACATACGTTTATTATCTATTTGCTCAAATAGTGGAAAAGTCCTTATTAAAGTAAGATTACGTTTCCTTATTTGGTGGGATAAGAAGATTTAACTTGGGAAGAAAGTTATCAATCATTAATTGTAGTTATAAGGTGATTCTGAAAAGAACATCTACTTCTAATTGGATTCGGTGGATATGACAGCTATAAATATAGCAGTAAGCAAGGGTTTAGAACACACAATAACATATGACACAAATAAATAAATTGTACTCCCATTATTATTTTATAGTGGATTTCTTATCTCTCCCCGTGATTTTTTTTAATTGGATTTTTCCGTAAATTCTTGTGTCCATATTTTATATCTCTTACAATGATGTGTGTATGTTTATCTGTGTTTATTTTATGAGTTTGAATTCACAACAATACAATCAAATGTTAGCGCGATTTTGGTATACTGTTTTGGTGATTTCGTCAGGCGTACAAAATTTGGCGTTAACATTGGCACCGTCTGTGGGAAACTTTTAATGTCATTAAAATCACCGATTCATCAAGAAGGAGAGCCAACGCATAAAGCTAAATTGCTCTTTTTTTATTAGATTAATATTATATATCCAACGTTTGCATGAGATCTCTATTATTAATCTGAAACGTTCATAATATTTAAAACTATAATATCATCATAATATTATATTTATTATGAGTACGAATTCATACAAAACAACCTTCTTGAATGATTGTGTTCATGTCTGTAGTAACATGAACAATTTTTACGGGAATTATGTATGCTAACGTGACTAATTATTTATCTATCGAGAATCGGCATCAAAGCAAACTCATAATTTCTTTTGTTGATCGAAGTCGAACATAATTAAAATATGGACACAGGTGTCTTGTGGTGAAACCAATGTATCATGTTATCCTTATTAATAGTTTTTGACTAAGTATTTGATTTTGATTTTCAAGAATGCACAATTGTGAATTTTTATATACACCATGTGCATGTGCCTTTTGTCCTTTTCATAATTATTGATATTCTCCATCATTATTGGTGAACTCGTCATTATTTTTTCTCTTTCATAAACCAATCACTTGAAAAAAAAGAGATGCTTGAAGAGACAATAAACTAGTATGAAGGCATTGTCATTACTATTTCTCATGACCGAATTAGAGAAAGAGAGAGGAGATGACAAGGACAAATCATACACTGCTAATGGGATCGAAAGAGTACTCTGACTGATATGGACTCATTCACGTCTATATGGATATTGATGTTGTCTGAAGGAGGGATGATTCTCAACTGAAGATGTTTGTCACAAGATAACCAAGGAAGTTGGTAATTTGAGAAATTTGATTCGTTTGGGACAGGAAGTAGGTCTGTAGGTGGTGCAGGGTCCGAGTCCATCTTCAATTCGGCATGCTAAAACGAATTGGCAGATTAAAAAAAAATTGGGCCTGCAAATGTTAAAGTAATTGGGCCTGCACATGTTAAGAAATTCCTACGTTTATTATCTATTTGCTCAAATAGTGGGAGAATCCTTATTAAAGTAAGATTTGTTTTATTATTTGGTGGATAAAGTGATATAATTTGGGAAGGAAGCGATAAATAATTAATTGCAGTTATAAAGTGATTCTAAAAAGGACTTTTACTCCTAATTGGATTTGGTGGATATGACAGCTATAAATACAACAATAAGCAATGGTTTAGAACACACAATAACATATGACACAAATAAACAAATTGTACTCCCATTATTATTTTATAGTGGATTTCTTATCTCTCTCCGTAATTTTTTTTTCAATTGGGTTTTCACGTGAATTCTTGTGTCCATATTTTATCTCTTACAATGATGTGTGTAAGTTTATCTGTGTGTATTTCATGAGTTTGAATTCACAATAATACAACTAACTGTTAGCTCAATTTTGACCTGCTGTTTTGATAATTTCGTGAGACATACAAAATTTAGCGTTAACACTTTCGGTACAAAAATTGTACAGACCATAAAGATATTAACTGATATAAGTGATATATGTATTCTAGAGAGTGAGTGTATACCTGACCTTTGTGTTTATTCCATATATATGGAGAGAGAATCTTAGCCACTATGTGGGCTAATTGGACTTGTGATGAAAGATTTTTTTGAGACTTTTGTCATGTCCTATAAGTCATTTGGGCACTATCTATTATATTATATATATTATAATAGTTCAAATAATGTTTTATTATATCAATATATATCAATTAATTGAATGTTTTGGTAATTTGTCTCGAATTGAGTTATCTCATAGAACTATATTTGAATTTAATTGGTTCATATTTTACTTTTATTATATTTGTAGTCTCTCATAAGATGTATTTGAGAATTGATAGATTCTCCCTCTTTCATTTATAAGATACATGTAACATTCCAGTTTCACATCGAAAGATATGAAAAAAAAATTGTCTGTGTATAAGGAATTAAATTGCTACTAATAGTACTTTCAAACATGACTTTTGGGTGAGCTTGTGGTAGGCTAAGATGACCCAAGAAGATATTATTGGGCTAGTAATTTAAGGCCTTATTTTGGATGAATTTGATTCGATTCGGTCTTGGGATTTGACCCGAGATTTGTTCTAGACTCAGGACTTGACCCGGGTTGTTACATATGGTATCAGAGCCGACTCTCGAAAGCTCGGGTCGGGTCATCCGATCGGGTTGGCGGAGGTGGGGACACGAAGGCTGGTGGTATTATCCCACAATGAAGAGAAGAAGGTCAGTATTATC
This sequence comes from Panax stipuleanatus, assembly GCA_020205555.1. Classification (NCBI taxonomy): domain Eukaryota; kingdom Viridiplantae; phylum Streptophyta; class Magnoliopsida; order Apiales; family Araliaceae; genus Panax; species Panax stipuleanatus. The sequence continues at coordinate 107,933,749 of CM035123.1, forward strand.
CCACAATGGCTAGAGAGACAAAGATTTGAGGACTGTGTGTGTGTGATCGGTTCTGACGGGGACGTCTGAAATTTAAGTAGGAAAATTTGTAACACCGGCTCTCGAAAGCTCGGGTCGGGTCATCCGATCGGGTTGGCGGAGGTGGGGACAAGAAGGCTGGTGGTATTATCCCACAATGAAGAGAAGAAGGTCAGTATTGTAACACCGGCTCTCGAAAGCTCGGGTCGGGTCATTCGATCGGGTTGGCGGAGGTGGGGACACGAAGGCTGGTGGTATTATTCCACAATGACGAGAAGAAGGTCAGTATTATCCCACAATGGCTAGAGAGACAAAGATTTGAGGACTGTGTGTGTGTGATCGGTTCTGACGGGGACGTCTGAAATTTAAGTAGGAAAATTTGTAACACCCCAGTCCCACATCGAAAGATATGGAAAAAATTTGTCTGTGCATAAAGAATTAAGTTGCTACGAATAGTACCTTCAGTCATGATTTTGGGTGAGCCTGTAGTAGGCTAAGATGACCCAAGAAGATATTATTGGGTCAGTAATTTAAGGCCTTATTTTGGATGAATTTAATTCGATTCAGCCTTGAAATTTGACTCAAAATTTGTTCCGAACTCAAAATTTGACCCGAATTATTACAATACATGATAAAATCTATAGGTAGTTTTCTATTTTTATAAGCATTTAATTGTATCTGATCCTCTTTGTAGAAAACCTGAAATGTATTGTACATTCATTTAGAAAATTAGAATCATCTTTTAATTATTCTTCTTCTTCCTTTTTATTTTTTATTTTTTTGTCTTGATGAACCAATGTTTTTTATTAGACACTAAAAACGAATATGAACATATAACATTGTTGGGTAACTATTTTAATAAATACCGATTAAAATAATATTTCAAGGTCACTTTACATGATTTTTAACTAATACTCGTTCTGTTTTAAAACTACGAATGCAATTTTATTAATTCTGTTCAAAATTAGAGATATATCTTTATTTTTGAACTATAAAACAACATCATGATCTTAATTTGTCATTATTTTTTCACAATTATTTATAGAATCATACTACCATTACTTAGCTAATATTAAGAATATATTTAATAATATAAGTTACAATTAATAAATAAAATAGAATTATAAATCCCGTGTTTGGCATGGAACACCGAGCTAGTTATATGCTAACATTACAAATTGTGATATCTAGGAAATAAACAAGCATAGAGTGGGCATAATTCAAACATATAAGAATAGCATATAAAAGAGGACAAATTTGTTTCAACGTATGAATTTTGGGAATTGATATTTTTACAAAAAAAAAAAATTGATACTTTCGCAAGAGCTCATCTCACATAAATAATTACATGTGAGATGAATCTTATAGAAATATCAATTTTTTCTTGTAAAAATAACAACTTCTTTAATTTTTTTCAAAAGGAAGGTTCTTCTTACAACAACATGATCAAATAAATAAAGTACAATAAAATTTTCAAAAGGGACACATCACATTGTTGAATCTCTAAGAAAATTCTCAAAATCTTGTGGGGTCAAGTGTTTCTTTTCTACACTAGGTCGCCCCGTCCCTGCATAATATACACATACAGTGTAGGGTTTAACTGGACTAGGTAGGTGTGATTGCCGGCACTAAGTTAGTGGATTACAAGCTATTAACCACTAATTTTCTACAAAACTAATCAATGTTCTAGGTACTCTCTCCTCTCTCTCTTTTTTCTCAATTCTTTTACATATACAAATACCAATAAGAAATTCGTGACATTTATCCGGAGACGTACGTGTCCATGGCAAGAAAATTGAATTTCTTTCACTCGATAAAGTTGTCCCAATTTTTTATATATCAAGTCGATAAAAATAAGTTGCATTTTGTATAACAAAAATTCATATCCGAATACTTTAATTGGATAGTCTTTATTACTACATAATTAATTACATCTCCTTTGTTATACAAAATGAAACTCTCTTTTAAATCTGATATTAATTAGTCAAACTCAAGTACAAGAAAACGTGTATGGTCACAGCCATGACAATTGTTTTCTTGAGTTAGTACTATCTACCGTACCCAAGTAAACTACATTATAAATATACACCATTTCTACAATATTTTCCATCGCACATTCACGAATCTTAACTCTTTAGGATCTAACTTTCTTTCAGTTCATCTTCTTTAGCAAGCAAACCTTATTGAAAATAATCTTTTTCTGGTTTCTACTAGCTAGCTAGTATATATCCTTCCCTCTTTTTTATTTAGAAATGGCAAATATAATTGAACCAAATATAGGACCATTTACTCGTACATGGTGTTCTTTGAAGGCCTTACCGGGAAAGTTATGGTCCAAGGTAGTGGAAATTGGTAGGGAGGCGAAGAAATTGGGGCAAGAAGATCCAAGAAGAATAATTCATTCTTGTAAAGTAGGATTAGCCATAACCCTGGTTTCTTTGTTCTATTATTTTGAGCCTCTCTATGATGGGTTTGGTGTCTCTGCAATGTGGGCTGTTATAACTGTTGTTGTAGTTTTCGAGTTTTCAGTCGGTAAGTTTTTACTATCATCGTCTTTACAAACTGTATCTTGAGTTTATCACCATATCTTTACATTAATAACGTAAAATCATTATCTTGTGATACGACAAATATTGCAAAAGTATACTCTTTCGGTCAAATTTACACTACTAATTTTAATTACCTTAAAAAGAAATGTTTTGTAATAATATATATATAGTTGTAGTTTTCAAATTTTCAGTTGGTATGTTTTACAATAATTAATAGTATACCATAATTTTGTTATAGGAGTATATATAATTAACTGTATATGTATGTATGGATCTTGCATTTTAATTTTTTTCAAATATTTTCAGGGGCAACTCTTGGAAAAGGTGTAAACAGGGGAATGGCAACACTTGTGGGTGGTTCATTAGGTGTTGGAGCTCATCGTTTAGCTGCTGCTTGGGGAGAAAGATTTGAGCCTATTATACTCGGGATATATGTCTTCTTATTCGGTATTATATACCTATGATCATATCAACATTAATTCATGTATACTTTTTATATAAAAAACATATTTAAAATATTATTATCATACTGGGAGGGCAGAGAAACATTAAGTTCAATCTCAAACCTTAAATATCTAATACTTAAAACACAAATGCCATCAAAATATATACTTGATATATATATATATATATATATATATATAAAAATATGTATATCCCCATGTAAATATCTATATATGTTGATATGAATGAATGACTAGCTACTGATCATCATCTAAACTCGATCGTTGGTTAACCGGATATATATATATATATATAAATTTATGATGCAGCTGGTGTAGTGACATTTGTGAGATTCTTTCCGAGAATGAAGGCAAGGTACGATTACGGACTGGTTATATTCATTTTAACATTCTGCTTGATATCTGTATCGGGCTATCGCGAGGATGAGGTCTTAGACATGGCTTGTACGAGACTGTCCACCATCCTCATCGGTGGTTCCACATCTGTGGTTATTTGCATTTTCATTTGCCCGGCATGGGCTGGCGATGATCTTCACAATCACCTTTCTTCCAACATGGAAAAGCTAGCAACATTCCTTCAAGGTACGTACGTACGGTCTTGTAGAATGAATGAATATATCGCCTTCATTTGACAATATTTTCTTCAGTTTTCCTAGCTACTAATTAATGTCAAATTAATTAACCCTACCTTTCAAATGCATTTAGTTGCTCAATTTAACTTCATTTTTTAATAAATTTATTATCTAATTATGGAGAACGTACGATAGATGACCATTTGTAAGAATTTGAGTATATATGCTTTAAACAACAAAATGTATTTGTAGAATAAAGAATTATAAAATTAAATTGATGGCTGACATCATCACAATTAATGCATATATATATATGGTCAACTTTCCATTTAATCTTTCAGAGAGAGATAAATAAATAATTAACCATATATGCATCCTCTAATATGTAGACTAGTTTAGCAAACCTTTGAATCATATACTCTTCCAATAATGCGCTACATGCACCAACAACTAAATTATATTTAACAAAAAATTCAAGAAAATGACGTGTTAGTTTCTAATTGACAACTTCAACTCTCCCTCGGATAAATAATAAAAGAAACATTTTGTGCATTCTATTAAATTAATATTCTGCTTAATTCTTTTGTTGGTACGTATATTCCTTTCTTTGGTATGGTTCGAGTCTCTTTACTCACAATATGACCCTACCCCATCCCTATATAATATCGTAGCATAATACACTGCATACTTTTTCAAAAGTTTATATAAAAACTGAACGACACATTTGTCTCATTAGCTTTCGTGTCAATTTTGTGTAGTCTAAACTTATAAAAGTGACTCATATTATCTTTATAGACACAATTTTTAATTATTCTCTAGGTTTCATATTATTTGATTATTGTTGATTTTTTAAAATTAACTTAAGAGATTTTTAAGCTAAAAATTAATATAGATTCTTTTAATTTTACTCAATACGGTGATGCATAACATAAACTATGTAAAAAGTATTACTCATTGTAAATTTTATTGTTTCAGAATTTTTAATGAATCATTTCAATTTTAAAATTGAAAATATCTCAAATTAACTTTTAAAAATTAATAATGATCATATAGTTTAAGACGGAGGTATTATCTGATACAATTTTTTCATAATATTGTGCACGTTGTTTGATTTGTCTGATAAGTTGAATGGAAATTGTAAATTGATACACTATACAAATGCAAAGAAGAAATATCTCACTTTAATAGTTGAAGTCATAAAGTTTAACTATGACATTGAATATGGAAAGCAAATTGAAGGAAAGAAGTCTCACTGAGCCTAACAAATATGAAAATGATATATTTTACGACTTTAGATAAAAAAAATTGTAGAGTTATGTAAGTGAATTACTATAGTTAGTAATATTTTAATGATGAATTTGGTATAGTGGGTCAACTTTATAATCTTACCCAATCTCATGTATTGATATACGTCGTAATTATAATTTGACTTTCGTAATAAGTTGCAGCACTCATATATATTCATTTCTCTACCAAATGTATAATAGTTGGTAAAATGCACTCTATTTACAGAATATGCGGCTGAGTACTTTAAAACACCAGAGGGTGAACAAGGACAACGTAAGGATAACAAGGCATTGCTGCAAGCGTATGAAAGTGTTCTTCATTCAAAAGGCACCGAAGAATCCTTGGTGAGTGAAAACTTCCATAACCCATAAGCATGCAGACAATCTTTTTTGAAATCCCAGTTAATATGGGGTTAATTTCTTTATGCCACAGGCAAACTTCGCAAAATGGGAGCCTCGCCATGGTTGGTTCAGATATCGACATCCATGGGAACAGTACCTAAAAGTTGGAGCACTCATTCGACAATGTGCATACACAATTGAAGCCCTTAATGGTTACCTTAGCTCAGCAATCCAGGTACTATATAGTCTATATCAAAGGCTTACATTACAAGACAAGTCACAGATGATTAATAACGGATTCTAATTCCAGACAGTTTGAAATTGATAGTTTATTTGGAAACTATATTAGAAGATATTTTAAATTATCTTTGTTTAGTGTAATTTGATTCTGTAGGACAGTTCAAATAGACCGCCCTATTTTAACCGTCTGGAATCCAAATCCATTGATAATTAATTAACAGTCGTCAGTCGCAACAAAAACAACAAAAAATTGCTAATTTTTCAGACACCACACGAAATCCGAGCAAAAATTCAAGAACCATGCACAAAGATGAGCGCAGAATCTAGCTATGCGTTGAAGGAATTAGCATTGTCTATGAAAACAATGACTCGATCATCTACTGCAGATTCCCATATCCTAAAAGCAAAATTGGCAGCCGAAAAACTCGAGTCCTTACTGAAAACAAGCCTTTGGGAAGAAACTGACGTCCTACAAATAATCCCATCTGCTAGTGTAGCTTCATTACTTATTGATGTTGTTAGATGCACCGCGAACATTGCTGAATCTGTGCATGAACTTTCTTGCCTCGTACGTTTCAAGGATCCTGGTGATGTTTTTGTTACACCGGAAGTAAATCACCAGGGAAGAGTACTACTACATCAATCTCATAATCATACTCTTACTATTGGCGAGTAATATAATTTGATTGCCAGAAAATGGAGACTAGTCCGTTGAGATACAAAGTAGTACAATATTTTATATAGGGTGAATGGAGTCATATATATCAGTAAAATTTATTTAATTTGCTTAATTTCCCTTTGGATATATGTATGACAATCTATATTAGCTCAATTTTTGACGTACGTTTGTTCTTTTTTTTTCAGTAGGAAAGGATATTTTTTAATTATTATATAAAAATAAAATGCTCACTGTTAATGATGCCCATCGCTGAAATAGTCTGTGTTTGGGTTTGGTTTGATGCCTGCATATTGAAACAAAGACAAGGTAGCTTGGTAGGAATGTGACATCGGGGGCAATATTAATTCCATAATGCTTAAGTTGGTACATATTTTTTATTTAGAATCTATACTATTACGATAAAAATTTTAGAGATTTATTTTAATTTTAAGAATGAGAAACGGGTCAGAAGGGGAATCTAAAAACACTTATCTTGTACATAATTATTCTTATTCTGGGCTTGTACATATTTATTCTTAGCACCGGATACCAATGGGCAATGGAGACTTTTAGCGTTTAGAGTGTGAAGAATTAACCTTCCTTAATTTCTTTCTTTGATAATGTGACAGTTTTGTATTCTCCATCCGTTACAAAGTTAGAGGTTGTTTGTTTAAGACTAAATAGTTGAATGGTTGAATCGGTCAGTCATTTAGTGCGTTTATTTTGAAAACAAAAGTCAGTAATTCAGGCGATTTAGGCTGAATGGTTTAGTGTCATTTTTTTTGCTGAATGAAGTTATTTTTTTACAATATTAACTATTATATTAAGTAATATTAAATAAATTTACAACAATTTTAAATTTTTTTAGAGGAGTAAAATAATAAAAATCTGTTATTCTATTTTTCTTTCTAAGCTTGTTCTAAAATTAACGATACATTTTAATTTACTTTTAAATTATAAAATATTGAGTCAATTAAAATAAAAAGAGTAAAATACAGTGACACCCCCCCATCTAGATAATCTTAACAACACTCACCTCCCCACTAGTTTTTTAAGTAACAGTTAGTACCCCTGCGAGTTTTAGGGTTAACTAAATAAATAAAATTATATATTTACCCTTGTATTGTAATACCCGGAATAATAAACAAATAAATAAATGACTTTTTAAAGATTTTGTTTTAAATAAAATTGGACTTTTCTTGTGTTTGGGTCAAATTATATTTAATCATGTAGACTACATTAATTGGGCCTTAAAACTCATTGAGTTGAATCTATATTTATGGGTAATATTAAAACCTTTTATAATTAGGAAAAAATAAAATTTAATAAAATCCGTTAATCAATAAATATATAATTAGACCTAATCTTACTTTATTATACAAACTGAGGGAAAGAGAAAGAGAACTAGGCGGCGGTGGAAAAAAAAAAGAGCAGAAAACAAAAAGGGCAGATTTTCTCAATTCAGGTAAGGTCATTATGTGACCTCATTACTTTCCTGATAAAGAATTTGAGTTTGTGGGTTTGCTTTTTGATAAAGTGTGTGAGTTTGCTACAGAGTATGAAATTAAATAATGGAGGAGTCATTGATGTGAGGTTTGTTATGTTTTATTATCATGAATTGTCTAGTGAGGTTACTGATTTAGTGATTTAGAACGGAGGTTATTATATATATATAAATCAAATCCTTGTTGGAACGGAGGGGTACTGTATAACTTATATATATATATATATATATATATATATATATAATGTTTGATTGTGTACTATAGATTTTTTAATGATGCAATGTATCCTGGAAAAAAAACGGTTTGGATCGGAGGTAATAATAATAATAATAATTTTTGCAAACGTATTTATAATTAATTAATTTATTCTTTTAATTAGTTCGGACGGAAGAAATTTAGCGAATCAAGTTTGGAATATAAATTTGGGTATTACATTGCTTAATCTAGGTACGGATTTCGTACTCCTTCAGCGATACTCTTATAAAATTTAATTAGTTCGTTTTGTTACTCGTTTCTAATTTCGTTATTATTTCACATAATTGTTCCTTGTGAAATTAATATATTTGTTTCATGTTAGTGTTGATTCATATAATTCGTATTTGTACTCTTGAATTATGTTAACATATTTAGTATTTATTTTAAATCTTTTAGAGATGTACATGTTAACGTATCTTGGGAGCTTTGTATTTATTTTCGTTTCGATGTTACATGTACTCTTAGAACCCTTGTGTTAATATTGTGTCGCATGTGTTGTGACATGATATTATTATTAGAATATACCGTAGGGTATACCTGAGCTATAACCACCTGTGGGGATACCACAGGCATGTCGTCTTGGCACGAGAGACATGACACCTTCCGTGGCGGTGTGATCAGTCCACGGCGTCTTCGTTTTGTGCTCCGGTGGGAGTTGGCCATTTGGTGTTTTGTTGTGGGAGGCGTATGGGTCGACCCTAGTGTTTTGTTCTGTTTTGTTCTGCGGATTGGCGATGTTTGTGCCAAGCACGCCTTCCGATTGCATGCATCTGGATCCGGCAGGTCCGATGTATGTTATGCCTGTGTGGCATGATTTGACTTGCCTGTGTGGCAAGATATATTTCTGTGAGCTCAGTATGAAATAACACCCAGCCATTTGATTCAGCCTATTATTTCATTGTATTAGTTTTGTTCGTTACAGTTCAGTTCATTTATGTGAGTTAGTTATTTCGTTTCATTATTTTTGTATTCTATATCCGTACTGGGCATTTGGCTCATGCTGTGTTTTTCTTCCGGCAGGTAACCAAGGGGATCAATGGAAAGTGTGATGAGAGCTCCATTCGATCCAATGATTTAGATATATTTTGTTAGGCTATGATACATTGATTTTTGAGGTTGTAATAATTATTTCAGATTTATGGTTTGGGCCAGTTTGACATTTATTCTGATTTGACCTTTTGGATATTTATTGGATTATTCTTTTGTGGCTTAGAGCCTTATCATTATTTCTTCCGTTATGTTGTGTTTTGTGTAACCTCCCTTTCTATTTCGGGAAGGGGGTGTTACATGTATGTTATCAAATTTTAATTCCTGGATAAGATATATATATGTGTGTGTGTGTGTGTGTGTGTGTGTTTAATTATTCTTTTTTAATATAATACATTTTAATTATAGTTTTATTTGTAATTAAGACTATCTCATTTAAATAATTTAATTTAATTAACACATATTTTTGGATAAGTGGTGCAAATATTAAGAATTTTAAATTAAATTATTAATGGAGGTTTTCTAATTAAAGTGGTTGAATATGTTGATAGTTTAGTTTTTTGTATTTAACAACAAAAATTATTATTTGAATTCTTAGTTTCATATTATAATTTTTATATATTAAATTTTCTTGAGTATATGTCAAAATTTGATATGTTTATGATTTTAATTACATTTTTTAGTATACATTGTGTTGTTTTTATACAATATTGAATAAAAAAATGTATAATAATATTTATTACTACCTCTATCTTATTAAAAGAATTTTTTAATGTATTTTTTCTTTTTTTGAGTAATAACATTTGTCATTTTTATTGTAAATAAGTATGCTTAAGTGTGACTTATGTTTAGTTTGATATTTTAAAAACATAGTTAATATTATTATTTTTAATACTTTTTATATAAATAATAAGATTCGTTATGTAATAATAGATTTATTTCACATAAATTTTAATATTTGAAAAACATAATTATATAATTTTTTACGCTAATTTGTACTTTTATGCTTATTAAAATTTTACTTTTTAATTACAAATAAATATTTGAGCGTATATTATAGCTTAGTCAAATAAATTTTACTGTTACTTTTTAATTACAAATAAAATAGTTAGTCAAATTACTGGAAGAAATCGAGTTTGTTGTATATGTTATAGCTTCCATTAATTTTGGATAGTGATATAAATTGTCAAAGCAAATATATTTAGCTATACTTTTATCATTGTTCTAGTAATATTTATCAACTTAAATGATACTTAATACTACTATTATTCTAGTAGTATTAACGGTCTTAATTTTATTTCTAGTTCAATTTATGTTCATTACTCGTTCTGAAATCCGACCCAAAAAACATCATTAATTGATCGGGTCTGAATTCGGTGAAGTTAGGGAGTACTATTTGGTTAATCACAAGGAGGAGTTGCATTTATAACTACTTACATTGTTGGGAATTAAAAGTCATCCAAGACCAACAAAATGCAATTAACTACTAGTAACTAATTATATATGCCATACAAAAACAATAAAAAATTAAAAACACATGAGTAGTACTGCTAACTAATTGAAACCAAAACAGATTTAAACCTCTAACCAAACAAGCCCATTTCATTTTCTTTAACCAAAATGAGAGAAGCACAACTGACACTACATATCCAAGAGTAAATTAATTTAACAAAAAGTGCACATCTCTCCTGCAGATTCAAACGATATATATATAGCTATCTTTATATCTCTAATTATTAATGTTAAAAGAAAAATATGACGAAAATAGGGAAAATTAACATATTCTAGTAGCCTAGTTATAAGAGGGGATCGAGGAACTGCTTGTTTAATTCTGGTTGGAGCTAGCTAGCATTCATGGAGTCCGGGGTTTCTTGGAACCGCCACCATTATGGTGCAATGGATCCGGACCTGAAGGGGCTTTTCTTAACTGATCCCAAACAACCATGTTCCCACTATTGCTGGCAATGATTGTAGCTGGTTCATTCCCCGAGTGATAGAGCAACTGAAATAATTTTGAAAATGGACATGTTTAAGTCAAATTAGTAGTAGTAATATGTAATTAATCAACGAAAATATTATTTTTAGCACTGAAAATTAATCTAACACGTGCATTAAATAGTTGTGTTGCAGGAGTAGTACATTAAGTTGGAAATGATATTTTCTGTGTAATTTATGGAGTCCACAATTGTACAAGCATGTCCATGTGCATTACATGTTATACATTGTGTTGAAAATGGTAGTTTCAATGTTAAAAATATTAATCCCCAGCCCATAAACCCATAATTAAGGGGAAAGGCAAAACTTCATTCATTATTTAGCAATATCATATAAATATATAGTATAAAGAAAATTTATGCAAACCTTTCTGTTTTTAGTCTGTAATGAATCTGTCCTGGGGAAGAAGCATGCATGCCCAGAGTTGCACTCTGTCAACAATATATAACAAATATCAATCCTTTCTTTATTTACTTGGTCAGCTTTTATTCTTTGATTAAAAAATAAATAAATTATAAAAAAAAGATATTCAAACAAGAATTGGCTCATTAGGGAGTTTCTACATGTGTGTGTGTGAGAGAGAGAGAGAGAGAGAGAGAGAGACCAAAAGACTGAGGCATGACTTTGACCAAGTAAAGTAGCAGCAGCATGAAGGCCACAGGAAGAAACTTGTTTGTAAGCCTCATTTTTAGGGCAAACTTAACAAGAAAACTAATGAAGTAAAGGTAAATTTGCTCTGGAGAAAAGGAGTCCATTTATACAAATTTTTTCTCGCGTCTTACAAATTAAATGATTCATTTGATTAAGCAGCAGGCAGCCATTTCTGAGACTAAGGGAGATATACGTACAGAGATACTCATCGATTACTACGTACCTGACCGGCTGCGCCAACTATTCATTAGTTCACATGTCAAATATCACTTGAGTAATTAGAAAAGGAATTTCTTAACATGCATTAAGGGTACAGACTGAACACACAGTTTAAAAAAATATTCTCTTAAATTATGTGTATATTTTTTTGAATTTAATATAAATACAGAAATCAAAAAAATATACATACAATTTAAAAAAATATTCTCTTAAACTATATATTTAAAGGCACATCCGAAAAGAAATAAGTCCCGGCCGCCAGATGCAATTTTTCTTTATAGGATTCTTAAAGAAAAAAGGTGCATGTGGTAATTGTACAAAACATGATTCATATCTTTATATGCAACTTTTTCTATAAGAAATTAACCTATAAAAAATATAAATAAAGTTAGGTTCAAAATTTTTTGTCCGGATTATTTTATGGCACCCTTTGTTGGGATATTACTCGTGGAATCCTATTTTGAAAATTATATATTGTTATTATGAAAATAAAGAGATTTTTTTAATAAGAGTATTATTTTGGAAAATAATCTATTTGTAGTAGTAGTGATTTTATTTTGGAAGTGCACTATTTTGAATAAGAAAAAGATTAAAGTGTATCACAATCAAAAGTCATGTAACTTCTTAAGAGTTGATAAACAGTATAAGTGGATTTTGGATCTGTGAGAGGGTGGGCGTGAATTTTGGATTTGTACGAGGGAAAAGGTTTTTACAACTTTTATATTCCATATAAAAAAATTGTATTGTCAAATGGAGAGTTCTGCAAATTTTATTCCGTGTAAAAGTTTATACCATGGATATTATAAATTTGAGATAATTATGATAAGGGCATTATTATTGATATGTATTCCCTCCGTTTCTAAAAGATTGTCGTTGTAGGAAGTAATTTTTGTTTCAAAAAATTATCGTTTTGAGTTTATCAATACACATTAGCTATTTTTTTCCCTACTTTACCCTTATTTAAAGCTTTCTCCTATTTAAAGCTTTCTTTCCTTCCCAATAATTCTTATTCAATTCAATGCTATAATCCAAGTAGTAATTGGTTGAATTGAATAAGAAACATTGGGAAGAGAATAATTGGTTGAGACAATTAATAAGGATATTATAGTATTTTTGCTAGGTATTAATTACATTCCTTAATCTGTGTGCATTAACTTTAAACGACAATCTTTTAAGAACAGAGGGAATAGTAAAGATTCAGGGTTTGAATCATGGATTTTCACATTAAAAAATTTTCACCTTAAATATTGTGATGTTCTTCTCTCTTTAATTATTTGTTTGATTTCCCAACAAGTAATTAATATCAAGACTTAAGGTTGAATGAGAGGGAATTAGTTGTACTTCCTCCGTCCCTTAATATAGGATATTATAGGGTGTTGTACAAGAATTAAGATAAAGATTGGAAAACATTAAATATAGTATTAATTGTCTATAATACCCTTAAATTTTATCTTATCATAGTTATCTCATGCTCCCTCTCACATATTTTTTCATAATTTTCTCCTAAAAAAACTCATTAGTCTCATTTACTCATTGGTCTCTCTCTCCATCCCCATAAAACAACTTATTCAATTCTTTAGTTTATCAAAAAATTAGGTAGAGTAATGAGGGGTAATTTTGAAAAAATTATAGCAAATTCTTCTAGATTTTAACAAACGTTAAATAATTAGAGACAAATAAAAAATTATAAAACGTCTTATATTAAGGGATGAAGGGAGTATAGCATTAGTGGGAAGAATAAAGAGAATGCAGACTAAACGACTTGAATTTGAGGTTCATGACAATGCCTATCAATAAGAGATTTTTTTAATTCTCGTGACTTTATCCAAAATTTATGGATTTACCACCTTGTACTTATGTTTTGGCTATTAACGAATTTTATTTTGCCCATAAAAAAAAGAGAGATTTTGTGCTTATAGAAAAGTCGAGTTGCAAAATAATGAGAACGATAGAGATGAAGATTATGGAAGTGATAACGAAGATCAATACAATAATGTTAATGAATTGAAGAAGAAGAGATGATGATGGTGACTATGATACGGGAAGATACAAATGATACGGGGAATGCAGATATGGTGCGAATGACGTGAATAATATGAATGTTGTAAATGATAGAAATTGTGAAGATTATACAGATAATACGGGTGATGCAGATGGTGCGAATGATGATGACGATTGTGACAATAAAGTTCAAGTATTTGGGAATTTTAGTCTATGAAATTATTGTTGGGATACTTCTCAAATTACAGTCAGACTGATTTTTCAGTCCCAAATCAGTCCAGGCCCAGGATCGTCCAATTGCAGGCCTGATCAATCCGGTCTTCAGTCCAATCTTTAGGCCAGTTAAGGCTCCTGATCGGTCCGATCCTGTCCGTCAAATAGCATCATTATGATTACAGACTACGTACTACTATCATAATTAAGCATGCAGCATTAATTATAATAGAACTCCGGACTCCCTCCCTGTTGATCATGTTATCCTCTCATAGACTCGTACATACATTTGCTGTCACTTTTTACCTTTGAGTTTTCCTTTTTATGCTAAGCTAGGATAGAACTAGAACTAGAACTAGAACCATAACTAAACTAATGATAAGAACCATATATATATATCTCAAATCAAAATGGATGGATTGTTTATATTATACATGCATGATCAAATGATCTGATTGATATTCATCATGTGGATGACTAAAGATATAAGTTATAATATTACTCTCTCGGCCTTTTAAAAAATAAATATGTTATTTATTGAGATTCATTAATATAATAAAATATATAAAAATACTCGACATTTTATGTAATATTACCGAGATATTAAAGATTAATTTAGAATTTTATTCAATATTTTTCGTTTATTTTACTCTTTGAAAATATATTTTGATATATACACTTACGTGTGTGTTAATAAATTGTACGTAGGCAGCCCCGCAGCCATCAATTAGTCTAATATAATCTCATCACATCATCAAGAATACCTGACGGCGCCGTTTCCAGCTTGTTGTCACATCATCAATTGTACCTAGCTTGCCTAGCTAGGTACCTACCTACGTAGCCAAACCTCTCTCTCTCTCTCTCTAACATATACAGAAAGGTAGCAGCTAGGCTAGGCTAGCTAGAGATGGCGTCACTAAATTAATGATGATGAAAATGGAAATTACTCCGTCATTAAACTTGTAGTTAACATCCGGTATAGTGTTAGATTTGTTTCTACTGAGAGAATATTTAAAACGCAAGTACTGTTTGCCCTTTTGGGTGTCAACTTTAATTTTCTGGTATTTTCCTTTTATGGCCAATTAGGGTTTATATATATATGACGCTCTGATTTCTGAATATATGACAAACTAAGAGTACCTTCTCTAGCTTCTCAACAAAATATATATTCGTTTTACATCAATGCATGTGTTTACTTACTTACGTCTACATAAAGAGACGGGATGAATAAATTTGCAGTAATTGCTGACAGAGATACATGCATGCATGTACCGAGTATAGCTGGGTGTTGGTGATGGATGGGATAATGTTCGTATAGTATATAGCAATCGGATCCGATTATTATGTCACGATAAATTGATCAATTAATTAATACGCACCTATCGTCATGTATGTCGATACTGTATTGGTCAATTGATCAAATTTAATTTTATATTAACCACTCTCATAGGAGCTTTTCTGGGTGAATATAAAAATTGTACATGAGTGCATTTAAATTTCACCTATTTGTATTTTAACCCACCATTAAAAATTAAAATACAAATAAATAAAATTTAAATATATTTATATCTAATTTTCATGTCCACATAAAATTTTTGCTCCCACAGCAAACTAGCTGATGCAATAAGATGACAGCCCAGGAAATGGAAGAGTGAAACAAATTATACATTGATGTATAACTTAATTGAATGCTAGTTTTAATTTTATACTTGTATTAGAAGTGAACCCCTATATTTATTGTGCACGTGATGTTATTTAAAATTTAATATGTTTAATTAAACAATTTTATCATTATAAATAATAATTTCACAATTTGTCAATTCATTTCAAGTCTCTTGATTTCTTTCTAAATTCTAATATTGTTGAGTCGGTGTAGTTAAGATATAAATGACAAGTGAACAATAGAGGTACACGTGATATTTTAGCATACTAAATACTTGTCACCTCCATTGTTAATCTATTCTTACTCTTACACCGAAAATATCTTTCAACAGTCCAAACCGTCAAATATTCTTTTTGTGCAGATTCACATCCAAGCCGGTAATTGAACTTGCGGTCAAATTCGAGTTTTAACACAAACAATTTAGTGAAAAGGCACCTTCACTACCAAATGAATTGAAGAAAAAGAAAATTATCCCTAGCTATCCCTTTTCTATCCACATATTGTTGTTCACATTGAGATGCATATTCAATATACATTTTATAAAGGATATATATGTAAAAATTGAGAATTGTAGATCCAATTTTCAAAATCATTCATTTGTAATATTTTGTTTTCTCCACTTTTTGGGAGGAAAAAAAAGGGAATGCCCTTCCAGTAAAATTCCCTTACCAGATCTAAGATGCAAGTTAGAGTTCTGAATACAACCAATTTTCCTTAACAATTGAAAATTTCACAACTCAAATTATAAAGTACCACACGTGTAAAATCCATATTAAAAGTCAACGAATATGCTTTAGAAAACAAAAGGTAAAAAACTAATAATAATTACATGGTCTACAAATATAGAGAGCACAATAAATCAAATTTGAAGTTAAAAATGAATACCCATCTGCTTCCTTGTTTTCCCCACAAATAAATCTTTAGACTTTATAAAACCAGGGACAAGTCCAATAATTGTTGCAAATGGAAATTGAGCCACTGCATCTTGCCTTCCCAGTGAAACAATAGCAGTAGGCTTCTTTGTATTAGGCTCATAAGTTGCCATTTTGCCTTGTATTCCTCCTTTCATCAATAACTTTATGTTCTTGGCAACAACCAAAGCATGTTTTTGTGCCAGATATCCCTGCTTCATTTCCTGCATAAAAACAAAAACACGGGCAAACATATATATTTAGAATTTCAAAAATCGCAAACTGTGTCCTCGATTGACTTTGATGGTCAGACCATTTTAAACAATTAACAATTAAGCATGTACATTTAGAATTTCAAAACCGCAAACTTTGAAAATAGTACTAAATTATATGAAGTTTATTATGGTCAGAGTCTTTCTGCGTATATCTAAAAGATTGATACGCTCTAATGATTTAAAAAATGATCGATTTGACTATAAAAGTCGACATTTATACCTACACTAATTCAATTGTACCTGAGATTTGTTTTTGGAAATTCCCTAGTCTATTGATATCAATGCAAACCATATTTTGTTCTTGATTCCCTCCCTATAAACCAAAAGAATATACATAAAAGATACAAAAAATGTGTGATACTAGACTTACCTTAACATTTGTTATATCACCAATGGCAAAGATATTCTGGTGACCCTTGATTCTCAGGTTGAAATCAACTTTTAACCTTCCAAACTCATCTAAGTTGTCCCTCAATAGAGTCCCTTTTAGCCAATCCGAGCCCAATGGTTTCCCTATGCACAAGAAATGGCAATCTGCTTTAATAGTTTCCCCAGCTGAAGTTACATGTTGTTTGCTTCCAACTGCACTATTCCTCAAATCGACATTCCGATTGAGTTTCACTTCCACTTTCTTTGATGTCAACCAATCTAGAGTCTTGTCGGAAGCTTTAGGTCCAAGGAATTCGAGTAATCTGGATCCATCGTGCACCAGAGTAACCTTCTTTTCAGGGAAATCAACTGCAATTTCTGCAGCAAGTTCGACACCGGTAGGGCCACCTCCAACAATCAATACAGAACGAGAAGCTTTTATTTTTTCATTATCTGCAAAGTTGAGATATCATCATTAATGCTATGTTTTGCAACTCATTACCAAGTTTCGGAATTGGATTTGAAACACACATTTTTTTTATTTCATCGAGTCGAAATTTAGTTAAAATATGGCACTCAATTCAAATTCAAGGCTTCAAATATGTAGAAAACAATGGCATAGCTGAGGACTTTATTCTTAAAGTATCAAAAGAAATAAAGAGCAACTATTTTTCAAGAAAAATGTGTATATCCTAGTACTTTTGTACTTTAAACTTGTAATTCATATTGCCCGTTTGGCGCAGTCGTGCAATGTGGTGCGGTAAGATAAAACACGTTTAGATGTAGAGCTTTCGACAAAAGTGTTTTCACAAAAAAGTTAAATCAGTGTCTTGTTACATAATTATAAAAGTGTTTTTAAAAGCATTAATAGCAAAATTAAGATAATTGTGAAGTAAGAGATTTTATTTCTTTTTAACAATCCAAGAGTATTGTTTTATGTTGGATTTTTGCCAAAAGTGCTTCGGCCAAAGTCACAAATTTTCGACTTTAGCTAAAAGTGCTTTTGAACCCGAATCTCTACTCTTTAAAAGTGCTTTCGGAGAATCACCAACCACTAAAACATTTTCATTTTTAATTTATAAGTGTTTTTAGTCCACCAAAAACTTCCCCAAACGGGCAGTTGGGATGTTTTCCATACATCCAACTTGTTTAATGGCTTTTGCATTTCATATATAGGAATGTGAACAAGGTTTGGCATGCCTTGTTGGAATAATACGAATAAAATATAGATTCAACTATAAAATAAAAAAAGGGCAGAAATAAAACTTATCGAATTACAGCGAATAATGTTGAGCAGAGGCGTGCAGTGCACTGTCCTTAAGTAGAAATTTCGCCCCTCGGAGAACTTTTCTCGGTGCTAAGGTCACTGACGAAATCCTACTCTAGGATTCAACGACTCTTCACCCAATTAATCAGCACTCGAAATAATTAAATGACCCAGGAACAACTTCTAATTTTTTCTTACTCTATCTCAAAAATAAACCGTGTATATACAATAAAATTATTTATATAACACTCACTGTTTTATATATATAATAATTAGTGAATAGCACGGTATTATATATAAGGATTGAAGGTGTATGAGGAACAGGAACTCTGCAACAACTTTTTCTCTTTTGTTTTTGGTTTTCTTCTTTTAATAACTAAGAAACCCAACCTTATTTATACAGAAAAATGACAACGGTAACTTTTCACTTTATTTTTGAAAATTAACACATAAAACGTTACCCAAAAATTAAAGGAAAGCAACGGTAATAAATTAGTAATGGCAACGGTAACATATCTTTAATATATTTAGAACTGTTATAGTATCTTTATAAGTAAATTAATTATAACTTATTTCATTAATATGTATATTTTATTTTTAATTTAACTTTGTAATATATTATTTAACATAAAATACAACAATCCCCCACATATTACAAAGTAAAATTAAAATAACTTGAGTAAGAAATATAAGAGTGCAGTGCGTTAACACTGGTGTCTTTTGGACTATGAACCAATGTATAGAGTGAATAGGACTTGATTCACAGGAATTTGGTGAAATAAAATTTCTATGAACCTTCTTCCTTATTATGAATCAATAATCATATTACTCACACTACAAACTTTAATTGAAGTTGTTCTACGCGATTTGGCACATTTTGGCCTTGTGCTATACCTGGAATTCATGAGCGCTTTAGAAAACCTGTCTTGTTTTCATAAGAGGAGGCCCCACCTCTACACTCATATAGGTATTTTCATCAAATGTGTTCTACAGTTAAACACATCACCCAACAGGACTATGAAAATCATTAAGAGTATATAACTCAACCTTTAACACTGTAAAATTACACTATCCTACATCATAGGGATGAACTCAAATATGTATACAATGGATAGTGTCTCAACCAATGACTTGTTGTTACCCATATGAACCTACTTCCTAGGATTACCATTCATATAGGTTGGGTTACCATCACTGTTGATTTCTGTAATAGACAGTAGTCACATCCCCCTCGATGTATTGCTCACTAGCCTCTTGCATAGTGGATTTGTCAGAGGATCCGCGAGATTTAACTCTGACCTAACAAAGTTAAAGGATATAATCCTGTCACATAGCAGCTGTCTTATAATATTATGTCTTAGGCGTATATGCCTACTCTTGCCATTATAGCTTTTATTCTTAGCTCTGCCTATAGCAGCTTGGCAATCACAATGTAGAGACACAGATGGAACTAGTCTCGTCCACAAGGGAATATTTTCCAAAAGATTTTTGAGTCACTCTGCTTCAGAACCTGCCTTCTCTAAGGCAATAAACTTAGACTCCATAGTAAAGCGAGCTATACAAGTCTGTTTAGTATAATTTCAAGAAACTGCTCCTCCTCCTAAGGTAAATATGTAGCCACTAGTGGATTTGATTTCATCTGAATTAGAGATCCAGTTGGCATCACTATAGCCCTCAAGAACTGCAGGATTACCGCAGTAATATAAACCAAATCCAATAGTACCTCGCAGATACTTGAGTATTCTACATAAAGCAGTCCAATGATCCTTATTAGGATTATGAGTGTATCTGCTTAGTCTATTAACTGCATATGATATATCAGGTCTTGTGCAATTCATAAGATACATTAAGCAACATATGATTTGGACATACTCAGATTGAGACACACTTGGTCCCTCATGCTTTTTTAAATGCAAACAAGAGTCGTACGGAGTACTAACAGGATTAACATTATAATGTCCAAATCTTTTAAGCATTTTCTCTGCATAATTATTTTGAGAAATCATATACCCATTACAAATTTTTCTCAAATTAATACCAAGAATAACATTTGCTTCTCCTAAGTCTTTCATATCAAATTTAGTAGATAACATATTTTTAGTCTCATATATAACATCAATATTAGTACCAAAAATAAGCAAGTCATCCACATAAAGACATACAATAACACCAGAATTTTCATTATTAAACTTGGTATATATACATCTATCTCCGTCGTTTATTATATATCCATTAGAAGTCATTACACTATTAAATTTGTCGATCCATTGTTTAGGAGCTTGTTTAAGACCATATAAAGATTTAACTAATTTACAAACTTTATGCTCATTACCTAAGAAAATAAATCCCTCAGGTTGGTCCATATAAATCTCCTCTTCTAAATCTCCATTAAGAAACGCAGTCTTAACATCCATTTGATAACTTATTAAATTTTTAATAGCAGCTAGTGCAATTAAAACTCTAATGGATGATGTTCTAGCAACTGGTGAATAGGTCTCAAAAAAGTCTTGGTCTTGAGTTTGTTTATAACCTTTAGCAACAAGTCTAGCCTTAAATTTATCAATTGAACCGTCAGGTTTTAATTTCCTTTTAAAAATCTATTTACAACCAATAGTTTTAGAACCAAGAGGAAGGTCCACTAATTTTCAAGTGTGATTAGTCATAATAGACTCAATCTCACTATTAATGGCTTCTCTCCAAAAAGGAGCATCGGAGAAGAGACATCATCTTTAAAGGTTAATGGGTCATTATCCAACAAAAACGTAAAAAAGTCATCTCCCAGATTAGTGGGTTTTCTAGTACGTTTACTCCTCCTTGGTTTAATTTCAGATTCCTCAATTGGAACTGTATAAGAGCTCGTAGGAAGCTCTGCTACTGGTCGATCCATTTTAGATTTCAAAGGAAAAATATTTTCAAAGAAATCAGCATTTTTTGACTCAATGATAGTATTATGATCTAATACATCACTTTTTAAAACAAGAAATCTATAAGCAGCACTATGTTCAGCATAACCAACAAACAAGCAATCAGCAGTTTTAAAACCAATTTTTCTTTTCTTAGAGTCGGGTAACATTACCTTAGCAAAACACCCCCACACTTTATGGTATTTCAAGTTAAGTAAATGGTTTTCCCAAAGCTCAAAAGGTATTTTTTCAGTTTTTTTATAAATAATTCTATTTTGCATGTGATAAGCAGAAAGAAGAGCCTCCCCCCACAAATTTGGTGGAGCCCCAGAACTTACTAACATAGCATTCATCATTTCTTTTAGTGTTCTATTTTTTCTTTCTGCTATCCCATT
Organism: Panax stipuleanatus; assembly: GCA_020205555.1. Classification (NCBI taxonomy): domain Eukaryota; kingdom Viridiplantae; phylum Streptophyta; class Magnoliopsida; order Apiales; family Araliaceae; genus Panax; species Panax stipuleanatus. The sequence goes on from CM035123.1 coordinate 107,955,487, forward strand.
AGATTCTGGAGAATAGGGAGGTGTGACCTCGTATATAATCCCTTGTTTTTCGCAATATTTACTAAGAGGTCCAGAGTCATACTCTCCACCTCTATCGGACCTGAATCTTTTAATCTTCTTATCTAATTTATTTTCAACTTCGGCCTTATAGATTAAAAACTTATCTTCAGTTTCACTTTTATTTCTGAGAAGATAAACTTTAGTATATCTAGAATAATCATCTATAAAGGTCACATAATAATTTTTTTCACCTCTAGAAGTATTTTTAGACATATCACCCAAGTCTGAATGAATTAAACCGAGAGGTTCAGATTCTCTAACAAGTACCGGTTTACAAGTTTTTTTAGTAGTTTTAGCTTCCACGCACACTTGACATTTCTTGGTATTTGAAATTTTAACATCTTTTAAAATTTTCAAATCTTTCATCATTTTTATATAAAAATAATACACATGGCCTAATCTAGCATGCCAAATATTATCACATTCAATAAAGTAAGATAAAGAGGTACTAGCATTATTATTCATGAGTTCAAGTACATTCAAATGAAATAAACCAACATTAAGATACCCTTTTCCCACAAACACCCCATTTTTGGTTAACACAACTTTATCAGATTCGAACATAACATTAACCCCGACCTTCCCAAGTATACCAACAGATACGAGGTTGTAGCAAATCTCAGGAATATGAAGAACATCGGTAAGAGAAAGGATCTTCTCAGAAGTTAATTTTAAATTTACTTTCCCTTTACCCATCACTGGTGCAGGCCTCGAATCGCCCATGTACACATGTTCATCTTTTTCCTCAAGGGGAGTGTAAGAGATGAATGCACCACGATTCGCACATATGTGTTTGGTAGCACCAGAATTCACTACCCATGCCTCTTTGTCAGTCACCATGTTCACCTCGAAGAAAACCGCTACAATAGTATTGTCTGCCTTAACTAAGTTAGCTCTCGAAGGAACAGACTGGTTGTTTTCCTTTTTGAACTTGCATTGGGCAGCATAATGACCTGGCCTTCCACACACAAAACAATCACATTTGGGTTTTGAGGTTTTGTGTTTGAACTGATTTGGTTTTGTCTTTGGACCGGTGTTATACTTATGCCCATGTTTAGGATGTTTGTTGTACGAGTTGCGAGGTTTGCGGTCTTCAACCAAATTTGTCTTGGAAGACATCTCTTTGGCTTTGGCAGATTTATCTAAATTTTTGTTCTTTTCCTCAATACGAATATGAACAATTAACTCCTCTAAGGTCATATCTTTCCTCTTATGTTTCATAGTGTTCTTGTAATCTTTCCAAGAATCAGACAATTTCTCTATAAGGGAGCCAACAATAAAAGGAGTAGGTAAAATCATGCCTTCATTACTAAGTTCGGCTACGACAAGATGAAAAGCATGAATTTGGGAAGAGACATCTTTATCATCGGTCATGCAAAAATTCAGAAAATTACCAATTGCATACTTTTTGACCCTAGCATCTTCCACAACATATTTCAAAACTAAAGCATCCCAAATTTCAGCAGCATGTTTATAGAGACAATAGATATCAAAAAGTTCATTCAACAAAGAGTTGAGAATGATAGCCTTGCAAATTTTATCAGCTGAAGTCCAAGCACTAATAGAAGATTCATATTCTTTCTTTTGTTCATCGGTAGCATCTTTAGGTTCAAGTGATTTTGATTTGTTTAAAACATGGTCAACTTTAGCAATATCCATAATCAAAAGTAATTTGATTTGCCATCGTTTAAAATTGGAACCATTAAAAGGTTCAACTTTGGTCAAATCAGGGACAAATTTAGTGGCAATAAGCATAACAGAATTCATAGGTAATTTCTATTTAAGATTGTTGGAATAATACGAATAAAATATGAATTCAACTATAAAATAAAATAAGGGCAGAAATAAAACTTATCGAATTACAGCGAATAATGTTAAGCAGAGGCGTGCAATGCACTGTCCTTAAGTAAAAATTTCGCCCCTCGGAGAATATTTCTCGATGCTAAGGTTACTGACGAAATCCTACTCCAGGATTCAACGACTCTTCACCCAATTAATCAGTACTCGAAATAATTAAATGACCCAGGAACAACTTCTAATTTTTCCTTACTCTATCTCAAAAATAAACCGTGTATATACAATAAAATTATTTATATAACACTCACTGTTTTATATATATAATAATTAGTGAATAGCACGGTATTATATATAAGGATTGAAGGTGTATGAGAAACAGGAACTCTGCAACAACTTTTTCTCTTTTATTTTTGGTTTTCTTCTTTTAATAACTAAGAAACCCAGCCTTATTTATACAGAAAAATGACAAGGGTAACTTTTCACTTTATTGCTGAAAATTAACATATAAAACGTTACCCAAAAATTAAAGGAAAGCAACGGTAATAAATTAGTAATGGCAACAATAACATATCTTTAATATATTTAGAACTGTTATAGTATCTTTATAAGTAAATTAATTATGACTCATTTCATTAATATGTATATTTTATTTTTAATTTAACTTTGTAATATATTATTTAACATAAAATAGAACATGCCTGCCTATGCTTTTTTTTTACCTGATTGGTATTGTTGAAGTCTCTCTGTTCTTGTTTCCGTAATTGGATCATTATGACCAGTGGCAATGACTAGATAGTCGTAGGGAATCGAACGGCCATTAGCAGTCAAGACACAGCCTTCTTTGATGTCCATGGCTGTTGATGTAACGAGCCAGCCATTACTTAGGTAATCTTTGTGGTGGATAACTGATCTCTCAGCGAATGATGGTTCTACCATTGCTCTCAAGCTTGCCCATGGAATCTCAAAATAGTCCTTCCTGAACTTAAATTTTCCATTAGATCAAAGAAAGTAACAAATCTCTACCAACTTCTATTAATAGCTTTCATAACTGTCGCTACGATCGACCATTTTCCTGTTATTTTGTTTAAAAGGATTACCTTTTCAATTCTGTATATTGTAATCTTTTCATATCAGTCGATTTGATTGTATGATAAAAAAAACAAAAAAGTCTTAAACTTTTCTTAAAAACTCATCTATGATGCAATTAGCATAGTGTCCACAAATGTCAGCAGTAAGTAGGTAAACTTTATAAAACAACTATAAATGTAGAAAAATTGTCAAACAACATTCTTAGCTAATGCCCTGCTATCAATGTGAAGAGTACATAAAACCCAAAAATTATAAGAAGAACATGAAAGGGCAAAAATTGATTTAGCAGCTCAGCTGAAAGATGATAAGTAGTTGTATACTTGTATATATCAATCAATTCATCAAATGCAGTACACAAATTAATTAAAAGGGGTGAAAGGGGAAGCTTACGGATCAATGAGGGTAAGATCGGAATTGAATTGGAGTAATTTAGCCATGAAAGCTCCGGCAACTCCGCCACCAATCACCACCACCCTCTTCCCTCCTACTCCGCCCATTTCTTGTTTCCCCTCCATCCAATTTTTTCTCTATAACTCTCAATACATATACATATACGTATAGATATATAAGAAGAAATTATATGCATATATATATATATATATATATATATATATATATATGTCCATGGAGAGAGAATAGTCGGACATAGAAATGGTCAGAGGTTTTGTTGTTAACAATTTTTTCTCTATAACTCTCAATACATATACATATACGTATAGATATATAAGAAGAAATTATATGCATATATATAAATATATATATATGTCCATGGAGAGAGAATAGTCGGACATAGAAATGGTCAGAGGTTTTGTTGTTAACAAGGAGAAGAAACCAAGAAGGGCATAAACTACAAGTGGGAATTGAATTGTTTTTGGTGGGTAAATGGCCGGTAATGCTCTTTATTATTATTAAGCCATTTGTGTTTAAAAAAAGAATTAATCAATGTCAACCATGGGAAAGATATGGACTGCCAGTTCCAGCTTTAAAAAGAAGTTGAAAAATATAGGCAGATAGGTGGCAATGACATCGTTATTCTCTCGGGAGTGATTTGGCTCAAACTTATTTAACGAATTGATCAAATTTTATGTCTAACGTGTTTAATGCATTTGAATGTTCAAAGGTAATTTAGAATTTTGTTTGTCTAGACATATTATTTTAACAAAAAGTCTAGGGGAACATTGGTTTAATGATATTTCTAGCGACTTTTTTTTTAATAACTCTCAAAAAATGTATAGTATTTATTTCAACTGGAATTTTTTTATATAAAACAATGTTTAAGTGAAATTTTTACAAACTATGTTTTTTGTATGTATCCAAATTACACCTAAAACATTGTTTTCTGTAAAAATTTCAGTTAGAATAAATACTATACATTTTTTGAGAATTACTAAAAAAAATATCGTTAAAATGTCACAAAACTAATGTCATCGTAGAAGGACTCTAATTTTAAACGTGGTTTTTTAGATGCGAGTTTGGTGTATTTAAAAGTTCAAACACTGCATATTTTAGTTGTAAACCAACCTACTGCTAATTAAATGCTAATGAAGTACTCCCTCCATCCCAAATTATCTTATGTATTAAAGAATTTTTGTTGTATCAAAATAACTGTACTTTGCTCTTTTATTAGACAATTAAAGTGGTTATAATACAAGTTTACCCCATTCATTTACTCTCCCTCCTCATAAGTGAATAATCCCCAAATTGTATAATTATGGATATAATTATACTTTTAGTGATAAATTTAACATTATAATTATATTTCTTAATATGTTTGCAAATGTTCAAATGTGCATATAATTTGAGATGACGAGAGTAATGAACAACAATTATATTTCACTTAATTAAGACTCGACTCAAACTTGTTTAATGTGTTGAACTTAGGTAGTGTTTGATTCACGTAAAATCAATGTAATAATCCGTAATACAATAAAATATTACATTGATGCGACATTTATTATGTTTAGTTCACCTATTAAATGTATAAACTTATTACATTCTCTACTTAATATATTAACCCATTACATTATGTAATCTAATAGCTATAATATAACAAAACATGTAAACTTAATTATTATCACTTTTTCTATGCACAATTCACCCAAAAATACTTTTATAATGCAAATAAAAATAGTTTTTTATTGAATTAAATAAAAAAGGGTAATATAGTCTTTAAATATTCATACTCATTGCAATACATGTTTAATTTCAATGAACCAAATAAGAAAATAATGTAATATGAGTGGATTACATTATCTGTACGGAACTGAAGGTTGAACCTAACAAAATAATAGTAATAGGCTATATATTGTTATTGCATTTCATAACTATTGCATTATACCAAAGTCATTACATTATATCAAAATCCTATTCCACAAACCAAACCCCGCCTTAAATTTTGTCAACTCACTTTCGAACCAATAAAATAAAAGGAAGTGAGGAAATGATATTTTCACATGAAAATTGTCGTTATAGAAAATTATTTTCACCATCGTTATATATTTATAGCGATACTTTTCATGTGAAAATATCAAGAAGTGCTATGAAAATATCAATTCAAAAATAAAAGAAGAGGTGTGTCTTGGAGATTTTTAGTAGAAGAGAAAAAAAGATAAAGCCAAGTAAAAAGTTGTCTTGAAGTTTTAGTTGGAAGAGAAAAGAAACCAAAGTCAGAGAAAGTAACTATTTTTTGAGCCAAATATTTTCTTCTCACTTTTGAGAATTAGAGAAAAGAAAATAAAGCTTCTTTTTTCTCTTCCCTTCCCTTCCCTTCTCTAACTTTATTTTCTTTCTTTTTTACAACTACAAATTCACAAACTCTATGTTTAAAGGTTTTTCTTTTCAGTAAACGACAAAAAAATTATTACTAAATAAAATTATAATCCAAAAGACTTGGATTATTTGTCTGGAATTACAAATCAATCACTGAAAAGTTAGTTGTGGCATGACAAAAACTGAAAATGAATCTTTGTAAACGTTCCCAAATGACATGTTATTTCATCTCTTCCTTTCTTCTGAATGGGAGAAAGAAGATAAAGGAGGAGCTGTTTGCAACGAGAAACAACGGATATCAAGAAATTGAACGTTAATTTTAATTCAAGTTGATTTTAAAAAGTCAAAAATAAAATATATTTTTAGAAAAAAAAAATCATTACACTCGGAGAAATTAATTTTTCTAACTAAATGTATAAAAGAAATCGGTCTTTTCTCCTGGAGGAAGATGATTATATAGGGTTTAGGGTTTGTTTGTCTATGAACGTTTGAGTCGGTAACGTTAGCAGCGTTTTGGACTTCCAAACGCACCGCACCAATTAAGGTATATTGCGTTTGAGGCTTAAATACTGAGTTTGTGAGTTAAATAAATTGCGTTTAAAATAAACTGCTAATAATGAACAAGATTTTCAAATACATTTTTAAAAGCACGGAACGCTGAATAATGAAAGATACACATATAATGTATGAAATTGATCTTCAAATTTGTGTATGGTGATCAACCAAAACTAGCAAATGTGAAGCCTGTGTAACCAACGACACTAATCAGTTCAACCTCGGCCCAATAAACAACACATTACCAACTGAAGTTGACCGCCCCGCCCCGCCCTAACATGCGTCCGCCCGTCTATGAGGAACGAGGAGATGAGAGAGGAAAAGAAGATGAATAAGAGGAGAAAGAAAGAAAAAGAAAAAATACATAAAATTTAGTCATTGGCAAAAAAAATCATGTTGGAAGCCATATCTGCATTTAGCTGTTTTTTCTTTTTTAAAAGTCAAGTATGAAAATATAAGATGAATTTGACCTCCGTCCAATTTTTTGAACGAAATGATCCAATTAATAAATATATTTAATAAATAGATGATATGATGAAGGGTTTAAAGGTTTTTAGATTTCTCAATTCATTTGAAGATGATGAAGATAAGAAAAATATAATTATTTATTTATTTATAAAGCATTTATACAAAATTTATTAGTGTTATATTAGTATTTAAATATTTTTATACGGTCAAATATAATTTGAACCCGAGCATTACAAGAATACTTATCGGAAAGATATTGTTACTTTGGATAGCGGGATACTTTGGAGCTAATATACAAAAGAATGCATACTTCACAGGGTCAGATATGAACTAAACCCATAATAATAAAACTACAAAGTTATGTGGCCAGACTTTTGGCGACAGAATTATCTGACCAATTCCATGTGACAATAAATATTTATTAAGGTTATAATTAAATACCCAGTATTTAATTACTAATAATATAAATAAAATAATCGTGCCGGAACTTGAACTGGTTCTTTTGTCTACCTCGCCTCAACCTCAAAATAAGAATGTCAAGTGTGTGGTGTGGTGTCTTTCATATTTGACTCATAAATTTTTTTATTTGTATTTTAACACTTATAATCAGGTTTAATGACATCCAAACCCCCGCCAATTCAAAATCACAAATAATTGTATTTTAAGATGTAACATTGAATTAAAATCCGTTATAAACTTATAATTATTAAGTATATACTCCGGAAAATATTTTGATAATAAATGATAAATAATACGGAGTTCCGTCAATAATCCAAAGGTTTGTGTAGTAATTTTTTTTTAAAAAAAATAAAAGAAGTAAAAGAATAGAAAAAAGGAGTAACTTAAACGAGAATATATAAAAGAGTGTTATATTTTCATATATATTTTTGATATTGTTCACGTACTTTCTTCTCACATGACATGAAGGTAGAACTCATTGTATGCTCATGTGAGAGATGACCATGTGAAAATATTAAAAATACATGCGAAAATATCAATTTCCTATATAAAATTACAAAGAAATGTATTTTGCTTGACCGATGGATCACGTCATAGATTTATTAATTATAATAAAAGTTTTATGATTTAATATAATTGTTCAATGGGATTGGTTAATAATAATCTCTATCTATATTATTTTATGTGAAGATAATAAAATTTAAATTGAAAAACACATGGTGCCTCTTACTTAAAATGAAAGGCTTGTGGTGTTGAAGGCATATGATGAGTTTAAGCTATCGGAGAAAGGACCACCATGTTATTGAGATTGCACATTAGTCCAACCGTACCATCAATAGCTGCTAAACAGTGACCATATATTTTTGTCATGCCTTATGCCGTCATAATTCTTGATTAATATGAAGTTAACTTTGGTCAATTGATTAATACAGTGTCGATACGCAGACAGAAATTGATCTCTTAGCACTGCATTTGTCAATTGACCAACTTACTATGAACTTAACTTTATGGTAACCGGATTCCAACTATTCTATTGTGTGTCTGTGAGAGTTTTTTATTTATTAAACAATCAAATCCGTAATCGGTTACAAAAGATGAAAGTATTATAAAAAAAAACTTAAATAGTAATTATTTCAAATAAAATAAGAGATAATCAGGAAAAAATGATCTATTGTAATAACAACGCTAATAAATATTAAATAAATTTTTGAAATACAATCATATTTTTAAAATAATAATAGAATATGTAAATCTTGAAAGGGTCAGTTGTGTGTGTGTTAAATAGTAAATTCAGTGTGTACCATTTATTTCTAAACTAGAGGAACACAATTTTAAAATATAAAATATTTGTATGTTCATAGCATAATTCACTTGAAATTTTCTCTAAGCTCCATTATAGTGTACGAGAACTCTTTATATGTACCATGATGGCCACGTGGCTTGTGCGTACTATATATGAAAAATAGTATTTTTTTAAAAAACTTTTAATATATAGTGTTGGTAATCAATATATTACATATTTTACCTGAATCTTCATTATGTATTTTAATATTAATGCTTACGAAACAATTTTTTTTGTGTAAGATGAGCGGACTATTGAACACTTTATAGCTATTTTTAATAATTTAACTATGTAGAAGTACATTATATGATAAAAGAGATAAATATATTCTTATAAGTTACACTTTAAGATATGATAATAGTTGTATTGAATTTTTCATCTAGTCTTAAATCGTTCCGGCGATAAAAAAAAAGTATAATTAATTGATAATTTCTTATATATAGGTGAATTTAGTGTTAATAATCAATCGCGAATAATTATATAATTTTATATTCATCTTTTGTCACTAAAATATTACTTATTAAAAAAAATTAATAATAAGACATTAACAATCATCATCCGTGAGCTGAGTTGGTATCGCCTAAACTTTGCATAACAAAGGTAGGGGGTTTAAACCAATGTTTTAAAATTCGAACCAGACTGACGGTCAGACCAGTAAAAAACGGAATCGGTTGGCCTTCTTGTTCAGTTTGGCCTAGTGACCAAGTTTTGGTCAAAACTCAGGTTGACTCGTTGAACACCGGTCCAATCGGTAAATCAGGTTAATTGACCCAGTTGATCCGATTTTTAATTAATTTTTTTTATCAAAAAAAAATTAATATTAAAATTAACTATTTTTATTAATATTGTAACTCATCTTTATTATGTTTTAATTCATGAAAAATGAGATTTTTAAAATTTTTATTAATTACTAATAATATATATTTTTATATATAAGTGACGCCACTGAGTCAATAACGGTTTGACCACTGATTGGACCAATAATTCATTCACCCGATATCTTTTTTGATTTAATGAACTATTTGATTCTGAGAATTTTGGTTTAAACCCCTAATTATATTTTACCTTGTGATTTACAAGCACTTAAAAAGTAGCCTAAAGTATTCAAAAAGCTTCCCTGGCCACTAAATCAAACCGAGTCAAATGAACCCTACACAGGTGGGTCCGACCCGGAAATTGTCACACAGATGTGCCGTGTGTAGAATACGACAAGGAAGGAGAGAGATAGGACAGGCCATGGCCTAACAATTATAAGCTTCCAGTGTAGCAGTCCGGCAATTGAGGAGAACAATACAAATATACAATTATACAAATACCCCCATTTGGCATGTTACTTTGTTATCATCAGTACCCATCACTTGACATCGAATTGAATTTTATAGTATTTTCACTTTATGTTCAATATAATATCGATACGCAGATAGAAAGATTATCCTTCCGTCTTTGTGTCAGGTTGTCAGCATTGTGTTGGGGTTCAGTTCATGCTAATTTAACGGGATCCCTCTCCTACAATGTTATTTTTTTTTGGTTATTTTAAGATAATAGTACATGAATCCTAAATATTAATGTTACATAAAATGTAAAGTTCTTGATTAAAGATGTCCATAATCTTATAATTTATTAATACATTGGATTATTATGAATTTTAACCGGCTGGCTTCTTTAAATATATTTGTGCTTACACTTTCATGTAAATATACAAATAAAAAGTTGATAGTAATAAGAAACTAACCAACTAAAACTAAAAGGAGGAGGCGAGGAGCTCAAGTCAATCAACCATCACGTGAAAGGAGCATGTGATATACACTATAATATGGTGAACATCATGCATGCTAGTGAAAAATGAAAATAGGAGAGAACACGACCCCGCGCCCCACACCCCCCATCCATTATTCAACTTTATTATAGTGACAGTGCACAACTTTTATTTGTCTTTTATAGAGAGCCCGATAGAGATTTATATTCATAATTATATTTTAAAACTTATTTAGAAATATATAAGTAAAATATGGTAAAGACATACAAAAAAAATCAAAATATATGTAGTGTAGTGTGTAACTATAATGTGATTCAAGATTATTCCCTTTTTTGGTAAATATTTGCAACTATCTTTCCATTGACTTGATTGAAAAATATAACTTCAAACTTGATTCTCCCTCCCTCCGCCTTAAAAAAATTAATAAAATACAATTTGCACAATATTAAGAAAAAGTTACTCCTATAAAAAAAGAGCAAAAAAAATCTAAATTTATCCCTAATGATCTCACAAAATTATATAAGTGACGAGTATTTTATTTTTTTATACTAATAGACCCCACTAAATGACTTAACTATCCTTCATTTTATGTACTTTTTCTCATCTTTTTGAAAATAAAAAAAATGATACCTTCAATCATTCTTTTAGTTGGGGTGGGGATTTTTTTTTCCGCTCAAAACTCCATGTGACATTTTATTCATAAATATGTTATTTAAAATTGTTGGACTGATTGGAGTAGAGTTTTTATTAAAATAAATAAAAACGGGGTATACTATTAGTAGTCCGCTCCAAGTAGATCAATTGAGCTGAGCTGGGGTAGATGATAATTAGGTTTTATATCTCGATCACCCACTTTTATGATAAATAATGTTTGCTTTTTTAGGAAAAAATTATAAAGTAAGCTAGTGTTGTCGATGTAAGCAAAGCAAATCCCATATGACCCAATTTGCCCATTTTCTCCCAAAATGTCTTGATTATAAATATACTTCGATCGGTCCCAAAATGTCTTAACACTAGATTGATAATATGTGTGCAATCCCACGGTGTGTACAATCCAAGCATAAATAGTGTAATATGAGTGATAGTAGGAAACTCACAGAAATGATCAACTCAGAACTGACTCGATCGTAATCAATTAAAATGACTCGGTCGATTTGTCAATGAATCTCTATTTGCCTTGCTAATAATGAACTCATGACTGACTCGATCGTGATTCGTGACCAACCAAAATGACTGAATCAATTTGTCAGTCAATTCAAATATAATAAACTTTTAAGAATCTAATTAACGAAACATAATTGATTTTGAATTTTTCGCTCACCCTAATAAACGATCAGGATCGTCTAAAGTTTAGGATAAATCTCACGGTCCATTATATCTTCTTTAACTTAAAAGAATTTTTTTTTCCTTTCTCTCTCTCAGATCCTCCCGAACTCGCCCTATGCTTCCTCCATTCTCTAGCGCCGACAATCTCTCATCCCCTTTCCCTTGGTACGTAGTGCCAGAGGCACGGGTAGTACGGCTAATAATTTTATTTTGTCAAATATTTTTCTGTAATTAACGAAGAGTTCATTAATTAAGAATACTGATATGGGGTTAGAAATGATTATTTAAAAATTATAAAAAATTAAAGTAATTATATAATATTTTATTTAGAATTATATTCTTTAATTCCAAAACATTTTTTTTAAAAAAAAAGAATAAGAAGAAGTACTCCTATCTATAAAAATGTTAGATTAGGGAGTAAAAATCTTTGACTCCAAGAATTGAGTAGATATGACGGACGAGGTATAGACGTTATAACTAAACCAACCCCTAACCGTGATTAAACCCCCCTAAACTCATGACTTTCAGTTATTAGTATATTATTATTATTATTACTCTGCTTCTCCAACAAGTACTATTTATTATCTATTATTATGCATCACCCCCACTGTTCTTTTTGCTAAAGAGAGAATTAGAGCGAAAGGAATCAAATCTGTACCAAAAGAGGAATGTCACTGAATCGAGGTTTACTGCTAGTACTACCATTCTGATTATTGATTGAAAATAATGTTGTACATTTTTGGAATTTAGTACGAATCTGATTTAAGTGGAGCTGATTCCAAGGTCTCTGTATGTAGGGAGCATATATGAATTTGCATACGTGTATGAGATTTCTTTGGTTTTGATTTGCAAATGATTTGAAGAAATTGTGTTGGGGCAAATTGGATAAATTATGTGAAGGCATTGTAAATAGATTGATTGGTATAGCATATTGGGGTTCAAATAACGATTGGTTCTGCATTATTGGGATCGGTGCTGGACTGATGGAGTCTAAAATGGATCAGTACGAGATCATGGAGCAGATTGGTCGGGGTGCATTTGGGGCTGCCATTCTTGTCAATCACAAGCTGGAAAAGAAGAAGTAACTATCCCCTTTTATGTAGGTTCTGTATTTCTTAAAAGTTTAAAACTTTTGTCTAATTTCTCTTTTGATGATAAAATAGGTATGTGCTTAAGAAGATTCGTCTTGCTCGGCAAACGGAGCGCTGCAGGAGATCTGCTCATCAAGAGGTAGTTCTAATTAGTGTACCTTTCGGTGATTTGGGTTTATTTTTATATTTAATTAATCTTTGACATTAGTTATTGTATAAACTGTCAAGTTATGAACTGAACAAAAAATATAAACTTGTTTAGGAAATGGGCATAACAATGTTTAGAAATTATAGAATAATTTCCCTAATGGTTCTAATTAAGTTGTCTCTGTATGTATTTTTAATGCATCTAGGTATGCATGTTGCCATGGTTGAAGGGTAGAATCTTTGGCTGTTTTAAATTCATGTGTTTATACAGACATAACTTTAGGCCTTTTTTTAATATATATATTTGTGGAATTTGGTTTTGTAGATGGCTTTAATTGCACGGATTCAACACCCTTACATTGTTGAGTTTAAGGAAGCATGGGTGGAGAAGGTGTGATGCTTTTGTTTTTCTACAAATATCTAATCCTATGCATTTCTGATTCCTCAATTTTTATCTACCTGCCATTCTGGTCTTGAGTTAGAATATTTATAAACATTATGTAGGGTTGCTATGTTTGCATTGTTACCGGATACTGTGAAGGTGGAGACATGTAAGTTACTTAGCAAACACTGGAATTATTTGTAGGAAAATAAAGTTGTAACATTTGCTTAAAGTTGCATGTTGATGTAATAAGTTTTGAACAGGGCTGAATTGATGAAAAAATCAAATGGGCAATTTTTCCCAGAAGAGGTACGTCTTTTGTCTATTTTGAAAATGACAAAGTTGATATAGAAATTCAATTGTTTGGAATTTTATCATAACAAAACAATTCTCTAAGCTGTTTAGTTTACTCAATTTTCACTAGCTTGCCCAGAGTTGGACCTTTTCCTGGTTAAATGACTGGTGATATTATTGGTAATATGCAGAAACTGTGCAAGTGGTTCACTCAAATACTGTTGGCAGTTGAATACCTGCATTCAAATTTTGTTCTGCACCGCGACCTAAAAGTATGTACAGGAATTTTGTTTGAGATGCTTGTATTTTGTTCTTATAATACCCTCAAACATTACGTCCTTGTAGTACACAAATTATTTAGACTGATTCTTTAACCTCCTTATTGGCTTATCTACAGTGTTCTAACATCTTTCTTACCAAGGATAAAGATGTTCGCCTTGGTGAGTTTGTCAAAGTTTATTTTTTCTATTAAATAAAAAATTGATGTCTGTTAACCCTGTCCTGACCTATATATATCTTTGTTACTCTGTTTTGTGTTTTTTGTGTTTAGGGGATTTTGGACTTGCTAAAACTTTGAAGGCAGATGACTTGGCCTCTTCGGTATGTGCTTCATTTATGTACCACCTTTGTATTACACTGTCAAATTTAACATACTTAAGGAATTAAGGGAAAGGATTTCATTTAGGGTTGTAGTCAAGGTATAGTTCTTTTACTTGGTGGTAAAAAATTAACTATACAGGGAATTGTTTGTATATTGTATGAATGTTATACAATATATAACAATTATTTAATTATTTTCCGTCACTAAGTACATATGGTATCGATGTATTTGAATTAACTGTAAGAACTACCCGGGAGTTAGTTTTCCTTTCCGTTGACTTAAAGTATTATTCTGGTAAATGTTCTTTTTTTTGGGTTTTGTTTTGTTGTAATATAAACTAACACTTTATAGTTTATAGAAACTCAGAAACTATTACACAATATTGTAGTTTGCATAATCACAAAATTTTGGATGTTCATTTTTGAATCTGTATAAAATATATAAGTAGAATCTTATTCGTAATAATTTATTACACTTTATAGGGAATGGAAGTATGAACGTTACAGCATTCACAACAGTTTCTTTATCTCTATATCTACTCTGCAGTGCTATTGGATCATTCTGTAGGATAGGGATTCAATATTTTCACTATGTACCCAACAAGTTTCTTATATTGATTCCTTAAATATTAAATTTTGAAATTTAAAATTTAAAAGTTAAAATTTGAAAGTTCCAACAGTCAAATCACAATAAATAAAAATGAGTGAATTTGATAGGCATACCCAAATCAGCAATTAAGTGAGATAAGATCCTTTAACCAACATAAAATCACAATAAATAGGGTGTGAAATGTCATTTTACATAAATAGGGAACGCTCTTTTGATTCCCTTACCCTGAGGAGTCAAATCATATATAGAGATTAAAATAGAGAATTATATAAGGATAAGGAAACTGTTGGATACTGATTTATTGATATATTTTTCAAATGTGGGGATATAGAGTTTATTAGGGAAACTGTTGTGAATGCTCTTATGGTCATTGGCAGAATCAGAAGCGGGTATTTAACTGAAACTAGTAGTTGAGAATTGAGGATAGTCCCCTCAATTGAGTCCCAGCATCAGTATTTGATTTTCAATGAAACTTCTGGAGTTGCTGCACCAGTTGATATCATGTTATCTTGCCTTCATCCTTTAAAAGACAATATCCAAAATACAAGTCCAACTTAGTGTGCTAGTCTTGTAATTTATCTTTCCTGCAAATGATCTAGCACCTATTTTATGTTCTTGCAAAGTGTAACTCATTTTTTTGTCAATACGGGCGAACCAAATATATGTTTTGATCAATACGAAGTAAATAAAATTGCTTATTCGAAATATTAATGCTTATCTGTCTTTTGGTACAAGTTTCGTGCAGACTGTTCATGTGATGAAAGCCGATATCCTTGTGTTCTTGATCAACATCTAATAGCTGTTTTGTTATGTAATTACCAGGTTGTTGGAACTCCAAATTACATGTGTCCTGAACTTCTAGCAGACATTCCTTACGGTTTTAAATCCGATATTTGGTCTCTAGGTATGTGGACTTTTCTTTTTTCTTTTTCTTTCTTTTTTCATTTTTTGTTTGGCATAATATGGCTTAGAATGAGAGTTTCAGTTTAAGAGAAAAATAGTTTTTCTTGTAAAAGTTTAGTTCAGTACCTTGTCTATCCTCAGGGCACTATTGGTTTAATGACTGTAATGATATTGTCACCGTTTGACATTTGTAGCTCTATTCTATAAGGCCCTTAGGCCCCTTACTTAGTGGTGGTCATTTCATTTTCAGTTCCCTGAAGTGGTATGAGGATATGATTAAACTTTGACAACACTTTGTACTGTTTGAACTTCCATAAATTTTAAGCTGAATTCTCATGTTTGTGTCTCTCTGTCTTTCTTTCTTTTTCCTTCTTTATCTGTCTTTTCCGTCAGTTTCATGTTCTTAATCTGTTTATCAGGTTGCTGTATGTATGAGATGGCTGCTCATCGCCCTGCATTTAAAGCATTTGTAAGATTTCCTATTTTTTGTGGTCTCTCTCTCTCTCCCTCCCCCCCCCCCTCTCTATCTCACTCTTTTATTGACTCAGTGATTTACAATTAATTCGGAGGATTCCATTTGTGCTGCTGTGGATTTCTTCAAATCAATATTTTGAGTGGAATAATAGCGGTGTCTGAAATCACTTTCTCTCATTCACTAATGTGCAACTTTAATTAAGAAATTCGATTAATGGTATATACTTCTGTGTTTTGTTTTCGCAAAAAAAAGACCTTTGCGTCCATGTTAAGCACCTTTTAATCATGAATGCTTCTCTGACATGCGGGTCAGAGGTATTATTTACTATCAGAGAAATTCATTGCTAAGAGTTGAAGGCTTGAAGCAGAAAGTGAGGCGTTTGACTCTCGATGAGGCAAGGTGTTGGATTTGGAATCTGGCTTTTCCTTAAAGAAGCATCAAGTGTTTATTCAACTTAGTAATACATTCTAATTATAAGCCAATTCATTATTTTCAAATCTAGTTAGAAATACTTTCAAAACACTTACAAGTATTAAAAATGTAGATAATTAGAAGTATCAAGTTCGTGAGTCTTTTAATGATATTACATCAACATGTTTTAACAGTGAACTAGAGACCTTGCTCTTTTTCTGCGACTGATAGTTTTGCGTGAAGTCTTTTAAAATATCCAAATAGTGATTCGTTACTAAAGCATTGTTGTTAAATAAACAATGGTAGTAGAAAATTTAGAATTCAAATTATGAAAATGTATCTGTCATGAGTTGAGGTGCATAATACTCTCCTTTGATATTGCAGTGTCTCATAAAACATGGTTTTGTGATTACCTCATTTCGGCATGACCTCTTCAGTGAGGCGTTCAAAGAATTGTTTAAGTACTGCACAATCTTTTATATGTTTGTTGTTGTAGACCTGTGGACTACTTTGTAAAGCTGTCATTGAGTCACACGTGATATAAAGTGCACGTTGATGCTACACATTTTGACAAAGTGTGTACTAATATATTAAATATAGCAGAATGGTATACTGATTATATATCAAAGGTGCACCTCGCCATCTACTGCTGTTCTTTTCATTTTTCTTTTATCAGAATACTCATGTTTCAACTGGATTGGAAAGAGTTATGAGTCTTGTGATCACATGCATTACAGACTTGAACACTTGTATTCTTTCGGCAATTTTGTATGTAACATACTGAACAGTGTCTTCTCACTTGTTTGAGGGTTCTACCACTAGCTTATATTCTCACAATACGAATGCTTATGTACCATACATGTTTAACTGCTTATTTCATGTATCTTGACACCTATTGTCACATCTGTTTGGAAAGATTTCTGTTTATTTGGTTCCTAAATTTTGTTTGCATAATATGAAAGTGTGATATTGCTTTTGTTCATGTAATTTTAACTAGTTTCTGACATTTTTATTTAAATGGTTTCAGGACATGGCAGGACTAATAAGTAAGATAAATAGATCCTCCATTGGTCCTTTGCCTTCCTGTTACTCCCCATCGTTGTAAGTTAAATGATTCTTGCATTGGCATTAAACAAGTTATTCTTTCATGTTCAATCAGACTCTAGAAATCTCACATGTTGCTTCTTAATTTTTTGGGTCAGTCTAATTGCACGTGCATGTGCGTGTTTTTTTTCCTTCCTCTTTTTGAGGAGTGGTTTAGTTTAATTGTCTATTAGGCTCAATATTATAATGAGAATGTTTCAAGTTTGAGTCTCCTTTTGGCTGCTAGAGGACCAACTCTGCAAGTCATAAGTTAAAGATTTTCTGTGCTGGTGATGAACATTTCTTGGCATAAGTTATATTTGAGTGCTCTTATTCAGTTGCAGTATAACGTCATTTGTTGCAACACATCAATCTTTGACTTCCATTGTTCCTGATTATTTTTCTTTCTTGTATATTTTTAAGATGATAATAACTCTCTATAGTGTTCCATCTGCAGGAAAACAATTATCAAAAGCATGCTAAGAAAGAACCCTGAACATCGACCCAATGTAAGCCCTCCCAAATTCATTTAACAATTTGCATATGTATTTTTATATCATATAATCTTAATTTTCTCAAATCAACTTGGATCAGGCATCTGAAATCCTGAAGCACCAATACTTGCAGCCTTATGTTGAACAATACCGCCCATCTTTTAATTCCCCTTTGAAACCTCTCACTACTGCTCGTGATATTCGTAAGAATATGGCTGAAAGCCAAAGTAGTAATAGTTCATGCAGTGACAGAGAGAGTTTCATGTCAGGTGAGAAAAGTATACGAGCTGAGGTATGCGATTGTGACAATAAAGCCACTGATGTAGATTTGGCTTCTGTTGATGAGGAAGTTGGCTGTCAGCAGCTAATGGAAAGTGATGAACAGGACAGTGACGTGTCTAATGACCAAATGGAGGTACAAGAGGTGACAATACCCTTCAAAAATGAACACAGATCCCATATAGAAATAAAGCAACCAAAAATCATAAAAAATATAATGGCGGCTCTGAAAGAAGGAAAGGTAAGAAAAAATAGTTCACCTATGAGAGGTAACCACGTGAAGGCTGGGGCTGTATGTAACCAGAGAACTATCTTAGAAGCATCATTTAAAGTTCCCAAGTGTGCAGTTACTCCTGGTTCAAAGGCTATTGTAGATACACCACCATCTGCACCATCAAAGACCAGCCCAGATTCAGCAAAACGGATCCAAGGACTAAATCCTTTGAAGCATCAGGTACGACTGTTTAATGCTCTATGTTTTGCTTTATATCTGTGTTGAAGCCATTATTGATATTAATAAGCCTTATTATATGCAGTTACCTGCTGTTGACTCCTCTCCAAAGACTAAAGCTAGACATGAAGGAATCCCTCCCTCTGTTCCTACAAGATATAACACTGAAGACGGACTTCCTGCAAAACCAAGATTAAAAACACCTCCTACACTGGCTAGACGATCATCATTTACAGGTCAGATGAGACAAACGGGGGTTGACACTGCAGGTTTAGTGAGCAGTAATATGAAGCTTGCCACAGGCGATACAACTCAGGATCCTGAAAGGAGGACCCCTGATAATGTGCCCAGTGTCCGCCTTACTGCATGTGTCTCAAGGGAGATCAGATGTGACTCTCAAGAAGCTGTTGTGGGATCTTCAATAGGAATGCAGACAGAGGGCAGCAATTCTGTCTCATCTTCAGTGTCAACTCAATGTTTCGAGCTTTGTGCTGAGGCAGCAAATCCTGTCAATAACATGACAAAACTGATACTTCCAAATTTTGAGCAAGTGACCCAAGCTGCGACTTTTGAATGTCGTCCTCCCAGTGTTTCGGTAGCTTCAACCTCGCACTCTGAGATGCCTAAAATTATTATGTCCAGGGGAAACAGTCGAAATGATGATAAATCTCTAGTCTGCTCGACCAGGACCGCTGAGGTGCGTCTTGATTGTGAAAGTATGAATTACGAAGCTGGTAGTGAGAATTTGAGTACAGGTTCAGCTTTGGCTGTCCAATTTCCCAAATCTGAAGAAATATCTGATGATAAAAACGATGTATTGACAGGAACACCTAGTAATAGGGCTGATGCAGTTCCCCAATTGCAACGCACTTCTACATCTAATGGTGATGACAAGTTCACGGTTAAAGAACTTCTGTCGTCAGTAGCAGACACTAGTGCTTCCACTGTGCCTCACGTTACATCTAGCCCAAATAATTTACATTCAGAGAAGGGAATTATCTTGAGAAATCCAACAACTGACAAGCATGCTGCTCCCCATTTCCAGCCAGCTTTTGACGACGTGATTCATGTTATACGACATAGTAGTTATCGAGTTGGGAGTGAGCAACCAGTGATTGAAAGTGTTGAGAGGAATGTGGATGTTGGGAAGCTGATGTATGTAGCAAGGGACGAGGTGGAGATAAAAGACCTAGCCACTCCTGCACCCACCAAATCATCTAATTGCTCTGAAATCATGACTCCAAAATCAGACCTTTCTGATAATTCCGGGCTGAAGGAAATGGATTTGAGGAATGAATCAAAATTAAATTCTTCCAAGGCTGAAAAATGCAGCAGCACGCCTGAAAGTGGTGCGACTCCTCAGGAGGAAACAGCAGGTGGGACGGAGATTTTAGATGTACACTCTTCCAGGCAGAGGGCAGAGGCACTTGAAGGGCTATTAGAGTTGTCTGCTGACTTGCTTCAACAAAATAGGATGGAAGAGCTTTCAGTTGTTCTTAAACCCTTTGGAAAAGACAAGGTCTCCCCAAGGGAGACAGCCATCTGGTTGGCAAGAAGTCTGAAGGGAATGATGCTTGAAGATTGTGGACGGAATTCGTAAGTCATCGTCATCATCATCATCATTGTGCTGGTACGCGTGGTCTGTTCTTTTGTTTATTGATGGTGCTCTAATATTTCTTAGCCTATTTTTTGTTTTCCAACATTCATTTGAGCTACACTTGAATTTTCTTAACAGCACAAAGCCATGCAGTTTTTAATCTTTACGTTATTAATTTTATTTTAGTAGTATTACATTGTAGTTCTTTAGGTGCTGGATTGGATGTATATAGTGAGCATAGGAATGCAGAAATTTTGTGTTCCAAATATATGTATGGATTCATTGGATATTTCACAGTAGTATCTAGCTAGTAGTGATTCTAGTGACTGAAAAACATGATATCTGATATTTATAGCATGATGATTACGTATTTAAACTTTCTTTCATCCGCAAGTGTTCCAATTATCCAACTCACCGCGTTATCCGTGTCGAACATTACCACTTCCAACCCAAAAATTAGTGGGAGTTATGAGGTTAAACTCGTGGTGAAAAACCCGAATAAGAAGATAAGTTTGTGGTTTGAACAATTTGACATCTTTGTTGGCTGGCTACAGAAAGAATGATCTTGCGAGAACTGGCCTCCGGCCTTTTACACTCGCGAAGATGAACGTCAGGAGCGTTGAGCTACGGATGAAGAACTGGAGCGATGAATTGAAGGAAGGGATATATATCGTGGGTGATGCATGCGGTGGAAGATTGGAGCAGAATTAGGGTGGTGAGTCTGGACGTACGTGAGGATGGATGATGCATGGGTTCGGCCTAAATTTAGTGCTGGGGAATTAATGGATGAGAAAGGCAAGGACAATGAAGGTGTTTTGTGAGAATCTCAAGGTTGGGTTCCAATCATCTAATGTGAAAGAAGGGAAAAGCTCATGAATGGCACTACTATTTACTGTCCAGTTTATTTAGTCTCAGATTGAAAACACCAACTCATTTTCTTCCTTGAGCTTCTTATAGTTTTGCTTAAAATTTCCTTGACGTTGTAATTTGTAGTAGTAGTATTATTATTTACCATTACTAGCTAGCTATGTTTGGAGATGTATGCATGTAACTTTCTAAAAATAGACTAATAAATTTAGATGATACTCCCTCCGTACTTTAATATAAGTCGTTTTAGAATTGTGCACAACCATCAAGAAAATGATTGTATAGCATTAAATATAATATCAATTGTCTATATTGTCCTTGTATCGGAAGAGGAGAGTGTTATTTATTGAGCCAGAAATAGTGGGAGAACCAAAGTTATATTTATTATTTGGGTTAATATTGAAAATTAAGCAATTAATGCTTACTTTGAAATTCTTAAAAGACTTATATTAAGGGACAAAAATATTTTTCTAAAACGTCTTATATCAAGGGACAGAGGGAGTATTAATTTTAAATGTATCCTCCATAGAAATTTTTCAATTTATTAACAGTTGTAGGCATATATATAAGCATGGATATGAAACAAAATTAAGTTCATTTTCTATTAGGAATTAATATAAAAATCAGCAATATGAATTGCTTTCTCCAAACCAGAACAAATCATGATCAATAATTCTCTCACACAAGCGCATATCAAACACTTGGCAAAACTACTAATTAAAATGCAAAACAAGAACGTGCCAAATTACGGAATAGAATCCTCTCCATTTGGGTTTCTCTCTATTTTCATCAAGTTCACCAATTTTTGATAATAATAATTTTGTTAGTAATGATCCAAATATGTTAATAGATAGTTAATGATATTAAGATCAATCTTAAAAAAAAAATAGTAATCCTACACTTTTTCACCGTTAAAAGTCTAAAAGAATTTTTACCGTTAAAAATTAATGGATATATCATATGATATTCTTTCAGACTTTTAACGGTGAAAAAGTGTCGGATTACTAATTTTTTTTTAAGATTGATCTTAATATCATTAACTATCTATTAACATATTTGGATCATTACTAACAAAATCATTATTATCAAAAATTGGTGAACTTGATGGAAATAGAGAGAAACCAAATGGAGAGGATCCTAATCCCCAAATTACAAGACTTACACATAAACCCTCTTCATAAACCCTCCACATGAACCCAGCAGTCCATATATAATTGCCCCATAAATAAGGAGCTGTTCCCGCCATGCATGCATTCCCTTACCTACCTATAACAACTAACTGCATAAACCTCCTGACAAAAAACGTAACCCTCAATTCATCATCCTTTTTCGTTTTCGTTTTCGTTTTCCTCCCGCGCGTGGTCGCAGAAGAAATATATTGGCATCAACTCCCATGCATCGAAGACCCAACAAATCCATCTTCTTTAATTGAATTAGCCCTAGCTACCTACCTACCAATTTCTTTCGCTGCGCTCTTGTCAATATATATTAGGCACTGAAAAACTGGTCATATTCGCTTTTGCCAGTCCGTGCTGATGAAGTTAAAGGATCTATCGATGCGATGACCAAGACAAGACTCGTTGTATGAAATTTTCACTGCAATGTTTTGGAGGCAATACTATTAGGGTTTTGAACATACAAATAAATTTCCCAATGGGCACGTAGTTGAGTTGAGAGCCAGTTAATTAGGTTAAACTTTGAAATGGTGGATTTGGCTTCGAATAACGCGGGAGGCTGTAACCCGAAAACAGCTATATATGAAGAGTGCAATTATAACAATTACGTACGAAAATGATTAAAATCACTAGCTAGCTAGCGCACTTATATAATTTTGCAGCACCGGTTTTGGCAACATTTTTGGTTGGTTGTTTGATCCCGTTATATATATATAATGAAGGTATGTGGAACTGGATATA
Source organism: Panax stipuleanatus (assembly GCA_020205555.1). Taxonomy (NCBI): domain Eukaryota; kingdom Viridiplantae; phylum Streptophyta; class Magnoliopsida; order Apiales; family Araliaceae; genus Panax; species Panax stipuleanatus. Next base: position 107,978,708 of record CM035123.1, read on the forward strand.
TATATATATATATCTCATATTTATATAAACACATTCTTTTCAGCATGTCTCAAAAAACATTTATTTGTTTTCCTAACTCTTTAATAATATTCCAACAAAACTAACAGGTAAAATTCCATATCTTCAAGACCATCTCAATCCACTCCAATCAGTACTGTCCCTTTTTATTTGCCAATAACAAGAATTAAGAGAGACAATTAATAATTTTCCACCCACAAATAAAAATAAAAAACTAGAAACACTCGGGTGTTTTAGTATGGTCTCTACTGGTATCCCGGCAGTAATCATACACTAGGTGGTGTTTCTGAACCCATGCCATGGCTGCGTACTGTTGTCGGCTCAGCCCACCGGTTCGAGCCGGTGAACCTGAAGCTGGCAGGCATGTGGCCGGGGCATTGTCTATGCATCCTCCGAGCTTGAAATTATTGTACCTACCAATAAACGGTTGGTATTTATAATCAACTTTATATTTTCCGCCCTCAGTTGCCCATGATGAGGCGTCCCATATGGATCCATACACCCGCATTGGCCTCAATGGAAATGTAGCATCGCTTTTCTTGGGGTATCTCCTTATGGGTACATCATCCACAAAAAATCTGCATTTATCACCAAATATTTTTTGATTCAAATATAAAATCAAATCAAATCACAAAATTAAATAAAAAATAATATAATATTAAATGCATATATGATGTGATATATATATATATATATTTTAGGTCAGGTCATTGAATGATGATAGAATCCAATCACTTAATTTTTCTGGGCTATGCATGTACATACGAGGTACAATGCACCAATTAAGTTGATATATATTTGGTCAATGACTTTTGAGCTTCTGAGAATTCATATTCAAGTCCTTCATTCCTAAGAAAGCCTGGCTACGTACGTAAATATTGCGTGTGCATGCATGGAAATTGGAAAGAATAGATATGAAATAAATGGAGAAATTAAGAATATAAATTAAAATTGCTAATTAATTTGAGAAAAGATAGATAGATAGATAGATAGATAGTTACTAATTAATTACGTACATGATCTCCTTGGGGTTCCAGAGGATAGCGTAGTTGTGATAAGCTTCAGTGGGGTCGAACCATAGGTTAAACCTCTGCTCCCTTCCAATTAAATTGTTTCCATCTCCACTTCCGTTGATGTAAACATTTGTTTGCAATGTATAGGGTTTACCAGGTGTTGTTCCTAGGAACTCAATATCAATCTCATCATGCTTCGGTAGCACTTGATTGTTTGAAAGCTACCATCGTTAATAATTAAACAGAATTAATATAATTAAACCAAGAATATTGATAGATATATTAGATTAACAAGAAATCTTAATCAATAAATAAAAAATCATACTCCCTCATTCCAAAATATAACATTAATAATATTGATTTTTTTAAAAGTCAATATTGTAAGTAGTTTTAAAATTTATAATCAACATGATTAATTTGAGTTTGAAAATGTTATATAGTATAATTAGTAGTAATTTTCAGATATATATTTTATAATCTTCATATTTATATTGTCTAAATTAAGTTTCAATGTATTTTTATCTGTGTACGTTGGAATTTTTTTTTATAAAAAAACTGACTTTAAAAAATTAATATTGATCTTATATTAATTACTAAGGAAATATATGAAAAATATTGGCAGGTTTCGAAATCTCTAGTTCTCACATAGAAAGAAGTAATAGTTCCTGCAGTATAACCAGGTTGGAGCTTAATAGCTGCACCAAAGTACCCCGACCGATACGAATTAAGTGATTTAAATCCGCTTCCTGTATTCATGAAAAAACAAATTAAACTATGTTAAGCTCAATGAAATTTTCTTTTAGCTGATATATAAAAATAAATAAATAAATAAACAAATAAAAAAAGAAAAAAAAACTGGATAAAATGAAAAATGACAAGAAATAATAAAGAAGAAAATAAATAAATATTGCTATGTGGAAAATTAAACATATGAGACAATTAAGAGCCAAGTTTTCAAAATTGTAAAGACCTGAGGTTCTATCTAGCCAAATTGTTAAAATACCCCCCTTCAGAATTTGATGCTGAGGACCCCAGAGATTACTAAAGCCTTTATAAAAGCTTATTGAACCATATTTAAGAGTAGGGAAATAGCCAGGTGAAGGTGGGAATTGTGCATTGCCAGAAAAGTTATACATGAAGATAAGAAGCATATAGAGAAGGAGAGCCATGAAAAAGAAATAAAGGCGAAAAGGAAGAAACTTTTGATAAGATTAATAAAAGAACAATGTAAATAGGATGGGATGTAACTGAATATATGATTTGTGAAAGAGTATGGAAGTAGAGGTATCTGTATATATAGGGAGAATTTGAGGGACCTACCATGCAATTAAGTGATAAGGATAATGATATACGGAAGTTACACAAATAGACAAAATTATATATAAGAAGAGATTTAATTCATATGCTGCATTTGGAGAAGGAACGATCAACTTGCATATTGCAGTTATTCTTATTTCATTCAGTTTTATTTCTATTAAGGACAATGAGAAAACTTGCAAGTTTGGGTGATTATTTTGTAACTTGGAAACTTTGAGGGAAAACGAATGAAAAGATATTAATGTAACTCATGAACGAAATAATGAATTGGAGATTTTTTAAAAAAAAACATATAATGAACAAGACAATATTGTAACATTAACTGTTATTGATACTCGAATTTTTAAAAGTAAAACTAATTAGATTTATTTTTGTTAAGATAATATATTTTTTCTCTATTTTCTTTTTCTTCCGTATTTTCCACGTTCTAATAAATGTATACATAAAGAAGAAAAAAGGAATTAAATCAATTACTGTTGTCTACCAAGATTGAAATTATTTGGAAATTGATTTAGTTTTAATATATATATATATATATATATATATATATATATATATATATATACACGGAATCCTTCAAAAACAAACTGAAGGAAGCGAACTAATATATATATATATATATATATATATATATATATATATATATATATATATATATGACGTGGGAACTAATGAACAAGTTGGTTCTCCCCGAGCACAACAATCTTTGTGTGATTAAACCTCTAATCAGATTAGGTCATAGGATTAAATAGATGCTATTTCTATAAGTTCACGTTGTATTTGTGTTTTATCTAATTAATTTACCCACTTGATATATTTATATTAATGAAATATCCATATAGTGGGCAAGTGATGATCAAAAATAATAATATCTTGTGATCTCTCCCCTTTTGTGGAACTTGTTTTCTCCCTGTTATAATTGATTTCTTTCTTTTTTTTAAGAAGATTTCATTATCATCTATTGTTTTATTCTTTTTGTTTTGAATTATTTTTTATCGACAAAATAAATTTTTTATTAGAAAATCTGAAAGTTCAATGGGTGGCAATTCCAAAAAAATTGGAAAGGGCCACAACTAAAGTACAATACATAAAGCTAAAATCCAAAACAAAATATCAGAACATGAAAGCCATAATTCTACATACTAAATATATTTTTGGAATATAACTGTTTTTAGTATTTTTGATATTCACTACTAGTTGTTTTGTTGCTATAATTGGTTTTTTTTACTGATTATGTGTTATATTTTTGGTACTGACTTTCCTTTCTATTTTTTCCTCTTTCCGTGTTTGACATTTTTCAGCTGCAATTAATCAGTTCTTCAATAATTCAATTCCGGATCTCAATCGGTGCTTCAGTTACACAAAATCATTCCTTCCTTTTCTCACAAACTAATTTTTTTTCCTTTCTTTAATATATTTCCAAATCCTTGTATTTTCCATATCTTTCATTGTGAATCTTATTCATGGCAGAATGAAAATCAAATTCACCCGATTTTGGCATACAACTCTTTGCCATATGATTATTACAATTTTTGACTAAATTTTTTTAAAAAAATATTCATTTTGAGTTTGAAAATTAATAATAATATTATATTTTAGAACCAAGAAAGTATTAACAATTTATTACAACAACAATCCAACGAAACAACCTCTAATTCACATGTAATTCAAAAAAAAAAAAGAAAAAGCCTAACACTCGAGTAATCATAAAGTTTTTCTGAACCCATGCCATGGCTTCATATATACTGTTGTAGCCGGTGAACCTGAAGTTGGCCGCCGGCATGAAGCCGGTGCATTGGCTGTGCATCCGCCAAGCTTGAAATTCTTGCACCTGCCGATGAAAGGTTGGTATTTGTAATCAGCTTTTATATTTTCCGCCCTCGGTTGCTCATGATGAGGCGTCCCATGCATATATATTGATCCATACACCCACATTGGCCTCAATGGAAATGTACCATCGCTTTTTTTGGGTATGGGCACTTCATCCACAAAAAATCTGCAGATCATATCATGAAATATTTATAATACTAATACATAATTAAGGCAAAAATATAACAGCTAGTAATTGGCCAAAAAAACATATAATAAAAGCAAAGCTAGCAAATCAAATCAAGATTATTGTATGTGTGGTTGCATGCATGGTTGGAGTTAGACATTATATTAGGTTATGTCATACCATGCATGAGAATTTAAGAGAATAAACTTTTGGAGTGCAAGTTTCCTACTTTTGTGACAAACACCTAAAGAATTTTTCATCTTATTAAAAAAATAATACAATAAAATAAAATTTGAATTACTCTACTCATTAATTATTTCTACATGTACTTTTAATATTTTCACATATTAATTTCCTATCACCCACACTATTCTCATGTGTAAGAGGATAAGCAAAAAATATTAAAAATATATGTGAAAATATAAATTCCCTAAAATTATCCGCGGACTCTTTCACAAATTATATGAGTTGTCTCGAACAACAATAATTTGATATTATTTATTGACCTGCCTTGTAGTTGATATACAAGTAGGTATAGGAATATATATATATTGTTAGAGTACGTCTTAAGTACGTAAAACGAATAAATGGAGAAATTAAGAAAATAAGTTAAAGTTGCTAATTTGTGAAAAGATAGCTAGTTAGTTATAATTAAGCTACTACTTACTACATGATCTCATTGGGGTTCGGTTCCAGTAGTTGTGATAATTAAGCTTTAGTGGGGTCGAACCATAGGTTAAACCTCACCTCCCTTCCAATAATATTAACATCAATCCTATTATCACATAAAAATTTTCACATAACTCTCACATACACATATATACATACTGTAAGCCCTTACTTGACATACGGGATCCACATTTTGTATGTATATGTATGTGAGAATTATGCGAAAATTTGTATGTGAGAGTAGCATTATTTTAATATTAATTGGTTCCATCTCCACTTCCATTCATGTAAACATTTGTTTGCAGTATCAATATCAATTTCATATATCATGCTACGTTCGCTCTTGATTGTTTGAAAGCTGTTATCATCAAAATTAAGCACCCAAAAAAAATACTACACTTGCAACAATTATGATAAAAATAATTATGGAAATTAATAATGATCCACACGTTTCAAAATTGAATTCAAATATATTGTCCTTTTCTCTGTCTCATCTACTATCCCCTATCTCATTTATTGGTGTCAAGTAGTAATACTTATTCATTTAAGAAATTAACAGTAAACGAGCAATTATATATATTAACTCTTGGCAACAATACATAACATGAGACAGAGGAAAGGATATGATTGAATATTGAACTCTTAAAAATCTGGTTGAATTCTCACATAGAAATTAAGATGTAATAACTCCCGGGGTGGAGCTTAATAGCAGCACCACCCAAGTACCCCAATCGATACGAATTAATTAAGCGACTTGAATCCACTTCCTATGTTCATGAACAAGCAAATTAAAGAAATTAACAATTTAATTATTAGCCTTACATTATGTAGAGTATGACAAAAAAGAAAAAAAGAAAAAGAAATTCTGCATGGACGAAAACATATGAGATAATTATAAGCCAAGTCATGTTGTAAAGAGTACCCGTTGCTTCTATCAAGCTAAATTGTAACGATCAAATCATCTTGACATTTTTGTAGATTAACTCAATAAACATGTTTAACTACCTCTTTACCTAAGAGGTTAACCTATTAGGTTGATGCTCCACCATATTATAATAGAAAGTTCAATTTAAATGGATTGAATTACAATTGTAAAATTTATTAATACATGGGATTTGTAGGAACTATAAGAGGACTTCACTTATTAAACATCTCACTAAAAAATTACCACTAATACTTATCAACCTAGTTCCAATTAAAAAATCGACATAAACTTTTATAATATATATCATTTTCCTTTAAATGGGATCTATATTGATTCGTGAAATTTATTTTTCAATTTGATAAATTTGAGAATGGGAAGAAGATGAGTAAATTGAAGACTATAAAAAAATATTTTATAGTGTTAAATATAATAAAATACTATCAAATGGAGAAAAATACTTACGAAAGAAAATAACATTGTCTTTTAAAAAAATATTGAGATAAAAAGTACTAATTATTTTCATTTTTAAAGTCCAAAAATAATGAAGGTACTAAATAAAATATTAGGAGGAATATGTTTTTTTGCCATCTTCCCATTTAATTTAATAGAATGAAAACCAGGTGCTTCCGATTACATGAGTTTGTGTAAGATTAAAAAAACCCAATAACAATAATGTTTATTGTAACTAAACGCTCTTCGTGTCTATATAACATAGGAGTAGGTACTAGGTAGGAGTATGTTATTTTCCCTATTAAAGAAATAAAACTACCGTTGTTTTGACTTTCTGTACGGCATACTATATAATAGAAAGTCGGCTTAAAATTGACATCCTATATAAGCCAAACTTCTTCTCCGTAGCTGTACACTCCTCCTCCCTCCCTCCCTCCCTCCCTCCCTCCCCCAACAAATGGTGGATCCAGATCACTCCAGACCTGTAACCGGTTACCCGGCCTCAACAGCAGCAGGCTACCCACCGCCGGAACCTAACCCCACCCCTAACGGCGGCCACTCCATCGCCTACCCTTACGCCGCACCACCACCCAATAACCCCACATACTACCCACCTCCACAAAACCCCTACTACCCCGGAGCCAACCCCTACGCCCCCCAACGCGCCACCTTCATCCTCCGCATCTTCGCCATCCTCATCGCCTCCATCATCATCACAGGCACCGTCATCTTCATCGTTTGGCTCGTCATCCGCCCCCGCCTCCCCCTGTTCCGAGTTTACTCAGTTAACGTCAACAACTTCAACCTCTCCAGTTCCTTGATTACAGGCGACTGGGACGTTCGGTTCACTGTCAGAAACCCAAACAAGAAAATTACCCTCTACTATGACCACATCGACGCCGTAGTTTTCTACAAGTCTGGGGCTTTGTCGGGTACCTCGGTGCCGCCGTTCTCTCAGGGTAAGAAGAACGAGACAAGTGCGCGGGCCACTTTTGCGGCTGCGTCGTCCTACGTGGACAACTGGGTCGTGAAAGGTATTAGTGGCGACAGGGTCAGCGGGACTGTAAGCTTCACCGTGAGGATGGTGGCTAGGGTTAGGTTTAAGGCCGGAGCTTGGCGGGACAGGAGGCGGTTGGTTAGGGTTTTGTGTCCTGATTTACCGGTAGGGCTTTCTTCGAACAGTAATAGAGGATCTTTGGTTGGAGGATCCAGGGAATGCCGGGTCGGTTTGTGAAGAAATATACAAGGTATTTTGAGAATTTTCCACCTAATTTTGCACGAAAAGGGTAATTTTGAAATTAATTTTAAAGTTGGGTATACTTATGTGATGAACCGAGTCGTTTGGTGCATATAGTATTAGTCTTTTCAATTGATTTTAGTTGGTAAATTATGACTTGGTGGTAGTATTGGTGTAATCTGAATGCACACAGTTTTAAGTTTAGATTGTTTGATTGTTGTAAATTTCTTTTTTAGTAATTAATTTTGATATGTTGGTTACTTATTGTTTTTAAAAATAAATTATTTTCATATGTTGGTGTTTAGTTGTCTATTTTGTTTTCAATGTTGTTCTTGCATCTGTATTTTGAATATTCCAGTTTGGTTCAACTACATAGAACCGTGCTCTATAGAGATGTCTGCAATCTAACCAAATTTAGTTGAGCTACTTTTCTGGATTTATTTGGTGGATGATAGTGTTAAGTTATTTGTCCTGGTTTTTCTGACATCTCCCGTAACCGTTGATGTGAATTGGGTATCATAATTTCTTGGTTCTATGTTGTTGGAATCTGCAGTTCTATTATGTCTTGATGCGTAGCAATGTCTATGGATGAAATTATTCCATAAAACAGTAGTTTTTGACGGCTGACACTACAATGGCGAGTACTGAACTTTCCCCTATATATTGTTAGGTATCCTAAGGTTTAGCATCGACAACAGAAGAAAAGGGGTTTGATATTGATGATTTATTAGAATGGGGCGCGAAGGTTGGAGCAAAACTTAGGTAGTACCTTTTTATACATGGGTTCAATGAGAAATAAGATTTGAGGCTTTAGATGGTAAAAAGGATTACTGCGAGCTGATCTGAAATTCTGAATATGGTGTTTAGGATGGTTAGTATAACCACCACACAATAGCTGCCATACTCATTGCCTTCTTATTCTCGACATCTTCCAAATCTTTTCTTTTTCAGTTTGAGTCCTTTCGCTGGATATGTTAACCAAATTACTATTTGAGCCCATGTATAGAAGATTATACCTAACTTCTTCTCTAACCTTCACGCCTCATCCCAATAATCATCAAAAATTCATGATCAAACACCTTTTCTTCTGCCATCACTCTAACATAATTTTAAACCCAGAAAACTCAAGTTCTTGATTAGGATACAGGTAAAAAAGTATAGGACTGGCCATTGTGATGCATGTCATCAAAAATATTGCTTATGTAATTTTTTTCATCCATAGACATTATACCACATAAGGATATATTCATATCTTTTCTCTAGTTAAGAGAGACGAAAAATGGTGTCTATAATTTTTTTATTACATAGGTGTTTCCAATAAGGGTGGTTTTAAGTAAATTATTGATTTTTAAAATCAATTTTTTTTGGGTATTTTCCTTGAAATTCATCAAGTCTTTTCAGAATATTTGGTTACTGAGCACTTGTGGACGAGTTGAATTCGAATAAATGTTGAGAGTTATAATGTATATGTACAATGACTTGATTAGCTTGATGATACATGTTTGTCTATCTTAATGATAGTTAATGCCTTTTTTAATTATATGATACTAACTACAAGTTGATATTATTATCTGTCCATCGTTATTGTTTAATCTTATACAAACAAACAATGGATGAGTGGAAAACAACAAAATATCAGATTTGTTATCCTTATGTTTTACAGTTATCTTGCCATACATCAGTAGCAGGTCATTTTTTGGATATATAAATTTGGTTATAGATAGTATTTAGTTGGGCATGTACAATAAGCTTGAGAAACAGTATGGTGATGGTAGGAAGTATGTTAAAAGTCACGTGAGTGATTTTTAATCTTTTTTAAGTATTATACAAGTTAAATATGATCAAGATTTTGAAATTGAAACTTTTAAGTTTATATCGTAATAGAGCTTGTTGATCTTGTCAAAATGTAGAACTCTGGTGTACCCCTAGAAAGTGACTAAATATTTATGGGATCACCGATGTTCTGTTTAGCTTCCAATAATAAGGATTACGTATGGTTTTGAAAGGATAAGATTCTGAAGGAGTCAACATGGGGAACTGGTCTCTGCCAGAGTTTTTCATTACTCTTATTAACTTAGTGAACTAATTCTGCTCCAAAACGTGTTACTCTCATGTTCGGGAACTTTAAATCTATTGACCCAATTATTTCTTCTTTTCTACCTCTAATTGCACGAATATCAATATTCTAAATTAGTATTGAATGCTCAAATATAACACTTGTGCTAAATTATATCTAGAACAATAAACTTGTTGAATCTACCTGAAAATCATCTTTTCTTTCTTTCTTTTTTCTTTTTTGCACTTGAATAAAGATCTTCTTTGAAATTTAGTTTTATTGCATTTGGATTATAATAGACTTCTTAAATACAAGCATCTGTAGAAAACTACCTTTGGCCTCCCACGTTTTTGTGTTAGCCTGCCTGTGTTGGCTTATAGCGTGCTCACATCTGTTCCACAAACTAAATGATTGTTCCAGGTAACGTTGGTCTATTGAAAAACAAAATATAAAGGCTAATGCAAGCATGGACATAGAATCAACTCTAGCAGGAAACATGCACGATTCTCAGGGCATTTGATCGGCCTTTTAATCAGAATATAGAGCATAATCCTTCCGCTTACAAAGAAAGAGGCAGGCTCTAAAGTATACAGTTAAAACTTAAAAGTTAGAATTATATGAAAAAGTTAATATTAAAGATACATTGACATTGCATTAGGGCCCCTGACTCTTTGTTGTAGGATACAAGATCCACCTACTTTGTTATTTAAACTTGTTTTGACTTTTTATCGAGGTTATGTGATAGGTCTTATGACTGTCGGAAAAGCTTTAGATTTATTTGAGTTTTGATCGATAAGAAGAGACTTGTATATGTATGCTAGGGGTTTCCCAGTTATCTTAAATTATTGTGCTATTAAAGGATCTAAATGTTGGATCCATAGACCAGTCATACATTATCTTCATTATAATGATTGAAGTGTCATTCTCTTTCTTTCTAGCTTATTTATTGTTACCTGAATACCCTGGATTATGCTATGGGGCAGCAAATGTATTGTAGTTTTTTGGCTTGTCTATTAGTTAGTATCGTTTTGGCTTTGCGAGTATTAGAATCTGCTTAGGAGATTACTAGAGGAGAACATAGGTGCCGAAGAGGGATGAGAAAATGAGAAGAAGACTATATGCATAGGTGCCAAAGAGGGATGAGAAAATGAGAAGAAGCCTATATGCATGTTTTCCTTAACGTGCTGACCCACAACTTACCACAATGAATTTGTCAGAGGAATTTAGAAGTATATATAATGAGCTGTGTCCTTTGAACTTATTGGCTATTTTATGGCTTGAATAGGTTATATATAATATAATTTGGAATGCTAACACGAGAACCTGCCCATAATGCTAGTGTATCTTCTTTTATTCTTGATTATTGGTTGTTTATTATGAATTTTTTTACTTGAAAAAAAAAGAAGCAGCTAAAAGTTGAACAAGTTATTGGTTGTGTAATTGGTGAGTGTAATGTCAAGTTAACCGTTCCTTGGCAGTCTCCTTCATCAAATCGTTTGGAATAGCGATCTTTGGTGGGTAATGCTTGAGAGTGAAGCTTTTCTCAAAGTCTTTAACATGGTACCTACTTTGACCATGATATCGGTTTGTATGGTCATCTCTATTTGCTGCAATATGATTATTTGCATCAATTTGTCTTTGACAATTCATGAATGTATTAAATAGGGTCCGCCCCCATTTTGACGCTTATAATGGATTTATTTGACTATCAAAAAATAAATTAAATGTATTAAGTTGTGGCAATTATAATATTTATGGAGTATTATGGAATGAATTTCTTTAATGTTGGTTAATTCCTCCATATTATGTGGCTCCTAAAACGAATTATTGGCTTCTGATGACTACACAGCAAGAGACATTCTGTGTGGACAGATACGGGTCAAAAATTGTGTACTGTAGTATACTAGAATCTAATTTGTCAAGGTAAAGAAAACTGTTTTTTTTTTTTTTTTTTTGTAAAACGTGTAAAGAAACATGATTGTATTGTAGTGCTTTCTTTGCTGGATGATGGGGGTTTGAATCCCCTGCTGTTAGGGAAAAGAATTTGTGTAATGATAATTTTGTTATGTTGGCAGGTGAAAACTTTGATGGTATGATGGATTCCAGCCATGGAACATTGTAGGAAATGTTTGCAGTTGAGAAGCTGCTGATCACATCTCTCAGAGGTAGGACTAGTAATGGCAGCAACATAAACACATAGTCTTGTACAAATTCTATGGATAAAAGGGCCTAGGTTACCTAGTTTGGTAAATTTACTCTATGGATAAAAGGGCCTAGGTTACCTAGTTTGGTAAATTTACTAAAACTGTATAGTTGGTTAGTTAAAGAAGTTGCTCTTTTAACAGAAGAAATGGAAACAAAGGTTTTACCACTGATTAATGAATGATTTTTCATTTTGTCTATGCGAGGAGTAACCTTTGTTGGAAGGTAAAAAGTCTAATTTTATGTTGTTTGCCTATTGAACCAAAAGCTGTGGACATGTATGGTGATGGATGCGTCAAATTTTGTTAGTCAATTTTGGCCAAAGTTAATTATGCTGCTGCCTACTGCTTCTAAGAATTAACCAAGTCTCCCTTTGGAAAGCCGAAAAACTCTATGCGGATATGAAAATTAGATTTATGATTTCACCATTTTGTATTTCATATCCTCGTAAATTGAAAGGGGGGTTTTATGTATCTCTTTCTGTTGAGTAATAAAAATTGCTGAATAAACCACACTTTTATTTAAATGAGAGATTTGTTATCCTTATTTATTCACTAGTCTATCCTTACCGAAATTGCTGAATCTACCACAATTTTATTTAAATGAGAGATTTGTTATCCTTATTTATTGACCGAGTCTATCCTTATTGAGAATTTGACTCTTGATTGCTTTTAGACGCTTTCCATGGACAATTAGGCCTCTTGCAAAGCAAGAAATCCTAAGTTCAAACATTGGCAGTGGTCAAGGTATTTTAGTCAAAAACTAGCAAAAATAAAAATTTGGACGAAGTTCACTATTTCATTCGACTTTGTTTTCAACTAACTAGGTAATGGAAAAGAAGGAAAAAATGTGAAAAATTAGAAATTACAAGTTAATTTCACAATTTATAATGTTTGCATTCAGCTAGGCCTGCAAACGAGCATAATTGATCTGAACTTTCTTGAACTCGAACACTGTTAATCGAACTCGAACATATTCGAGTAACATGATCAAACCAACACCCATGTGCGAGTTCGATCGTTAGCTATTCGCGAACATAATCGAGTTCGCGAACATTTTGACAAGCCACGTCGGTTGATTATATTTCCAACTTCCAAGTCAATTAATAAATTTCACATGTAAGAAATCGAACCACTCGAATCCATGTTAGAAATCGAACCGATCTCTAACCGAAATCGAACTTCTCGAACCGAATCGAACTGAACCGAACCCGAAATATTCGCGAACAGACGAATCGAATCACATGGTTCGTGAACATGTTCAATCAAGCAATCGAACATGAAATCAAGTGCGAACTCGACTCGGCTTGGCAAGACATCAAACTCGAACCGAACTAAACCGATTCACGAACGATTTGGTTAGTTTGCAGGCCTACATTCAACATTAATATCTAGTCTAGTACTATTCCTTAGAAGCATTAGATGTTCGAAAGTAGTCAATGAAGTTTTGGTTAAGACGGAGACTTAAGTAAAGATCTCATATTTGCGAGTATATCATACTCCCAAAATAGGCTTTGAAAAGAAAAAACAGATGTTCGAAAGTAAAAATACTGGGGACTTGTACTCCTTCCTTAGGTTTTCTTTTCTTTTCCATTTTTTTTATTGTTTCTTTTTTTCCCTTCTTTGCACTTTTAGATTTCCAAAGGGAACACTTGATAAATTCTTTTCCTCCTTTTTGTCATGACCAACTTCCTTTATCAACTAGAGATTCTCATCTTTCCCCACTTTAATTAAGTAGCATCGCATAGCAATATAATTGGAATATACATCTTTGCTGTTTGCTTTGCTTTACTCATCATTCTACTTTTTATATTTTGTCTTCTCTGACCTCAAGTACTACAACTTAAATTAAAAAAGATTAAACGATATATATTTATTTATTATTTTCGCACTTGTAGGAAGAAGATCTTGTTGTGGATAATATAGTTATAAGATTCAGCTTGACTATAATTAGTAAAAATAATTCTTATTTTAAGAAATTCTAACTTTTTTGGGAGAGAGGAATAATATTCTTAGCTTGTGTGGATTGGGAAAAAGACTCTTTTATATATTCTTCTTTTCTGTAAATTCAGAACACAAAAGCTTAAAAGAATTAATGATAAAGATGGTTATTGAAATGGTTGGTTGTAATGGTGGAAATGGAATCTGTTGAATATTTTTCTCCACCCATTCCTCTGTGTCTTAGAATGTGCATCCATTTTACAGAACTATGTTGTTTAATAATAACTTTGATTTTTTTTTAGTTTATCCTCTTAATTAATTAAGTTAAATAGCATGAATACTGATATTATTTAAAAGTAGTCTAGCCATAATTTCGTTAAAGGGCAAAGTACAAACGTTATTGTAAGGAATACTCCATCTACTTAACAAGAAGATTTTCGTTTTTTTCCTATGAACAAGTTTTATTTATAGTAGTATAAAATGACACAATATTTTTAAGTTTGTCATTGTAATTTCACTAGGCCTAGTAACGAGATGGGTATGGTCTAGGGGACTTCTCCCCATACCTACCCGACTGCCCTTCTAATATGAAGTTATCCCTCGACCCCGAAAATAATATATATCTCATACACGCTTCTGTCCCGTTTACCCGATTACTTCATTTTTTCTCAAATTGAAATATTTTAAATTTTTTTATATTACTTTGTACAAGTATTTTTAATTCAAAATCAAACAACATGCAATATTTCTAGGAAAATGATAGGTTGCAAAAGTTTGATTGTTAGTTATATGTATAAGTATTAGTAGTAATTTTTTTAGAGAAATGTGTAATAAATGGGGCCCTCTACCAATATCATATATTAATAAGTTTCGCAATTGTAATTCGGCGTAAATTTATCGCAATACATAACATGACTCATATTTCTATTACTAGCAACATATCATATTACAAATGTTATAAATTTATATTGAAAAAAATCTAAACAAGTGTGTAATTATATATAGAGTAAATTATACTTTGTATCCTCCAAGTTTACCCCATTTTGTATATTACATCGTATAATTCAAAACGTTACACTTTGCATCCCAACTTTGAGAAAAGTCAGCACAAAACACCCCGACCCAGAAATTCATCGCTAAAAGTGAAAAATATGTAGCTAATCCTTCACTTTAGAGACAAATTTTGGGTCAAGGGGTGTTATGTGCTGACTTTTCTCAAGGTTAGGATACAAAGTGCAATGTTTTGAATTATATGTTATAATGTGCAAAATGGAGTAAACTTGAGAAATACAAGGTATAATTAACTCTTATATATATACAAAATGATAATTTCAAACAAATATATATATATATATATATATATATATATATATATATATAATTGGGTCAGGAGCGGGTGTGAGAGGAACTATAGAATTTAAAAAATGAGTCCCATTAAAGTTAAAATCGGACGATCCTCGTCGAATTCGGGGAAATTGTCCGGCCTAAATTTCACCCATTGCCATTATTGCCAAATTATCAAGTAATTCTTTTAAGGGTAAACACGGAAAAATAAAATAAATTCTTTTTCCAAGATTGTGCATGCCTAAATCTATTAAGAGAGACAAATGTTTGTTGCAGGTAAAGTTTTAGGTAAAAATACATCACGAGGGTCCATGTTAAAACAGAAATGGAAGAGGTTAGATTACTTTTTGAAGACTATGTCAAGCTAGATCATATATATATATATATATATAGCAAGGATCAAGAGCATAACTCTTAAAAAACATAACTCCCCTTTAGCGACGGACCAAACCGTCACTAAATGAGTCGTCATAGGTCCGTCCGTCGCCATAAATTCGTCCGTCGCTATATATTGTCCGTCGGATAAGACCTATGGCGTCGGACGGACCTATGGCGACGGACATGCGATAGTTTGGTCCGTCGTTAAAGGTGTTATGCTTGTTATGTCTTTTAAGAGTTATGCTCTTGAAATGCTCCCATATATATATATATATATATATATATATATATATATATATATATATATATATATATATATATATATATATATATATATATATAATCATACTCATGAGACACGAAGAAAACAATTCCGACCAATCCCAATGAATTTATTTTAATCTTTGAAAAAACAATTGTGTAGTTTGTATTAGGAGTAGTTCTTAAGGAAGATCATCAAATTAGGTTATGCAATTTGATTACTTAGATTAGAAGTGAGGCCTCAAATGACACAAAATAATCACAGGCTTAACCGAAAGCAGTTTTGATCTTTCTACTCATATAATATGTATTGGCTTTTAACCACCTACTATAGATAAAAAGTCAAAATCTTCGATATGAGATCACCAACACCGTTTTACAAATTTAAGATGTCAATTTATTTGATTTTGATCAATGGAATAAATAATAGTGTAAATTATTTAAAAATTATTATACTAAGTGAATGTACCACAAATTATTATAATTTTTTTGCTTTTTCAATTTTTTTAAGCCAAAATCTCTAATTACTAAAAGTACTATTGCGTCCTCACCAAACACTAAAATATTATTCCAAATTTAATTTTAAATTGTTTTTATTCCACCTCTCATCTTTGTTAAAAAATTAAGGGTTTAAGTACAAACTTATTATTTTTTTTTAAGTAAAACAGCAAAAGAAACTTTGTATTACTGTGAAGGAATCCAAAGAGAATTGGATTACAACTCTCTAGCAAGCAGGGGAGGATTCAAAATTTTTTCTTAGGGGCGAATTTTAACTAATTTTTTTATTAAAATTAAATAAATAAAATTTGAACTAATCATAATAATGTTTACAAATTGTAATAAATATTCATAATTTAAATTTAAAAAAAAATTCAAATAAAAAATATGTAGATACAATTTAAAATTAAACTTAATTCGGTTACTTGTCATAATTCAATTTAAATGATTCTCCAAATGCTTAAATCCTTAAACCAAATTTGTTTTTTCTATATTCAAATAAACTCATGAATTAATTTCAAAATATAAATCAGTTTTGGAATCTTTTTATAATTAAGTTTCAATGTATCTTTTTTTATTATTCTCTTTTGTGGGGTTTGTTTATGATAATTATTTTATTTGTCCTAAAAAAAGTAAAAATGAGAATAGTAGTAAATTAGTATTCTTCTACTATTAATCTGACCCCTTAAATTTATTTTTTTTATATATTTGTTCCTACTTCTATATCTATAAAAAAAATTTAATAGCCTATACTGTCCCTTAATAGATCCGTCCATACTAGCAAGTAGCTCGATCCTTAATTTCAACATTAATCTTCTACCAAATACTATATTTGTTATCGAACACGTATTTATTTCGAGCTAACCAAATGCACCGCAAAGTTGCAGCTCCAAATTAATGTGGCCTGTCCTTTTATATTTCTTCCCAAAAAATAGTACAAAATTATTACTCCCTCCGTTCCTTAATATAAGACGTTTTAAAAAAAAAAATTTATCCCTTAATATATGATGTTTTAAAATTTCAAGTAAACATTAATTGCTTAGTTTTCAATAATACCCCAAGCATTAAATATAACTTTGGTTCTCTCACTATTTTTTGTCCAATAAATAATAATTTCTTTTTTCAATGCAAGAACAATATAGACATTTGATATTATATTTAATGCTATACAATCATTTTTTTAATGCTTGTGCACAACTCTAAAAAGTCTTATATTAAGGGACGGAGAGAGTATTAGGTGGTGTTTGATAAAATTAGTTGTTAAGATCTAAATAGTTTAGACATCTGAATAATATAGAGTATCTAAATAGAATTGTATCTGAATAAAAAAATATTATTTGATAATTACTTTTTTCAAAATGTCTGAATAATATGTTTTTACTATTTTAACCCTTGAAAAAAAAATAAAAACAAACTTCTTCTTCTCTCTCCTCCCCCCGCCCCGCCCCGCCCCACCTCCTCCCTCGTCCCCCGCCCCACCCCCTCCCTCCGCTCCCACCCCCTCCGCTCCCACCCCACCCCACCCCACCCCACCCCCCTCCTCCTCCCTATTCCCTATTCTCTTTTTTAAATAATTTATAACATTCATCCTTATATTGATTAAATTAAGAAAATTTATGTCAATAACATCATCATTTTGATGTAAAATTTTGTTACAAACTTAATTTATTCCCATTTCATTATATATATATATATAAATTCAAAAATTGAAACCAAAGCAAGATATGAATCAAGCTTACAAATTACTCAACCGAAACATTTTCACATGCAGTTCTACCAAACAACTTTAATCAAAGTGGGTCCCACCCTATTCAGGTTCCTGAATATCTTGTCCTAAGTTTAGAATCAAATATGCGTCCTAAAAAGATAAGGTTGCCCCAAAAATGATACCACCAATGCATGCCCCCCTCATTTCCACCACGCACTTTCATACCCAAGTTTAATATATATATATATATATATATATATATATATATTTCTAATTTCATCATCAAAAATTGCAAAAAATGATTCAACTTTGGACCCACCCTCAACCCATAAAATAGCTAGGTTATTTGGACAATCAATAAAATAAAAATAGGTTGTATAATTGGTTTAGTAAATGTACTAGAAGTCTACGCAAATTCATAATATATACTTATATATAATTAATGAAGATTATTGGAAATACAACTTTCTACCATTCAATTACAATCTCATTTCAAGGTATAATTAAATTGTTCAGATAAATTACGATTTAATTATTAAAATAATTATACATGTATAATTAGGACTGAAAATTTTATTTTTCCCGAATTAAAACTAATTAACTCTCCCCTATCCCTATATAACAGCACTCCTCCCATATGAAACTCTTTCTATACACACTCTACAACCCATTTTCCATTTCCTCTCAACTACAACGTAACCACCGCCAACCTCCACCACACCATGTCGGAAAAAGACTGCGGCCACCACGAGGACGAGAAAAGGAAGCTCTACCGCCGTTTATTTTCCGCCTTATTAGCCTTGATAATCCTAATCCTCTTCATAATCCTCCTAATATGGCTCATTTTACGACCCACAAAACCTCATTTCATCCTCCAAGACGCCACGCTTTACGCCTTCAACATCTCCTCCGCCAACTTCCTCACCTCCAACTTCCAAATCTCCCTCTCCTCCCGGAACCCTAACGCCCGCATCGGAATTTACTACGATAAACTCGACGTTTACGCCACCTACCGAAGCCAACAAATCACACTGCCAACCCTACTCCCCACCTCGTACCAAGGCCACAAGGATGTTACGGTGTGGTCACCTTTTTTATATGGCAATGAAGTGCCGGTGGCCCCGTATTTAGCGGATTCTTTGGCCCAAGATCAGACGGCTGGAACTGTTTTGATCGATCTCAAGGTTTATGGGCGGGTGAGATGGAAAGTTGGTACTTTTATATCCGGGAGGTATCATTTGGACGTGAATTGCCCTGCTTATATAACGTTTGGAAGCAAGAATAATGGTTTTGCCGTTGGACCTGCCGTCAAGTATCAGTTGGTGCAAAACTGTAATGTGGATGTTTGATTTGAGCAATCCAAATTATATCTGTTAGTTACCGTCAGTTATCTCTCTCTCTCTCTACTCTTTTAGGTCTTTTTCCTTTGTCAAATTGTTAGTATTACGTACTCCCCTTGTGAATTAAAGAATTATTGGGTACCGTAAGATCCACTAGAAAGCTCATACGTACGTATTTGGAGTAAAAAAGTGAAAGAAATATTACATATTAATTGTGAATTATTGAATATTTTTTATTTTCTCTGTTAATTGTTTGGGGCAAAATTGACACTAATTTCACTTTAATAAACTAATATAACTTTTTATTGTATGAGTTATAAAAATATTATTTTAACCAACGTAATAAAAAAGTTATAGAACTTTTTAATGAAACATTTTTTATAACTTGTACAATAATAATTTATTAGGTTAAAGTTAGTGTTAACTTCACCAAACCCGGATTTATAAATATGTAATGAAAGGCCGGCATAGGTTAAAAGCGTGAACTCCTCATGTAATTGGAGATTAAAAAAAACAAAAAAGAAGCTACTTTCATCATCTGCACGATACATACAAAAGGCTCTCGCTAAACCATGCATAGGCATAGTACATTTTTAGGATCATGTTCCGTAGAAACGAAGCACTAATTAACACTATTTTCTTCTCCCAAAATAATTTCCGTTTAATTCCATGAGGGAAAATCTTTCTATTTCCTCTCCAATTCAAGGGAGTACGCCAATGTCAATAAAAATATATATTCATGTTTTCTCTTTTTAATTTTTCACTTTTTAGTTATTTTATGAATCACATAATTATGAAACCATAACAGGACCTCATAAGCCACTAATATCTGTTAACTCTACTTGTTACCCAATAATCCATTCCCCACAAACAACATATATATACATATATATATATATATAATATATTAATTTCAGATATTTACTTATATATTTTTTTGGGTGTTATATATCCAATCAATAAGTAAAGATTTTAATTTCTCCATTGACAACCAGCCACGTAACCACCTCGTGGGTGAAAAAATTCCAATGTCATTAAGAATTTAAGAGTAATGTTAATTGTAATACTCACTTCGATACATTATTGTCAAATTCAAAGGATTTTTTTAAAATACCCAAAAGAAAAAAATTCCAATGTGGAGAGAATAATTTTTATATAACTCAAGAATCATATTTCGGTGTTTTATTGGATTACAGTTTTAATATTTAAGTCATTTAAAATTTTTAATAATTAAAAAAAAACACCATATATGCCGTAATTAAATCAATTAAGTATGACTCCTTATGTCCAAATCATCTGATCAATTTGTCCACCTACTGCTTCATTGATCCACCCACCGGCCGTCTGGTAGCTTGAAACATCTGTATGTCACCATTTCTCCAAATGTGATGGTCCTTTTCAATTTATGTAAGTTTTTTGAAAAATGATTTACAGTTGGACTTTTACCATTTCGATCTTACTGGTTGGTGTATGACATATTATATTAGTATATTGGTGGCTTGAGTTATAAATAAGTTTTAAATTTTTCAGAAATTAACATTACTTTGACTCTTTAAAGTCAATTTATTAATGTGTTTTATTTAAGCTTTGAAAGTAATACATTTTTTATCTAATTAATAGTTTCACAGAAATATTAAATTATTGGGCTTGCTGAAGTCTACTTTGCAAAACTTAAATTGAATTGTCAAATATAGTTTGAATTCTAAAACTAAAAGTATTACCGCTCATTTGGTAACTATTTTGTTTTATTTTAAATATTTTTTGTTTTTTTATAATAATTTATAAAAACGTAGTTTGGAAACTGTTTTTGTTTTATTTATTTTGCAAACGCTTCAATTTTAAGGCCCAAAACTCAAAAGAAAAAAAAAATGATTTTGTTTTGTTTTCAAAAAAATAATACTTCATCCGTTCCAAAATTAGATAAACATTTTGACATTTTAAAATCAATTCGCGAAATTCTAAAATTCAAAATTAATATAAAGTTATTTAGTTTTGATACAAACAAATATAACAATTGTAAACTAATTATGAATTATTACTAATTTTATTACATTGAGTGTTATAATCATTTGGCATGTCAAAGCCAATCTTAGTACAGATTTTGATTCAACAATTAGAAAACAGTCAAAAGAACGATAATTGAAAGTATTTGAAGATGTTGTTAAAGGTGATGCCAAACTATGTTTTGATGAAATTAGAAATGTTAAATTAAATTCCATTACATGAGCAAGAAAACTATATTGGTTACATCATCTTTGATAATTTCTTTACTGTTTTGATGAGTGAGAAATGGAGTTCTGCTAAACTAGGCAATGTTACTTGTTTGCTTGTTCGTCATGCTGGAGCAAATTTGGGGATGCTTGAAATAGGTGAACATACACGTCCATAGTTATATAAGAATTTTATTGGAAGGTTTTGTATTGAAAATTTTGTTCACTTGCTCAACCTGACAAGTGGGATCATTCATTTTTTTTCAATGTCTCCATAAAGATTTTCTTTGCAACTTGGATTAACACAATTATTCAACACTTGAGGAAATCAAACGAGGAGTTGATAAATGAAGCAGCCTGGGTTGTTGTGTATGAAGAGTTCTTTCTCTCTTGCGGATCTGTGACAATTGAAAGGTTTTGGAAGAATATTTCTGGAGGAGTTACAAGTGATTGTTTTGCAACATGGAGTATTTTTCTCCAGAAGATTCACTCCAGGATAATCAGCATTCATGTGGGGTTTCATAATTTAGAGTTTTGGTATGTTGACTACGGCATTGTTGAATCTACAATGTTTCATGCCACACTCATTAAAAAGGATGACTTGTTATGTATGGTTGATGTATCCGTTAGGATAACAACAAACCATAGGTTTTTCACAAATGCAAGAGGGTTTGGGAAACTTGACTACATGAGTATGCATGCCTCTGCTCTTATTGTAACGATTTATAAAGGTTTGAGATGTAATTCTGTAAATAAGCACGCCTAAAGGAGGGTGAATAGATACGATGGATAAACAGTGACAATTTTTTTTAAAATCTGCAGAATTCGTTCAAAACAGACAGGTGTATCTGTCTGCTTTAGTATATGTTCTTACACAGTTAATATCAGACAAAATACCCAGTCTAAATTAGTATAACTTCAAGCAGCGTGATGAACAGAAATGTGCAGAACGTGAATGCCAGTTAAAGAGATAATCAGAAGTAAAAATTACACCAAGATGTATACGTGGTTCAGCTCTTAAACCTCTAGTCTAGCGGCCTACATCCACGTCCAATACCAAAAAGTATTAGAGACTCTTTTTATTAAATTTAATATTCAATTAAATACAATAAAAAGACTTCCTGTTCAAATAAGCTAATTTCCACTGTGATAGACACCTCTGCCCCCTTTGCACCACTGCAACTTTTCTCACCACTGAGACCTTTGCACCTCTACAACCTTGAAAGCTTCCTTTGAACAGATCCTATCTACTACGAGATAGACCAAGCCACACACGTCTTACACTCAGAATAAGGATTTTGTTTATTCGAAATATCAATGTTCCAGCACTAAACAATTTAAGAACAGTACAAATATACCGTTGGAAAAACTTAGAAAAGTTATTGGACAAATAATATGAGATCGATTGAAGCTTTTTCTAAGTCGTAACTTTAACAGCCGAGCAGAACGAATATATACTTCAATGTCCAACGGCTAAGTAAATACTGAAACCATGAAATCCTCAAATGATTGAAAGAGTTAGAATTTTCATCAATATCAAATGAGAGTAACAGCTATTATAATAATCTCCTAAAATTCAAAAGTCAAAGATATGACAATTTTGAAAAAGACTTAATTTAAGAAGATATGAAAAGATATGATAGAAGTCTGTTATAGCATATTCCTTA
This sequence comes from Panax stipuleanatus, assembly GCA_020205555.1. Lineage (NCBI taxonomy): Eukaryota > Viridiplantae > Streptophyta > Magnoliopsida > Apiales > Araliaceae > Panax > Panax stipuleanatus. Next base: position 108,001,937 of record CM035123.1, read on the forward strand.
AAGGATATTAATTCAAATTCAAATAATCTGTTCAGCATAACCAAATTCCTTAATATACTCCAATTAATAGCTTGGTTAACCGAGTATATTGAGACATATTTTTAGCATAAAATATGCTAATTAACTAATTTCTTATCTTTATAATGATCTATAATCAGCCCAATATATTCAATACTAGCCATTAAATTATGTTCACATATACAACCATATAATATTATTCACATGCACATAATATAATTCTCATGCAAAATATATTATTTTCATGCAACATATTAATTCCATACAAAACATATTATCATCATTAAAACATAAACATATAATCCAACATGAGAAATGCTGGAAAATCAATTAAATGGTATTGTATACTTGTTGACACGCAAGCAACGGAGCTTGATAGAGTTTGATTATCTTATCACAGAAAATAAGCTCGATAAATATGCAGAATTACTTGACGTGTTTAACACCTGTATAGAGAGAGAAAATGGAGCTTATGGAGATTTAAACATGGGAAATTTGAAGCCAGTGAAGATATTGCAGAGAACTCTTTATTTCATGCCTACTCAAGCATGAAAGACATGATATTAGACATGTTTGGCAAGCTAATGAATGGTTGCAGGGCCCATGTGTGTACTACCTGTACATGACTATTGACGTACTATAGTAATTAAGGGAGATATTGTGCAGCTCTTTATTATTGGGTTTGGGTCTTCTTCCTCGTTACATATTTACATGCAGCATTAGACCAAAGATGGCTCTTTTTACTTTGTAAAATCAAGACTTTGAGTCGGTTGAGAAGTCCCTGCAAGTTGTGGGACTAATGGATTGCCAATGCCTGGTAGGGTTGATAATCCCACTCCTGTTAACTGACATGAAAATATATTATATATACTTTCTTATTATTAATTAACTGCAAATACTTTTTAATTGTTGAAGGAGGGGAAATTGATACAACAAGTAGGGTAGGGTAGATTTATATCATAAATATAGAGATCGAACTAGGGTGGAAGAATTCGCAGTAAATTAGGAGTTTGGCAGGATTGTGCTTTTAGGGTTTGATGAGCCAGAGCCAGACTAATGTGATAGAAAAATTAAAATTTAATTCAGTACATGATTTGAATAGGCGCTTATTTAATTACTACTACTATCTATCATCATGATCTGAGCACGTTTCCCCGTACGACTTCTCATCTTCTATTCTTGTTTTAATTAGATGCATGTTTCCCTGCATAAATATCCTATTACTGTACAACTGATCTTCTTATTCCGACCGAACGAACCAGCATCCTAGCTATATCTGCCAAGAAATTGTAGAAAGAGGGGGGGAAAAAAGTAGAAGAAAATGGGTGTGCCATCGTTTTACAGATGGTTGATACACAAGTATCCAAACATAGTGGTTGATGCCAGAGAGGATAAAGGAGAAAGTGTAGACAGCAGCATGCCAAACCCAAATGAGATGGAGTTTGATAATCTTTACTTGGATATGAATGGAATTATACATCCATGTTTCCATCCTGAAGAAGATCATCATCATGTATTTTTCTTACCCTTCTCTCATCCTTTCTAAATTAATATCATGTTAATTTTCTTTCCCTTCTCTCATCCCAACCAGTGTAATTTTTTAATTAACACTTAGTTTAAAGTAATTTTAATTTCCTCTTTTTTTCTAATTTTGTCCAGATTTTCCCTCCAACAACATTTGATCAAGTTTTCAAACTTATTTTCGAATACATTGATCGCCTCTTCAGTATAGTAAGACCCCGGAATCTTTTGTACATGGTTATTGGTAAGAATTCTTCATCCTTCACTTACTATCTTTTTTGTGATGTAAATACACCATTTACGTTCATGCGAGTCATGTAAAATATTACACCCAAGTTTAGTTTTTTTTAAAAAAAATTATTTATTATTTTTTCAACAATTTGCTGTCAAAGAGAAAAGTTATTGAAAAAAATATGTTCGAATGTGTCCCTGAATATGTGCACAAAATTTTAAAAGATAACAAGTACTCGTATCGAAAGTTCTCTACCATTGCTAAACAAACTTCTCTACCATTGCTGGATATACAAATGTTAGCCCTGATTTTCATGTTTAAAATTTTATATGAAGGTATGAAGTGATGGTTAGCGGTAAAATTTATATGAATATGTTTGTGTTTTTTTTTAATCTTTATCATGGATTTTTATTATTAATCATCACTATCATTTAGTGATCACATTCTTAAAACTCGTATGATTTACATTTATGTGTAAAAAAATTTAGGATTTGTTTAAAGTACGAGGGGCTTAAATTAAATTTTCATGTAGATGGCGTTGCGCCAAGGGCTAAAATGAATCAGCAAAGAGCTAAACCTTTTCGAAGTGCAAAGGATGCTGAAATTGTTGTGAGTTCCTTTTTTACTTTTGAATTATGTATAATAGTGCTAGCTCATCATATCTTTTCTCAGCAATAAATTAAATAGGCCCAGCATGCAGTTCTTATAATGAAGTTTTTTTTGTATGCATGTACATCTTTAATAAACACTTTTTTTTTTAATTTTTCATTCATAATCTTTCAGGATAAAGAAGAAAATAGGTTAAGAAGATTGTTCCTGATGGACGGTAAACAGGTTTTACCAAAACAGGAATATGACGTTTCGGACTCCAATGTTATAACACCAGGCACAGAGTTTATGTATAAATTGTCAAAGGAACTTCAAGGGTACATTCGCCTTCGACTTAACAACAATCCTGGTTGGAAAGACATTAAGGTTAATCCAGTCCTGCATGCTAAATTATTTACTACTAATAATTAGCCTATGTGTTTGGTTGAATATTTACTCAAAATTAATTCCAATATTTATTAGGTAATTTTATCTGATGCAAATGTTCCCGGTGAGGGGGAACACAAGATAATGTCTTTTATAAGACTCCAGCGTACATTTCCAGAGTACAACCCAAATACGCGTCATTGCATTTATGGTCTGGTAGGAGAATTTACCCTGCAAATATGTAGAATGTCGAGCTGCTGCATGCCAATTATAAATTATTTAATTATGTGGATTGTTTCATTTCGTCAAAAGAATTATTCATTATTATTATTGTAATACAGGACGCAGACCTAATCATGCTGGTGTTAACTACCCATGAAGTTCATTTTTCTATACTGAGAGAGGTGAATTGCATTAACTTATGCTTATTGATAGTGTTTTTCAATGGTTATTTTTTGGTTGTATGATCATATTAAGCTTTAAATATATATTTTTTCTATTAGGATGTGCTGCCACAAAAGCCAAACTTTACCATTTCTGAATCTGGAACTAATCTAAAAATTTCAAGAGGATGGTTTAAAAAGGTGGAGGATTCCTTGGTCGTTTAATTATTTGTGCATGTTTTCCCATTAATATTATATATGGTTTACGTATTGTATAATTCTCTGATAAAAGAATCATACTTTTTTTCCCCTGCAAGTATTTTTCTAATAATATTTGTTCATTTAGTGGGAGATTCCGTCAGAGACAAGTAATGGTAAAGAACAATCTAGTTCCAAAGTCTGCATTGTAAAAAAACCTTATCAGGTAAGCTGGTAATTGTTTCTTCTGCATTGCCGGATGAGAGACTGTGTTTTCCTATTTTCTCATTGAAAATTTATTATTGTTCTAATTGCAGTTTCTCCATATTTGGATTTTAAGAGAATATTTGGAGCTTGATTTAGCAATCCGCGATCCACCAGAAAAGTTGGAACTTGATTTTGAGAGGATCATTGATGATTTCATTTTTATGTGTTTTTTTGATGGGAATGATTTTCTCCCCCACATGCCTACATTGGAAACTCACGAGGTGACAAGCTATTGAAATATTATGAGCTAATGGACTGTGTAATTTCCTTCTAATTCATCTACTTGTATATTTGGATTGAAATATGGCAGTGTGCAGTTGATCTCCTAATGCATGTCTACAAGACAGAGTTCAAGAATTTAGGAGGTTATTTGGTGGACATGCAACGGGTAAGTAAGGTGTATATTTATTAGTACTACTTTTTAGGTAGTAAACTTATATAATTAATGGACATTCGGGATGTCCATTATTGACACCGCTTTTTATGGTCCTGCACTGAATTAGGTGGAAGACAAAAAAGCTGGATTCATTAAGCTAAAAAGAGTTGAGAAATTCATTCTTCTTGTTGGTAGTTTTGAAGAGAAGATATTCAAGAAAAGATCAGAGCTTAGAGCGAGGAAAATTAGACAGATTCTGTCTGAATATGAACAGGATGCTGTTAGTGTCAAGCATCGTGTTTATGTTGCATAATTTTGTTGCTTCATTTGTGGCACTAATGCAAATTGCATGCATTATATTTGTTCAGCAAGGTGATGATGAAGATCAAGACTTGGGAATAGATGACCTGAGTATTAATTCCCCAAGTTTTCCAGTTTCTGAAATTTGCTCCAATGAAAATCATACATCTTCAAGTGGGATCAGCTCAAGTACGTCTGATAATCCTGAAGTGAGTCGACATTTTCTCCTAAAACTACAAGGGGTACCTACAACTGCTTATGAATTTATTCTGCACTAGCTTAATGTCTCACTAGTTCTCCATTAAACTTGATTACACATTTGACTGCTCTTTCATGTCAATTTACTAAATTAAGTCGATTGTTATTTTAGTTTTAGAAATTATCTGTCGCAATTATTTGTATGTTATATTGGAATATTATCATCTCTGACTTGTGACCGACGAAGAAAAATCTAACTTGGACTTGCACCTATTGGAATGCAGAACTATTGTGCAAGTGTATCGCTAACTAGAAATGCTCCTTCTCTTAATGGTCTTGTAGATTTTGAGAAATACATTTGAATTAAAAGAAAAGTTGAAACAATATACTCGGAAAGCATCTGACATATTTAAAAATGGTGGTCTTGGAGCGGACAAGGTATCTATTTTCTTTGAGAACTATATTCTTCCCTCTTTGCTAACTTCTTTCGGAAATTATATTAATGGCCTATGCATCTTAATTTGTACTTTCCCAGGGGTTCGATTGAGTGCACCAGGCCACAAAGAAAGATACTAAAAGGAAAAATTTATGGTAACAAGTGCAGGGGATATTGAAAGCACAAGGAAAGTAGTGGTATGTTTTAAAAAAATGTCGCTTTACATTTTAGTATGTTGTTTAGCACATGCGAGTGTTCTTGCTGCCCAAATTCTCATTAAGCTTGAAGACTGGGGAAAAAGGTTAATTATTTACCTTATCGATAAAAGATGTTTCTTTTCTCCACTTCATTAACCGAATAAGAGAAAGGAAAATGTATATGGTCAAAATTATATTCTCCGGCTAGGCAAAGATATACAGAACCATTCATTTCTGCAGTAATAAGCTCAATAATAATGTTCTTGTAATTATTATTTTGAAATTTTTAGATTTTGGTAACCCAAGTAGTATGCAATGATTTATAGTTTGATACACCTTTCATATATTGGATTATTACTTGATTCCATATGAAAAAAAACATTGAACTTTAGGTTTTGAAGGGGACTAATGCACATTTGTAGTAACAAGGTATCTTCTTTGCGACCGCCATGAAATTTGCTAGGGCTATTTGCTAACTCAAACAAGATTGAACTAAAGTCCATTAATTATTCTAAAACAACTTCTGATTTTGGGACATAATGACATAGGATGAGGATATAACCCCAAGGTTGGAAGAAGGAGATGGTACTTTTAAAAAAGATATAATTTCTCCTTGTATACTTGATTAACCACAACTTTTGTAGGTTGGAAAATATACTGAAGGGCTCTGCTGGGTTCTCCTATACTACTACTCAGGAGTTCCGTCCTGGACTTGGTAAGACTACTCAATGAGATGAAATGGCAAAGATCTTTTGGTGTTAATTCATGTCATTGCATCATTAATAACATTTGAGACTGTAAAATTTTCCTAGGTTTTATCCTTATCATTATGGTCCATTCGCATCAGATATGAAAGGTCTTTCTCAGGTGAAGCCGAAGTTTCAAAAAGGTTTACCATTTAAACCCTTTGATCAACTTATGGGAGTTTTTCCTCCACGGAGGTAAACTTTTTATTTGCTTTCCTTTTAGATGTATAGTTTTCAATTCAATCAGGGTGATTTTATAATGGAACTTGCATGTGTGAATCTTGTAGTGCTCATGCTCTCCCTCCAGCCTACCAGCATTTAATGGCAGATGAGGATTCGAGCATCATTGATTTTTATCCTAAAGGCAAGGGGATGGTTACATATCATTAGTTGTTCTAAGATCTAAGACTTGGATTAATTCAATTCTTTTCAATGTTCAGACTTTGAAGTTGATGTTGATGGAAAGCTGTACATTTGGCAGGTTTGCAATATTTAAAAGAAAATTCTAAAAAAAACTTGACATAATCAGTTCATATTTTCTGTTGGTCCTTTTTTAAAGTTTACTCATTGGATTATAATTTCTCCCCTGATCAAGGGCATATGCAAGCTTCCTTTTATAGAGGAAGCAAGGCTATTAGCTGAGACAAGAAAGTTGGAGAGTGAATTGAAGGTGAAACAACATTTCTTGCGCTAAATTTGTGTTCGATTCAATGTTTTATGTTCACTTGCTTGTGGCAAAGGCACATAATGTTGATGGCATATAATAATCATGAATTGAGACTTACCTTTAAAGGATTCTATCTGAACTTAGCCACCATATATAATGTGTAGGGAGACGAAGTAATAAGGAATTCAGAAAATCTAGATCAATTGTTTCTGGGACGGTCAAACAAGTTGGCTTCGCAAATTATGTCACTTAATAAAAATCAAGACTGCGTTAAGAAAAATGATGCAGTGAAGATTGAGGCCACTTTGAGGTAGGTCATGTGTCATATTTTTTGTATTATAATTAATGGATGCTTAACGTTCTGTTGTGCTACCCATGCAATAATATATTTAGGGAATTGATATTTCCACTCATACGGTTGATATTTCCTCATGTTCCCCTCATATTAGAATAAATAAAATTAAAAACACATGGAAATAATGTTTTACTGTAGTATAGTTTTGACCTTACTTATCTAAAGCTATATTTTTCCTTCCGAGTTTCTGTCTTTCTGATTAGCTCAGGCCTATTAGTTGATAACTAAACAAAGAAGTTTGTGTTTTGATTGAAATTAATATATAGCTTATTTCTTTGATTACTGTGTCGGTAATTCATATATAGGCAGTTTAGTTTCATTTCATTTTCATGATAGGAAAATCTTTCACTGATTGCTAAACATTGATATTTCCTCAGACTCAGATAAGTATAAATATGCCTTTAAGCTGATAACTTGAGAAATTTTATGTCCAATTCCAGTGGGGAAATAACTGGTTATGCGTGTCTTAAGAGGGATATTGAAAATGCCGTTGATTGTGCTGGTGATAATGAGGCCATCTGTGACGACAATGTTTTGTAAGTAGACAAAGAAATCTCATTTAAAAGATTAGGTTACCCTTGGATTGTTAATCAATGAATACAAATATATATATATATATATATATATATATATCTTCTTTTTTTGGTTTATCCTGCAGATGTGTATTTTACAAGATGCCTCCTTATAGGATGCATATGCCACGACTACTGGAAGGTGTTGATCTGCCTGTAAAGGTACTGTATATGCAACAGAATATAGATTGATTAGGACGCCGCCAAGGACTACTATAATTAGCCTTACTACTGGATGGAGGAGCAGCAGCATTTTGCTTATCACCCCGCCTCCAACCCTGATTGCTTGTAGAAGCAAGTGAGCTCCTTGTTTGCCAAGCATTGTTATTTGCTGCCTCTGCCTTACCTCTTCCATAAGACTTGTTTTCATCCATGCCTTGGCTTCTCCCTCTACCAAAACCCGATGGTTTCCATTTCTCATTGGAAGTATTATACGTTCGGAGATTCATAAAGTTAGACGAAGAAGAAGAAGAATAAGGTGGTGGTGCTTTCAGGCTCTCCCCTGCTGCTGCTGTTTTCATGCTAGTTTCTTCGGATATGATTCTACCTCTACCACCACCGCCCCATCCACTGCCACCACCTTTCATGTTTGTTGGTTTCATATTATTTCTCATTTTCCATTGCCTGTTGGATTCTGCATTTCGACTGAAATTCCAATTCAATTTAGCGCAATTATTATAGAGGAATAGATAGATGCAACAAAATAAAAATAAAAATAAACTGACGATCGAGACTGTTTGAGATATGTACGTACCCAGGATTAGGCCTGCTGCCCTCCTGGTATTCATGGCGGCGTCCTAATCAATCTGCCACCTCAACAACATGGAGGCAAGGCGTGAGAGGCCAACATGAGGTTTACGCAGCAGCAGCGAATTCAGGATATTCTGATGCTGCTAGCAGTAGTGAAAGAACAGGCCGATGGTAGGAGGATTTGTACGTAGATGTTTTTTTTTTTGGAACTGAAATACTTTTTGCCGTATTGATGGCTGAATTTTGTACGGGGAATACTGAATACCCATAATAGTTTGCGCTCTCAGGTGAAGGTGTTTTGAATGTATTTATAGGTGTTGAAGTGGGATGTTACATTTAAGAGTTAGTGCTGTAAGTAGGCCTCATGTTATCAAACCTAGTGGAAGATAGAATTCAGGTTTTGAATGTCAAAGTTAATGAATGACAAACAAATTTCCCAGCTGAAGCTCTTTCACAAATGATTATGCAGCCGCAACCAATATAAATAATGTTTGATCAGAAGTACTCAATCCATCCCGTATAGTATTTGGCGTTTGAACATTGAGATTCACTGCCGGATCGCGGCCACCAGCATCATTTTGCCTTTGACACTTGGTTCTTCAAGAATGTAGCCAGCATATTTTTGGTTTTGTTGCAGTTGATTACTACTAGCATTTAAGGAAGGTGGAGGGAGATTTTGTCCAACAAAGAAACACGCCCATCGCCGCGACCACCACCTGGAACTGCATACTTTTTTGATCGGAAACGGCAGGGATGTATCCAAGAAGGCAGCCGTGCTGCACATCTATTTCCTCTTTCTTTGATTTTGAGAGACATTTTTTCCTGTAATATTTTTATAAATATTACAATTTATATTAGTGAACTCCACAACGGAATGAATGTCGGATATAGAAAGCGACTGAAGTAATTTTTATAAAAATAACGGTAAAACTGTTACCGTTAAATTATTGAAATATCCGATGGTTAAAATACAATAATACGCGGTGTTGCACAGTAGCACACGGTATTGCACAGTAATTTTAATTATTGATTCTTACATAAGAAGTCACTACTCAATAATTGTTACAGTAATTACTGTTCAATATTTTATATTATTGATTCAAGAATTGCTACATTGATAATTGCATAATATTTTATTGATTCAATAATTGTCACAGTAACCACTACACAGTATTTTCTATTATCAAATCAATAATTCATATTATTTGAATAATATTATTAGATAACATTATTGACAATGTCTAAGAAAATTCTGTCTAGGAGAGGTTTGGTCACCTAATTGCGCGCTAGTAAGGAGAAATCCTTATCGGAAGGCGCCCTCTTTTCTAGGAACGACCTGGTTGTCAATATTGTAGTTCTGTAATATTATTTGTGAATAATTAATTATTGATTTATATGATAAGAAAATATTTATTTTTGTGGATATAAAATAAGAAATTAGTGCTGAGGTATTTTTATCAGTATTTTGGTGTGGAAATCATCCGTTTGTAGATTTCGGCCATTTTTCGTTGAGAATTTGGAAAAACTTTCTTCTACAAAGTTGTAGAGAATTAAATTTTCTACGGAAAGAACATAGAATTCGTATTTTTCTGATAAAAGGGCTATTTATTATGAATTATTGAAGTTTTAAAAATAAATTTTTTTTATTAAAAACATGAGTAGGCCCCACTTTTGTCTTGTGTAAAATAAAATGCTGAATTCATGTGTTTGTGTGTTTACATGTGTGTGTGGGTGTGTGTGAATATATATATATATATAAAAAAAATAGAATACATTATATTTTATTTAAAGTTTTTATTTTATTAGAATATTTTATTGCACAGTAATGAATAGTGAAAATTAAAATTTCAGACGAATTTGTTCGCCCGTGAATCATTACTGTTGGTTCGTGATTATTTTCTAAATAGTACCCTTCCATTCTCCTATAAATAGGATGTTTAGTTTAGAAATGAAAATCACACCAAAATCAGAGAATTCTTCTTCTATAATATTAAGCGTATTTCTTTTGAGTTTAAGGAAGCTTTGAGTGTAAAAAATAGTATAAGTTTTCTTCAAGAATATCCCCGCCATACTAGTCAGAAATACTCTCATTTTAAGGTAAGGGATATTATTTTTCTCGTAAATGATGTTACTTTCTTTTAATATTCATAAAGAATATTATTTTATTTCATATTCCATATTATGAAAGCGATAATATTTCATTTCATATACCCAAATTAAAATTTACTACGATAAATATTGCTTCTATAATTCCTAAAATGATCAAAAATTCTTCGAATTTTGCGTTTCATCTAGTATCATTTCATTGGAATGTTAGTATGAATTTTATTATGAAATTTTTACCTTTTCATGTCGGAGTTACTATTCACGTATACTGTAAGATCCCAAATTTTATGAATAAGATTTAATTTTCTTTATATATTATTTTGAAATAGTAAGGTGTTGATTTGATAAATGTGATAAGTTATGGGTGAGATGTGCAAAGTTTACAAAGTAAGCAAGTAGTTCTAAAATATTCGTTGTGTCGGAGAATATTCGTTTGGTCGAGGAATATTCTTTTTATCGGAGAATATTCGTACGATGGCGCAGTCATTGGTGGACCCCACAACGGAATGAATGTCGGATATAGAAAGCGACAGAAATAACCTTTTTATAAAAATAATGGTAAAACTTTTATCATTAAAATTGTTAAAATACCCAGTGATTAAAATACAGTAGAACACGGTATTGCACAATAATTCTAATTATTGATTCTTACGTAAGAAATCACTACTCAATAATTGTTACAGTAATTACTGTTCAATATTTTATTGATTCAATAGTTGTTACGTTGATATTTTATATTATTGATTCAATAATTGTCATTGCACAGTATTTCAAATTATCAAATCAATAATTCATATTATTGGAATAATATTATTAGATAGCATTATTAGCAATGTCTAAGAAAGTTCTTGTAAAAATTTCGGCACATAAACGCAGCGAAAATTAAAAAAAATTTAAAACCCTAAAACAGGATCCATGCGAAAACATATTAATTCAGAAGTTTAGATTTATTTTATCGATTATTCAAGTCTGAACGGAGACGATGGAGATTCTGGAACAACTTTGAATCGTTAACGCAATCCAAAGGAACTGCGTCTCTACGGTATCCACACGAATGTCCCACGATTCGTCACACAATCTGCAGCAAGAAAAGCTACGGTACTAGCCGCCAATGATCTGGACTTTTGGAGTTTTTCTCTCTAGTCTCTCTCTAAGAATGGCTAGGGTTTGGGTTTTTTAATGAATGCCCTAAAAACGGCTAATATATATTATATATATATATATATAGCAGTTAAAGGTATTAACCAAAACCTAATCCAATTAAAAAAATAAAATTCGAATTTATATATATATTATATCTTAATTAAGTCTTACTTAATTAATATACATATATATACAAATTATTCTATTAATTTAAATTCGTAATTTAAATACTATCAATCATATTGATATATTTAAATTCTTACAATTTAAATTAATTTTCTTTTAATTACGTTCTAGGTGTGTGACCCTATAGGTTATTATTATGTTGGCAATAATTTTAAAATCATATTATAAAATTATAAACAGTGAGCGGCATCTAGTAATGCATCACTGCTACCCAAATAATAATAAGATCGGTGATTCGATACAACCTTTTCGTGACCAATGTTTCAATGTAATTTAATCCTTTTAACCTTGACATCCTAGATTAAACTCGAGGCATGGAATGTGTCATCCTCTTCATAATTTAATCTGAGTTTTCTTGATCGATGAGTAGACTATATGAAACAAATCACTATTTGAGCATGGTCATGCATTTCATAGTCCTACTCAATCAAGAGGCCTATGGATATCACTCCTAATATATAAGAGAGTTAAATTCCATCTAGATCACTCATATTCTTCACACGATTCATGATGTACCCAATAATCACCTTTATTGTCTATCCTATTAAAGGTGACCTTTGATGATATTAAAGTACATAAATTTTCGTGTAGTAATATAGTGATTTCAGGTCGGAGGATTATTACATCATTGTCACTATGAGAATTACTTATAGCACTTTGCATAATGCTCCACGTAGAATTCTCATGGTGGGTCTGTCCAGTACATTGTTCTCTAACATGTACCTATGCATTGACTCAATATCTCATATATTTATGACCAATGAGATTTGGCCATCAGTCAATCCACATACTAGTCTCAATGTATTATTATTGTCCCATTAGCAATGACACTCGACTAGGGACATTTAAGAGTAATGATACTAATTATAATTATATGATCTCATGTTCAAGTCACACACTTGAAGCCATATAATTTGTATCATTATTCTAAGGACTTTTATTATGTTAACATTTATATAACGCAGTAAATAAAATCATAATAAAATAATTCATTTATTCAATAAAATATAATATCAAAAATGTTAAGCAATTACATCAAAAAATTGGCCTCTAGGACATAAACTCTAACAGTTCTGTCTAGGAGGGGTTATTTAATTGCGCGCCAGTAAGGAGAAATTCTTATCGGAAGGCCCCCTCTTTCCTAGGAACGACCTGATTGTCAATATTGTTATTCTGTAATATTATTTATAAATAATTAATTGTTGATATATATTCAATGTGAATTTTTAACGGAGGAATTTTTAGCATGTGATATTGGTTGAAAGTTGGTATTTTATCTTTTCTGAAAAAATAATTCATTCAAATATGTTATTATAATATTACATTATAGTAGTATGATGTGATTATATAATAGTATGATTTTTATAATTAGAATGGTAACATTATTATAGTAAATTCATGGTATAAAAGTTAAACAAGGTGGAAGAGTGCAAATTAAATTTAAACTCTTATGATACAAACAATGATGTCATCGGAGCGATGAGGTAAGCAAGGATATCATCGGAGCGATAAGGTAAGCAATGATGTCATAGGATCGATGATGTAAGCGATGATGTCATAAATTATGACGAAAAGACTATTTTACCCTTACTCTGTCGAGCCTATAAATAGAAGCTTATTTCTTCATTATTTCTCACCAATTCACTAAAGCTATAGAGAGAGAAAGTATACAGAGAATAAGAGAGAAAGAAGAAGAGTATTCTACTATTACACTAGTGCAGTCTCTAAATTTTTAATGTAAGGGGTATTATTTCTTTCGTATTCATGAAGAGAGTTATTTTCTTTCAATACTCGTAAGGGTTGTTATTTCATTATTTATTATTCTGTTGGAATAACCTATCTACGTGGACTACCGCATGCATGGTGAAATTCTGTTGTTATGTCATTCTTTATTATTCTGTGAGAATAACCTGTCTTCGCGGACTACCGCATGCCTGGTAAATAACCCTTCGTATTCAGTTGTTATTAAATTATGAAAATAATCTATCTGAGCGGACTACCGCCTGACGGGTGAAAATCCAATTGCAGTTTCGTATATTGTTTCATTTCAGATTTCAAACTCTAAACTAACTACAGTAAGTATTGCTTCTATAATTCCTGAAATGATCAGAAATTCCTTGAGTTTTGCGCTTCATCTAATATCATTGCATTAAAATATTGGTCTGAATTTTCTTGTGAAATTTTTATTTTTTTCATGTCGAGTTACTATTCACGGGATACTATTCACGATAAAAAAAAAACTTCCAGATCATCTTTGATTGAATCCAGGTTTTGATCTTCATTCTTGAACTCTGGAGAAATTCTCTAACATTTGTCCTTTATCGCACTGGATTCGTTATTCGTATTATTTTTCATCATCCTCTGTACTAAATGGTGATATAACTGAATATCTTTGGCCTGTAGTGCAAAGATGAATGATTACCTGATGAAAATCTTTGGCCTGTAGTACAAAGATGGACAGGTGTTGAGATGAACATGACCAACTGGTGATAAAAATGAATATCTTTGGCCCGTAGTGCAAAAGATGAATATTTGATTCGAGATGTATATTGATTGATGTTACAAGGATAAGATATTGATGATGAACTTTTAAATCAAAGAAGATAGTAGATATCATTCGCTACTTAACTCTTCTAATGAATTGTTATTTTCGCTGCGAATATTGATCTAAACTTGTTGTCCATAATATTTTATCTGATTTATTGAATGCTGACGATAATTTATTTTTCATTATCTTAGTCATAATATGTGACGCCCCCAGAATAGGTCCAGTCAATCCAACCCATTCTGAGTCACCAAATACATAGTACAGAATTCAAATACAATCTTTATATCACACGGTCGTGCAAAATACGATCACACAACTGTGAGTGTCAATACAAATATGTAAAAAATATTAACATTCAAACTAAGTCCTCATTACAATTATTATTACACTAATTATTAGAAATAGTGAGGACTACTACTACTCTAACTCGGACCATCACTCTGTCCCCCGACAAGTTTCTGTAATATTTTTATTTTCTGAAGAGGACAATAGATGAAAAGGGTGAGCTCAACTAGCCCAGTAAAGAATATTATGACTAAGATAATGGAAAATAAATTATCGTTAGTCTTCAATAATTTAGATAAAATATTATTGACAATAAATTTTAGATCAATATTCGCAGCGACAATAACCAATCATTAGAAGAGTTAAGTACAGAATGAAGTCCACTATCTTCTATGATTTAAAAGTCCATCATCAATATTTTATCCATGTAACATCAATCAATATATATCTCAAATCAAATATTCATCTTTGCACTACGGCCAAAGATATTCATTTGTATCACCAGTGATCATGTTCATCTCAACACCTATTCATCTTTGCACTACGGCCAAAGATATTCATCAGGTAATCATTCATCTTTGCTCTACATACCAAAGATATTCAGTTATATCACCATTAAGAACTGAAGATGATGAAAAATATTTTAAAGAACAAATTCAGTGAGATAAAGGACAAAGATTAAGGATTCGTATTTTAGTTTATCCAATTCAAAAATACTTCGTAATAATCAATTGTGGACTAAAATTCAAGAATAAACTCAAAACTTAGATCCAATCAAAGATAGGAACCTTAACAAATAACTTGGACAAATAGAAAAAAATTTAATTTTTTTCGTGAATAGTGCCGTATACGTGAATAGTACCGTACACGTAAATAGTAACCCCGACAGAAAAAATAAGAATTTCATAATAAAATCCATGCCAATATTTTGGTATAATGATATTAAAAAGAATAACATCATTTACGAAAAAAATAACATCCCTTACCTTGTAAGACCCCAACTTTTATGAATAAAGATTTAATTTTAGTAAGGTGTTGATTTGATAAATGTGAAAAATTATGGGTGAAATGTGCAAATATTTTTAAATGAGCAAGTGGTTATAAAATATTCTTGTTGTCGGGAAATATTCGTTTGGTCGTAAAATATTCTTGTTGTCGGAGAATATTCGTACGACGGCGCAGCTATTTGTGGGCCTCACAACGGAATAACTGTCGGATATAGAAAGCGACAGAAATAACCTTTTTATAAATTAACAGCGTAGTTGTTACCGTTAGTACTATTGAAATACCCGGTGGTTAAAATATAGTAATACGCGGTGTTGCACAGTAGCACACGGTATTGCACAATATTTTGAATTATTGATTCTTACGTGAGAAGACACTTACTCAATTATTGTTACAGTAATTACTGTTCAATATTTTATATTATTGATTCAATAATTGCTACGTTGATATTTTATATTATTGACTCAATAATTGTTACATTGATATTTTATTGACTCAATAATTGCTACGTTGCTATTTTGTATTATTGATTCAATAATTGTCACTGCACAGTATTTCACATTATCAACTTAATAATTCATATTATTTTAATAATATTATTAGATAACATTATTGATAATGACTAAGGAAGTTCTGTCTAGGAGGGATTATTTAATTGCGCGCCAGTAAGGAGAAATCCTTATCGGAAGACCATCTCTTTCCTGGGAACGACCTGGTTGTCAATATTGTAGTTCTGTAATATTATTTGTGAATAATTAATTATTGATTTATATGATAAAAAAATATTTATTTTGTGGATATAAACGAAAGAATTTGCGCTGATGTGTTTTTATCAGTATTTTGGTGTGAAAAATCATTCGTTTATGAATTTCGGATAATTTATGTTTGGAATTTGGAAACACTTCCTTCTACAAAGTTGTAGAGAATTAAATTTTCTATAAGAAGACATAGAATCTGTATTTTTCTGACAAAATGGCTATTTATTATGAATTATTGAAGTTTCAGAAAATAAATATTTTTTTAATGGGTGGGCCCCACTTTTGTTGTTTTGTTGAAAAAATTCTGATTTTTTTAAAGCAGCCGGCGGCGGAATTTTTTTTTTTAAAAATATTATTTTATTAATTTAGTCTACTTTGGCATCCTAAGTTTTTCCTATAAATAGGGTACTTAGGTTAGAATTGAAAATCACACCAGAATCAGAAGTTTTCTCTCTTTATAATATCGAGCGTATTTTTGTGAGTATTTAGATACTTTAAGTGTTACTATTCAGTGCAAGTTTTCTTCAGCCTTCTATCCGATATACCAGTCAGAAGTACTATTCTTTTGAGGTAAGTGATGTTATTTTCTTTCGTAAATGATGTTATTCTTTTCAATATCATTATACCAAAATATTGGCATAGATTTTATTATGAAATTCTTACTTTTTCCGTCGGGGTTACTATTCACGTATACGGCACTATTCATAGAAAAATTAAATTTTTTTTTATTTGTCCAAATTGTCTGTTATGGTTACTATCTTTGATTGGATCTAAGTTTTGAGCTTTATTCTTGAATTTTGCTCCACAAAGTATTATTATGGAATATTCTTGAACTTTGATAAACTAAAATACAAATCCTTAATCTTTGTCCTTTATCTCTTTTTCATCATCCTCAGTCCTAAATGAGTATTTTTCATCATCTTCAGCCTTAAATGGTGATACCTGATGAATATCTTTGGCCTGTAGAGCAAAGATGAATGATTACCTAATGAATATCTTTGGTCGTAGTGCAAAGATGGACAGGTGTTGAGATGAACATGACCACTGGTGATACAAATGAATATCTTTGGCCTGTAGTGCAAAGATGAATATTTGATTTAAGATATATATTGATTGATGTTATAGAGATAAAATATTGATGATGAACTTTTAAATCATAGAAGATAGTAGACTTCATTCTCTACTTAACTCTTCTAATGAATTGTTATTTCCGCTACGTATATTGATCTAAAACTTGTTGTCCATAATATTTTATCTGAATTGTTGAAGGCTAACGATAATTTATTTTCCATTATCTTAGTCGTAATATTCTTTACTGGGCTAGTTGAGCTCACCCTTTTCATCTATTGTCCTCTTCAGGAAATGAGAACGTTGCGGAAACTAGTCAGGGAACAGAGTGATGGTCCGAGTTAGAGCAGTAGTAGTCTTCGCTATTTTTGTAAAATAGTGTGATAATAATTATAATGAAGACTTAGTTTGAATATTAATTTTTTTACATATTTGTATTGACACTCACAGTTGTGTGGTTGTATTTTGCACAATCGTATGATATAAAATTTGTATTTGAATTCTGTACCATGTATTTGGCGACTCAGAATGGGTGGGGTTGATTGGACCTATTCTGGGAGCGTCACATACCTCAAAAGAATAGTACTTCTGACATAAATATAGAATATAAGGCTGAAAAAAACTTTCACTAAATAGCAACACTCAAAGTATCTAAATACTCACAAAAATGCGCTCGATATTATCGAGAGAAAACTTCTGATTCTGGTGTGATTTTTAATTCTAACCTAAGCACCCTATTTATAGGAAAAGCTTAGGATGCCAAAGTAGACTTTCGGCGCCGGCGGCTTTCACCCAGCACACCTCGTGAGATTTGAAAATTCAAAAATTTTTCCACAACAACCAAAAGTGGGGCCTACCATTTTATTTAAAAATATTTATTTTCGAAACTTCAATAATTCATAATAAATAGCCATATATGTCCTTTCCATAGGAAATTTAATTCTTCACAACTTTGCAGAAGGAAGTTTTTCCAAATTTTCAACCGAAAATGGCCGAAATCCACAAACAGGTGATTTTTCACAACAAAATACTGATAAAAACACATCAGCACTAATTCCTTCTTTTATATCCACAAAATAAATATTTCCTTATCATATAAATCAATAATTAATTATTCACAAATAATATTACAGAACTACCATATTGACAACTAGGTCGTTCCCAAGAATGAGGGGGCCTTCCGATAAGGATTTCTCTTTACTGGCGCGCAATTAAATAACCCCTCCTAGACAGAACTTCCTTAGACATTGTCAATAATGTTATATAATAATATTATTCAAATAATATGAATTATTGATTTGATAATGTAAAATACTGTGCAGTGACAATTATTGAATCAATAATACAAAATATCAATGGTAGCAATTATTGAATCAATCATATAAAATAGCAACGTATGAATTATTGATATAAAATATCAACGTAATAATTATTGAACCAATAAAATATCATGCAATTATTGAATCAATAATATAAAATATTGAACAGTAATTACTGTAACAATTATTAAGTAAGTGACTTCTTACGTAAGAACCAATAATTCAAAATATTGTGCAATACCGTGTGCTACTGTGCACAACGCGTATTACTATATTTTTATCACCGAATATTTTAACAGTTTAACCGTAACAGTTTTACCGTTATTTATAAAAAGGTTATTTCTGTCGCTTTCTATATCCGACAGTTATTCCGTTGTGGGGCCCACAAATAGCTGCGCCGTCGTACGAATATTCTCCGACAACAAGAATATTCCACGACCAAACGAATATTTCCCGACAACAATGAATATTTTATAACCACTTGTTTATTTTAAAATATTTGCGCATTTCATCCATAACTTTTTACATTTATCAAATCAACACCTTACTATTTCGAAATAATATATAAAGAAAATTAAATTTTTATTCATAAAAGTTGGGGTCTTACATAATATTATTTACTGGGCTAGTTGAGCTCGCCTTTTTCTTCCATTGTTCTCTTTAGGAAATGAGAATATCGCGGGTACTAGTCGGGGAATGGAGTGTTGGTCAGAGTTAGAGCTGTAGAAGTCCTCACTATTTTTTTTAAATAGTGTGATAATAAATGTAATGAGGACTTAGTTTGAATGTTTATATTTTCTACATGTCTGTATTGACACTCACAGTTGTGTGGTCGTATTTTGCACGACCGTTTGATATGAAAGATTGTATTTGGATTCTATACCATGTATTTGGCGACTCAGAATGGGTTGAGTATTGAACCTATTTTGGGGGCGTCACATATACGGTACTATTCACGTATATGGCACTATTCACAGAAAAATTAAATTTTCTTTTATTTGTCCAAGTTGTCTGTTATGGTTACTATCTTTGATTGTATCTATGTTTTGAACTTCATTCTTGAATTTTGCTCCACAATTAATTATTATGGAGTATTCTTGAATTTGGATAAACTAAATTACAAATCCCTAATCTTTGTTCTTTATCTCACTGAATTTATTATTTATATTATTTTTCATCATCCTCATTCCTAAATAGTGATATAACTGAATATCTTTGACCTGTAGAGCAAAGATGAATGATTACCTAATGAATATCTTTGGCCCGTAGTGCAAAGATGGACATGTGTTGAGATGAACATGACCAACTGGTGATACAAATGAATATCTGTGGCCCGTAGTACCAAGATGAATATTTGATTCAAGATATGTATTGATTGATATTACAGGGATAAAATATTGATTATGGACTTTCAAATCATAGAAGATAGTAGACATTATTTTCTACTTAACTCTTCTGATGTATTATTACTTTCGCTGCAGTTGTTGATCTAAAACTTGTTGTCCATAACATTTTATCTAAATTGTTGAAGACTAACAATAATTTATTTTCCATTATCTTAGTCATAATATTATTTACTGGGCTAGTTGAGCTCACCCTTTTCATCTATTGTCCTCTTCAGGGAATGAAAATGTTGCAAAAATTAGTCGGGGAACAGTGTGATGGTCAGAGTAGAGCAGTAGTAGTCCTTTTTATAAAATAGTGTGATAATAATTATAATTATTGAAGACTGAATTTGAGTATTTATATTTCGTATTATATACGATTTGTATTGAAACTCACAGTTGTATGGTTGTATTTTTCACGACCTGTTGTTATAAAAGATTTGTATTTGAAATTCTGTACCATATATTTGGCGACTCAGAATGGGTTGATATTGAACTTATTTTGGGGGCGTCACAAAATGAAGCCTGCATATATTATATACACAATAAATATAAAAGAAATGTACTTGGAGTCTTGAGTTCGAACAATTTCGATAGCAGATAACTTATTAGAGATGAATCATTAAATACTTCTTCGCAGTAGAAATTGTAACTAATAATTATAATTATAATTTGAGTAACTTTCCATTTCTAACTCTTCGCTTTTTACGATTGAGAGGAAGAGGATCAATTTAATCTTTAATTGACATTGCTCACCTTTTTTTAAAATTAACTGAGTTAACTCGTCAATTTTGATTAAGTTAACTCACCAATTTTGATGATGTAATATGATGTGGATGTGTTTTTATATATAGAGATTGAAGGATTAACTCACCAATTTTAATGATGTAATATGATGTGGATATGTTTATATATATAAGGATTGTGAGTAACTTTCCATTTCTAACTCTTCGTTTTTTATGATTGAGAGGAAGATGATCGATTTAATCTTTAATCGACATTGCTCACATTTTTTTAAAATTAACTGAGTTAACTAGTCAATTTTGATTGAGTTAACTCACCAATTTTGATGATGTAATAAGATGTGTGTGTATTTTTATATATAAGGATTGAAGGATTAACTCACCAATTTTGATGATATAATATGATGTGAATGTGGATGTATTTTTATATATAAGGATTGAAGGATTAACTCACCAATTTTTATGATGTAATATATATGGATGTGTTTTTATATATAAGGATCGAAGGATTTTGAAGGATTGATTCCAATCAATTGGAATTAGTGATGTCATCTTTGTAATCAATTGGAATTAGTGATCAATTAGAATTATTAATGTCATCTCTGTAATCAATTGAAATTAGTGATGTCATCTTTGTATGGGTATTTATATATAAGTTTGAAGGATTGATTCCAATCGATTGAAATTAGTGATGTCATCTTTGTAATCAATTGGAATTAATGATGTCATCTTTGTATGTGTATTTATATATAAGAATTGATGAGTCACCCCCTCATTTATTTGGATCCGATTACCCGATTACCATGAAGTTAATTTTATCGTTAGTTGATCAATTAATTAATACAGTGATGACACGTAGAGAGATCAACTTCTGCCTGTGTGTCGATACTATATTGGTCAATTGACCAAAATTAACTTTATACTAACCACTCCACATCTATCTCATCGGCTATCTTTATATATTTCATGTATTTTTATCTCAAAAGAACAATAAATACATATAGTAAAAAACAAATACTTTATTTAGTGAAATCTACTAATATAAAAAAAAATACAAATTATTTTTTGTAATTTTATAAAGTCACTAATAATAAATTTACACTCTTTTCTCTATTTTACTTTTTTTGTGAAAAAACTACTTTAGGCAATCAAGTTTATATGGCCGGCAAAGTGCCAAAAAAAGTCCTCAATTAGACTAGTAGGTCCACAAAAGTCATCATCATGCACCCTTTATATTTCCAAGTCTCCGACTCCTCTCCTTCTTGTAATCTTAATCTTGTTTTAAGATGTTTGCATATGTATCCTACTACCATTCTACAACTCTTCTGATTCCAGACCAGTTTATGAGCCAGTTAAGGGAAAATTTTCATTATTGTGATCTATAAAGAGAGCAAAAAAAACTAACGGAAAAAGAAGAGGAAGAAAATGGGTGTGCCTTCGTTTTACAGATGGTTGATAAACAAGTATCCAAACATAGTGGTTGATGCCAAGGAGGGTACTAAAGGAGAAATTGTAGACAGCAGCATGCCAAACCCTAATGAGATGGAGTTCGATAATCTCTACTTGGACATGAATGGAATTATACATCCATGTTTCCATCCTGAAGAAGATCATCATCATCATCATGTAATTTTCTTACCCTTCTATTATAACATCATCATTTGAGATATTTTTAAAAGTAAAACTGACATTAATTCATCTAATTTAAGCAGATGTTGTAAATTACGTAATTTTTAATAATAGGTATTTGAAATTGATTTTCAAGAATTTATAATTTGGAACGGAGGGAGTATCGTAGTTGCTTTTGTGCCTGTGCATGTTTGTATTTGTAAAGAAATGAACTTTAATTTGCCCAATGTTTGTTAACACTTGGTTTTTATTTTCATCTTTTGCTGCTTATTTTGTCCAGATTTCCCCTCCAACAACATTTGATGAAGTTTTCCAACTAATTTTTGAGTACATTGATCGGCTCTTCAGTATAGTAAGGCCCCGGAAGCTTCTGTACATGGCGATTGGTAAAAATCCTCCATCCTTCACTTGCCATCTTTTTGTGATGTAAATATGACACCCAAGTTTAGGGGGTTTTTTCTCTGTTCAAAAATGCTAGTAGACTACTTAATTGTGTCCCAATATGAGAGTCCTATGAGAAACTAGTAGACACTTAAACATGGTGTTTTCAACTGTTTCAATACTGACATGTTAGAACAACAATTTGTCAAAAGAGAAAAATCATTAAAAAATATTTATACGTTCGAATAGGACCCTTAATATGTGCAGAAAATTTAACAAGTTGTATCGAAATTTCATGTACTGACGATACAGAGGAGGAATGGGTTGCAATTTCCATTAATATTATTGAATGGACGGTGAGGTCAGTTTTAAAACAGAATATGTTTGCCCTTTTCCTCTATGCTGAAGTACATGTCATGCATGGATTCAGTGGCGGCAACATAAACTTATTGACACAATTTTTTTTAAAAGGGTTCAGAATTAACAAGTATTGACACTTTAAACCAACATTTTAAAAAATAAGGTGGTCACAAAATATTGTTATCAACTTTTTTTTTATAATAAAGGTGGCCAAAGTTCTATAATTGTAAGCTTGAACCTATTTTCTTCAAAAGAATCATCATCATAACTAACATTTCATCTCTCTTTTAAAAGTAAACAGGATATGCAAATTTTAGCTCTGATCTTCATGTTTAAAATTTTCTAAAGGTATGAAGAGATGTTTAGCGATTAAATTTATATGAATATGTTTGTTTGTTTTTTGTCTTTCTCCTGAATTTGTGTCATTAATCATCACTATCATTCTATGGTTTCTTGACATTTCTAGTAAAGTATTGATACCTTTTAGGCTATTTTTGGAATGTGATATATATATATATATATATATGCATATATTCTTAACATGTATGATATTTCATTTAGATGTAAATTAATTTAGCATTTGTTAAGGTATTGGTGGCTTAAAATTTTAATGTAGATGGCGTTGCACCAAGGGCTAAAATGAATCAGCAAAGAGCTAGACGTTTCCGAACTGCAAAGGATGCTGAAATTGCTGTAAGTTCCTTATTGCTTTTGAATTATGTATAAATAGTAATCATCCTATCTTTCCCTCAATATTTAATAGATCCATCAATCAGTTCTTATTAACAAAGTTTTCTTTATGTGTATAACTTTATATGTATAAAAACTTTGATTAATCTTTCAGGAGAAACAAGAAGAGAAGCTACGAAGATTGTTCCTGATGGAAGGTAAACAGGTTTTACCAAAACAGGAATCGGAACTTTCTGACTCCAACATAATAACGCCAGGCACAGACTTCATGCATAAATTGTCAAAGAAACTTCAAGGATACATTCGCGTACGGATTAACAACAATCCTGGTTGGAAAGACATTAAGGTTAATCCAGTCCTGTATGCTAAATTATTTACTAATTAATCTATGTGTTTAGTTGAACTTTTACTCAAAAATTCCAATATTTATTAGGTAATTCTATCTGATGCAAATGTTCCTGGTGAGGGCGAACACAAGATTATGTCTTTTATAAGACATCAACGTACATTTCCTGCATACAACCCAAATACGCGCCATTGCGTGTATGGTCTGGTATGAGAATTTAAACTGCAGATATTTAGAATGTCGAGCTGCTCGAGCTGCTGCCAGTTTTTAGTTTATATACATATTCAGTTTGGTGGATTGTTTCATTTTTTCAGAAGTATAACTCATTATTATTGTGATAAAGGATGCAGACCTAATCATGCTGGTGTTAGCTACCCATGAAATTCATTTTTCTATACTAAGAGAGGTGAATTGCATTAACTTATGGCTATTAGTAATGTTTCAATGGCTAATTTTTGGTTATATGATCCTGTTAAGCTTTAAATAATTTTTTTCATTAGGATGTGCCGGCACAAGAGCCGAACTCGGTCAGTCGTCAATCAGTTCCAGGGTTTACCTTTCTGATTCTAGAACTAGTCTAAATATTATGGTTTCTGTTATGTATAATACAAGAATCATAGCCTCTCTTTTTTCTTGCAAGTTTTGTTCTAATAGTATTTTTTTCATTTAGTGCGAAATTCTGTCAGAGATCAGTAATGGTAAAGAACAATCGAGTTCCAAAGTTTGCATAGTAAAAAAACCCTATCAGGTCTGGTAATTGTTTCTTCTACATTGCAAGGAAAGAACGAAAGACTCTTTTTTTCCTATTTTGCTCATTTAAATTGATTACTGTTCTAATTGCAGTTTCTTCATATTTGGATTTTAAGAGAATACTTGGAGCTTGATTTGGCAATCTGTGATCCACCAGAAAAGTTCAAACCTGATTTTGAGAGGATCATTGATGATTTCATTTTTATGTGTTTTTTAAATGGGAATGACTTTCTCCCCCACATGCCTACATTGGAAATTCACGAGGTGACAAACTATTGAAATATAATGAGCTCATGGAATGTGTAAGCTTCTTCTAATTCATACACTTGTATATTTGGATCGAAATATGGCAGCGTTCAGTTAATCTCCTAATGCATGTCTACAAGACAGAGTTCAAGAATTTTGGGGGTTATTTGGTGGACATGCAAAGGGTAAGGTGTATATTTATTACTACCTCCATTCCAAAATTAGAGATACATTTTGACTTTTTAGAGTCAATTTGCAAAATTTTAAAACTCAATAAGTTTTAAAAAGAACAAAGATGATAGTTAGTAGTACTTCACAGTTAGTTTACAATTGTTATATTTGTTTGTATCAAAATTAAATAGCTTCATATCAATTTTGAATTTTAGGATTTCGTGAATCAACTCTAAAAGTCAAAATGTATCTCTAATTTTGGAATGAAGGGAGTACTTTTTAGTTAGTAAACTTATACTGGACATTCGGTATGTATTGACACCATTTTTTATGGTCCTGCACTGAATTAGGTGGAAGACAAAAAAGCTGGATTCATTAAGCTAAAAAGAGTTGAGAAATTCATTCTTCTTGTTGGTAGCTTTGAAGAGAAGATATTCAAGAAAAGATCAGACCTCAGAGAGAGGAAAATTAGGCGGATTCTGTCTGAAGATGAGGAGGCTGTTAGTGTCAAACATCATATTTATGTTGCATAATTTTGTTGCCACAAATTTGCTTCATTTGTGGCGCTAATGCAAGTTGCATTATTTTGTTCAGCATGTTGATGAAGATCAAGACTTGAGAGTAAATGAATTGAGTATTGATTCCACAATTTTGCCAGTTTCTGAAATTTTCTCTCATGAAAGTCATACATCTTCAAGTGGGATCAGCTTAAGTACTGCTAATAATCCTGAAGTGAGTTGACAATTTCTCCTAAATCGCAAAGGGGTGCCTAGAACTGAGCCTAGAACTGATTATGAATTTGTCCTGAAGTAGCCTAATGCCTCACTACTTCATACTAGTGGTGGTTGCTTCTTTTTTATATCTTCAAATAAATTTATTAAGTATTATACTTGATTACGCATCCAGTTGCTTATCCATGTCCGTTGAGTAGATTATGCCTTCCAGGATGTGTTATTTTAGTTGCAATTTTTTGTATGCTATATTGGAATATTGTCGCTAACTAGAAATGCTTGTTCTCTTATTGCTCTTGTAGATTTTGAGAAATACAAAAGAATTAAAAGAAAAGTTGAAGAAATATACTCGGAAGGCATCTGACATATTTGAAAATGGTTGTTTTGGAGCAGACAAGGTATTTATTTTCTTTGAGAACTCTATTCTAGCTTATTTGGTATTTATTTTTGGAAAATATAGTAATGGCCTATGGATCTTAATTTATACTTCCCCACAGGTACGATTGAGTGCACCCGGCCACAAAGATAGATACTACAAGGAAAAGTTCAGTTCAGAGGATACTGAAAGCACAAGAAAAGTAGTAGTATGTTTTAAAAAAATGTCACATTACATTTTAGTTTGTTGTTTAGCATATGTGATTGTTCTTACTTCCCAGAATCCCCTTAAGCTCAAAGAAAGTAGGGAAAAGGTTAATTGGTTTGCTTTAACAACAAAATGATTTCTTTCTCCACTTCATATCCAAATAAGAGAAAGGAAAATGTTTATGGTCAAACTCATTAAGAAATACATATTCTTGACAGACAGATACACAGACCCATTCATCTCAGCAGTAATAAGCTCAATAATAATGTTCTTGTAATTATTATTTTCAAATTTGTAGTAGCAATTGCAGTATGGTAAACTAAGAAGCATACAATGATTGATAGATTGATACACCTTTCATATATTGGATTATTACTTCCATATGAAAAAAGCATCGTCCTTAGTTTTTTTTAGTTTCAAGGGTTAACAGGGGCTAAATGTAAATTTGGAGTAACAAAGGTATCTTTCTAAAGATGTGATTTTCTTGGGCTATTCACTATCTCAAACAAGATTGAACTGAAGTTCATTAACTATTCAAAAGAATCAAAACTAAATCCTAATTTTGAGAGATAATTGACACAAGATTGATGATATACCTTGAGGCTGTAGATGGAGATGGTACCTTTAAAAAGAAATAAGTTCTCATTATGTACCTGAGTAACCAGTAATAACAATCTTTGTAGGTTGAAAAATATACGGAAGGGCTCTGCTGGGTTCTTTTATATTACTTCTCAGGAGTTCCGTCCTGGACTTGGTAAGACTATTCGATGAGATGAAATGGCGGAGATCTTTTGGTATTAATTCATGTCATTGGATCATTAATAACATTTGAAACTGGAATTTTTTTGTAGGTTTTATCCTTATCATTATGGCCCATTTGCATCAGATCTGAAAGGTCTTTCTCAAGTTAAACCGAAGTTTCAAAAAGGTTTTCCATTTAAACCCTTTGATCAACTTATGGGAGTTTTTCCTCCAAGGAGGTAAATTTTTATTTGCTTTCTTTTTAGATTCATAGTTTTCAATTCAAACAGGGTGATTTGTTTAATGAAAACTTGTGTTTTTCTTGTAGTGCTCATGCTCTCCCTCCAGCCTACGAACATTTAATGGCAGCTGAGGATTCAAGCATCATTGATTTTTATCCTAAAGGCAAGGCTTAATCTGCTGGTTTACTTGACATAATTTGCTCTTGGAGTGACATTGATCCGATTCTTTTTAATGTTCAGACTTTGAAGTTGATGTTGATGGAAAGCGGTACATTTGGCAGGTTTGCAATATTTGAAAGAAAATTCTAAAAATAAATTGACAGAACCAATTCATATTTTTGTGTTCTTTTCTATTAGTCCTTTTGTAAAGTTTGCTTATTGGATTATAATTTCTCCCCTGAAGGGCATATGCAAGCTTCCATTTATAGAGGAAGCAAGGCTTTTGGCGGAGACAAGAAAGTTGGAGATTGAATTGAAGGTGAGAGAACATTTCTTGAGTTAAATTTGTGTTTGATTCAATGTTTTCTGTTCACTCGCTTGTGGCAAAGGCATAATGCTGATCTATGTTACAAAGGACACATAATGTTGGAGGCATAACAATCATGATTCGAGACTTCCGTTTTAAAAATTATTTTCTTTTTCCATATTAATGGATTCTATCTGAACTTAGCCATGATATATAATGTTTAGGGAGATGAAGTGATCCGGAATTCAGAAAGTCTAGATCAATTGTTTCTGGGACAGTCAAACAAGTTGGCTTCGCAAATTATGCCATTTAAAAAAAATCAAGAATGCATTAAGCAAAATGATGCAGTAAAGATTGAGGCCACTTTGAGGTAGGTCATGAGTCTTATTTTTTGTATCATAATTATTGGACAATTCATTAAAATTTGGTTATGTCTAAATTCCAGTGGGGAAATAAATGGTCTTGTGGGTCTTAAGAGGGACGAAAATGCAGTTGATTTTACTGGTGATAGTGAGGTCATTTGTGACAACAATGTTATGTAAGTAAACAAAGAAATTTCATTTAAAAGGTTAGATTACATTTGATTTGTAATGAAAACAAATATATATCTTTTGTTTTTGTTTATACCACAGAAGTGTATTTTACAAGATGCTTCCTTATAGGATGCATATTCCATGTCTACTAGAAGGCGTCGATCTGCCTGTAAAGGTACTGTATATGATTGTCCAGCTAACCTTAAGGCAATGCAAAATATTTTCACATGCAACAGAATATAGATGGTCTGATTAAGTTCATGACATTGTAAAAAAGAGAAATATATAAGATTTGAGTTTGAAGTGACATATATAATTGAACATAATGATTTATACAATGGTAAAATATGTATGCAGACAATAAGTGAAGCTGACACTGGTGAGGCACAGCTCTGGCATGAGTATCAGGGGAACAGGCCTAATTCCGGGTACGTATGTAAAATAGTCTGTCCATTATTTTTAGTTTTTTGGCTCTATTCCTCTATAATTGCACTAAATTCAATTGGAATTATAGTCAAATGCAGAATCCAAATAGGCAATGGAAAACGAGCAATAACATAAAATCAACTCACGTCCCTGTTGGTACTGGGTGGGGTGGTGGTAGAGGTAGAATCACAGCCGAAGAAAATAGCATAAAAACATCAAATGTAGCTTGGGAGAGCCCGAAAACGCCGTATTCTTGTTCTAAAATAGGACATGGCAGACCTGAGAATAACTTTACCCCCCCTATGAATCGCGGAATGTATAATTCCAATGAGAAATGGAAACCATCAGGTTTTGGTAGAGGGGGAAACCGAGGCATAGATGAAAACAAGTTTTATGGAAGAGCTAAGCCAGCAAATAATAATGTGTGGCAAACAAGGAGCTCAATTGCTTCTGCACCAGCAACAAACAATGCGTGGCAAACAAGGAGCTCAATTGATTCTGCACCAGCAACAAACAATGCGTGGCAAACAAGGAGCTCAATTGCTTCTGCACCAGCAACAAACAATGCGTGGCAAACAAGGAGCTCAATTGATTCTACACCAGCAACTAACAATGCGTGGCAAGCAACGAGCTCAATTGCTTCTACACCGGCAACCAACAATGCGTGGCAAGCAAGGAGCTCAATTGCTTCTACACCGGCAACTAACAATGCGTGGCAAGCAAGGAGCTCAATTGCTTCTACACCAGCAACTAACAATGTGTGGCAAGCAAGGAGCTCAATTGCTTCTACAAGCAATCAGGTTTGGAGGCAGAGTGAACAACAGAATGCTGGTCCATCTAGTCAGGCTTATAGTCCTTGGCGTCCTAATCAATCATCGAATGCTGCAACCTCAACATGGAGCCCACGCATGAGGGGCCAACATGAGGTTCACAACTCCTACATGGCTAGCTGGAATTCAAGAAATTCTGATGCTGCTAGTAGTGAAAGAACTGGTCCTTGATAGGTTTTGTGGATGTTGTTTTTGGAACTGAAATGTTTTTGTTGTATTGATGGCTGGGTTTTGTAAGAGGGAACACCGAATACCCAAAGTTTGCGCTCTCAGGTGATGGATTTTGAATGTTGAAGAAGGTGTTTTGAATGTATTTATAGGGGCTTTAGGGGATGTACATTAAAGAGCAACTGTTGTAACTAGGCCTCATGTTATCAAACCTTTTGGAGGATAGAATTTAGGTTTTGAATGTCAAGTTTTAATCAAAGTTAATTTACAAACAAATTTCCCAACCGAAGCTCTTGTTAATTACATTAAGTTTTTATTTTCTCCTTTTTTTTGTGTGGCTTTGGCCTTCTTTTCTGGTAGTGTAGCTTTTCTTTTTAAAGTAACAAGAACATGTTTAGGTCCTCCTAATACAGCCTAAAAAGGGCAAACATACATACCCTCTGGGCTGGGCTTGGCATGAAGACAAACCCCACCAAGCAAATAGAGAAAGAAAAGATAACATTATGAGCATACACCACAAAACTGCAAAAGCAAAAACAACCATACCATATGCTCTCTATTACATTACATATAACTACTAGAACATATGTAGAAAAGAAATACCAAAGATAAATATCCAAAATAGCCATTGAACTAGACTGCTAACAAACCATGTACCAGTTGCATCACTTCTACTGAATTAGGTTCACTCCCCTTCTTACTTACAGAGCCCTCCCTATTCAAGAAAAAAAAGAAAATATATATACACACACACACTCCCTTTTAAAATATAGGATCGTTATTAACTCTTTAAAGTTAATTTAAGACATTTTTAAACTCAAAAATTAACATAAATTTTTTTAATCATATTCAATGTAATAATAAACCTTGTAAATTATCTAAGAAGATAATCGATTTTATACAGACTGACTGTAAACTAGTGTTTTTACACTCCTTTTTAAAATATAGGATCGTTATCAACTCTTCGATTTTTTTCCCTCAAATTATAGAGTTAGCAAATCCCTGTAAAAACTCCAATTACATGTTTGTATAAAATTGATTCTTTAAAAATATTGCTCATCATAAAAATTATTGTTTCATTAATTTTTATGAATCATTTCAACTTTAACATTGAAAATATCTGAAACTAACTTTTAAAAATTAACAATGATCTTATAATTTAGAACTAAAGAATTATGTATTAGAACAAATTTCCTGGAAGAGTTTTTAGTTGACTTCCTTGAATGAACTTAACTTGACTAGTTAGTTGACTTACCCATTCCACTTACTCCCAAGTCCCAAGTTAGGAGTGAACACAAGTCAACCATAATTTTTGCTTTGAACTTTGTGAGATGAAGTGAAAAATAATTCTATTTATTACAGTAAAATTTACCATTAAAGTTGAGAATTTGAACGGTAAAAAATTACAAAATCCACAATTATTGTTGTCAATTTGACTACCTCATATTCTATCATATACACAACTGTTGCCTGAACCCAAATCTCTCATTCCCCAAATCAAACTCCGTATAAAAATTCTGCAACTGATAATTCCCCAAAATTACCGCGGGCCCTCCAGCCGCCTCCTCCCTATCCGCATCCGTCACCATCGTCAAACACACCACACCCCCATCACCGAGATATGAAAAATAATTAGCCAAAGGCAATGCCATTACAGCACCACCCTTAAAGTGAAACTTCAACTCTGGCAGCGACAGTTTCCGGTGGCCGGAAATATTAAAACACGGCCGTAATCCGGTCAACTTTTCAATATCCTCCGCCCTTTTATGGTCTTTAATTTGCTCTATAAAGGAACTGGTAACAAGATCAAATATATTGTAATTAAGATAGGTAAATGTTGTACCGGAATCCACGATTGTCCCGCCGTTGCCGTCAAGTCCCGGCGTGAGGTACTTGAAAGGAATTTTTACTTTTTTTTCCCCGACCGTGATTTTCCTAAGACCCACGTAGTAGTACACAGAAAATGCTCGTTTGTCGGGGATTGCTGGGTTTTGGAGGAGTGGGGTATAGGCTAATTTGCTGGTCTTTTCGTCGGAATTTGTCCCGTTGTATAGTATCAAGGAGCTGCTTTCCGGCAAGTCGTCGTACTTGTGAGAAAGAAGGCAGTAAGAGAACTTCTTGAGGCCAAGTTGGGTCGGAAAGGACTGAAAGAATTTTAAAAAACAATGAATTGTAATTGCTGCCGTGATAAATATAAAGAATTAACTGAGTTTTGATTTTATGGTTATTTATATTTCCCCACTAAGTAAATAAGTTTGCTTTCGTCCAAAATAATATAGTAGTATTATTAATCTAATAATAACAAATTTAAGAATTTTGTGTTATTTTTTATCACTAAAAAAAAGGCTAATCTTTCTACACTAAAAAATTATGAAATGGGACAATTTATTACAAACTAACATCCGATAACATAAGCGTTACGTGTTAAATTATGTACGGTAAAATTAAAACTTTATAAACTTTGAATGACTAAAATGAAAGATAAAAAAATTTTAAAAAAACAAAATATTAATATATCTAAAGTTATAAGTGCAAAAGATGAGGAACGGAAAAAAAAGTCAATTGTGATGAACGACTACTAAAAGTCTTTTAAATTCTAAATAAATTAAAAAATAAGCATATTAAGAGAGCGAGTATTAAGTCTTCCAAAGTTCCAATAAAATACAAAAATAAAATAAGCATATGTTTATATATAATTATAGGGCATCGTAATTTTTACTGGAAATATTTGATAATTTTATAAGACCTTATTCACATCCATCAAAAAAGTAGCTAGAAATACAATTCTAACACGATAATTTTAATTAAAAATTTACATTCTCAACTGAACTCTTAATATACTAGTTAAATTAAAACTCAGTAGAGGCGATAAAATGCTAAAAAAGAAATTAATTATCAACTAATAGCAATACACCTCTTTTATCCTGAAGGAAAAAATGAGTATATATTTCTGTATTTATAATGTATTGGATGGAGTAATATAATATGAAATGTATTACCGTCGGTCCACGACCAAATCCAACTATTCCGGCAGGTTGACGGGAAGAGAACAGAGAGCATCCCACTAGAAAACCAGGCACTTTTTTGCCAGGCAAGTTCAGATTATCAACAATGCTGATTCCGCCGGTAGAACCCGAGCCATAAAGAATCAAGTACGGCGGACAGATCTGCGTGCAATTTTTTGAATCGGGTAAACAATCACTGCACCGAGATTGAACATCAGGATTATTATGAACCCAACCGCATTTAGGATTCAGGCACCCAACAACTCTCGAAGTGGAAGATTGTTTCGGAATAAACGCCGCCGACTGTATTGTATCCCGGAAAGAGCAATTCCGGCAGGAATAATGGCGGGTACAGGGGAACCAAACAAAATCACTACCGGTATCCATGATAAAAGGGACAATTTGAGGTGGGGTGCCAAAGCTGAGTGAAATTGAGTAGCCTCCATAGCTGCGAGGGAATAAAGGGGTTGCGGAAACAAGGGAGGATTTCGGGTTTTTGAGATGGTGGGCTCTGTTTTGGGACAAAAATGCTAAGTGGGAGAACTTTTCGTAGGGAAATGGAGATGGGGTTTTGGGTTTGGTGTGGAATTGTGTGAGGGGGATGGTAATGGTGGTGGGTGATGAAGAAATAGAGGAAAAGAGGAGAGAGAGGAGAGACAAAGAAAAACAGAGCAACGAAGAGGGAGAGGCCATTGTTGATGAAAGTGTGAAATGTCTAATACGATTTTTTGGGGGCGTCTTTTGTTACTTATTTATCAAAAGGGCAAAAAAACAACAATTTAATTTTGTTTTGGAGTGATGAGATTTGTCAAATTGTTGGTCCTAAGGTAGCACAGTTGTGTGTTGCATGTGATTCAAAGCTGGCAAAATGAGAGATGGATAATTGGAGCAGTTGTTTAGGAGGGTAATTTTGTAGTTTACAAGTACCAAACAATTGTAGGAATTGAAAATGGTGATGAAAGCATTCAAGAGAAATCTGTGTATATGCTTACAAGAAATTGCTAGCTGTTATAAATCTTAGCTGTTGGTGGGGCCATTTGCCAATTGGCATACCAAGTTGTATGTTACGTGACTAGATATGACAATTTAGGTTAAAAATTATATACTACCATCGTTTTATAGTAAGTATTTTTTTAATTTAAATTACATATTAATATACAAATTAAAATAATAAAAATATCTTTAATATACTTTTTTTTGTTTTGTTTGAGACTTTTTTATTGTCTTTTAGTCTCTTTTTCTCTTTCTTCAACCTTTTAACTTTCTAATAAATACCATTGGTTGTATAAGAGCACATATGAAAAAAATATTATAAAAATTATATTGGAATTCTAACACATCACTTATTTTGGGAAAAAATATTAAGCCTAAAAAATCACTTATTGTGGGACGGAGGTAGTAGTTAATTGAAATTATTTGAATTTATTGAGTTGGTTAATTAGTTTTTAAGTTATGAGTTGGTTTAGTTTTTGATCTATATTATTAATTATAAATATAGGTTGGAACTAGTTTAACTAGTTTTGACCTATATTCTACTAGTACTTCTGAAATATGAAAATTTTGACTAGATACATCACACTTGTGAATTCAATATATATACTTTCACTATGGACATAGTTTCATCAACATTTTATCTAGCGTAATTAAACCACCCCACACGCCCTCCCCCCAAAAAAATAGTTTTTATTGATTATGTATACACCCCCACCTCCCACCCCCAAAAAAAAATAATTACTAATTATGTATACACCCCTAAAAAAAATAATATTTACTGATTATTGTAATATAATTTTCAATAATTGCATTAATTTTAATTAGCATAATAATTATTAATGTAAATTTTTTTTGAAAGTGCCTATAATCACAAAATTAATATTTTTAATACTTAAATTAATCACATCAA
This sequence comes from Panax stipuleanatus, assembly GCA_020205555.1. Lineage (NCBI taxonomy): Eukaryota > Viridiplantae > Streptophyta > Magnoliopsida > Apiales > Araliaceae > Panax > Panax stipuleanatus. The sequence goes on from CM035123.1 coordinate 108,036,875, forward strand.
TTAGAATTTTTAGTTTCAAACTTGGGTCTAAAAAATTAAAATAAGACTCTTTTATTATAATAGAAATTAAGATTTTAATGAAACTATAATTTGAAAAATAGGCCGACTTGGATTCGACCCATAACCATTTAAATCCAAACCACATAACCATATTAAATATAGGTAATATGGGTTTGGTTTCTTAATTGACCCATAACTATTTTATGTAACCCAAAACCAACCCAAACCTATTTTTTGTCAAGTCTATACGTAACCAAGCCTCTCGGATCCATTCTTGCCTCTTATCAAAATCAAAAATATTAAATTTCAGTCTAATATAAAAAAAAATGTTGTATGTTACGACATTAGATTTCAAATTATTAGTGTTTTCATTTGTTTTAGGATTAAAATTGCAGGCAACCATAAAAATGCAGCGGTAATTAAAGAAAGCACAACCCAACCACCTCAATCACATGTCCATTTCTTCTTCCTCCTGTGACAAAAATTAAACAAAGTGTAGATAGATGCAGTTAATTTGGTTTTGGTCCCATGCCATGCCAGGAGGCTCCCCACTCATGTTTTGTTTGGCATTTCTTTTTCATATTTATTCTCTACTCCTTCTTTTTCTTTTTTCTTTCCTCTTAAATACCACCACCATATACAAACGGAATGAAAATCAAATTTATATACTTGTTGTCCAATGTAATCCAAACTCCAAATGTTGTTTCTTCTCCTATCTATCTTTTTTAATTAATTATTGAAAAAAATATATAATTGTCATTATTCTTCTTATATTATTATTATCGTCTCATCTGCTGTTTTATTCTGCACGTAATTTTTATTCAATTATCAAATAAGTAGGACAACAATAGATGAGCCAAACTTTGATAGCTGAACTGTATTGTATATCTTCTAGTACTAAATAAATTCTAAAAATTAAAAATCAAATATATTAGTATTAGTAAACGTTTTACTTTTGTACTCCATTAATTGTTCTCTTGCTTCTTTTTGGCTTTAATTCCTATTATTATCAGCAAATAATAATACATTTATTTCACTTTCTTTTGCTTTTTCTTGTCTTTATCAATGTATCGGAGTTTCAAATAAGTTAAAATTTTAAAATGGACTTGTGTACGTGGGTCTTAAAACTTAATCTCAAACCTGCAAGAAAATAAATTACACCAATTACAAGATAATCAGACTTGTTAACGCCAGGTTTTGTCGGCGCGTCGAATCACCAAATTAACGCGCTCAAACTTGCACAATAACATATCACAAACGAAGCTTGACGACTGGGACCGCCGGGTAATAGCTCCGGTATGAGAATAAGCACAGGCTGGTCACAAGGTTAACAATAGAGGCAGTAGTGTATAGTGCCCAAGTGGGTATTACCTGTTACCATTAGGTCAAGCCTTGTATTTATAACCATTCTCACCGCCTCTAGAGTCCATGTCCCAGTCGGATTGGAACTCCTAAACATGGTAGTTACCATTGTTTGGGTCCAACACAATCTCCTTTAAAAGTACAAGTTGGTGATTATCCAACCACTTACCTTATAAGAGTTGGTATTTAGATAGGATTAGGGTTGAAACCCTTAATCCTTTAGACTCCTTACTGCTCCGGGCTCCATCCGAGAAATAACCTTCGGTATGGGCCTTACAAAGTGGTCTGACCAGCCCGAAGGGCTCGGTAGTCCGACCCCGAACATCATTATGTTGATCTGGGATCCGGTCTCGTGGAACTAGGATGCCCGATCCGGATACTACCAGCTGGGTCTGGGTTCCGGCCCATAGAGCTCTGATACCCTATCCCGAACTCTGCTACTCCAATCCTGGCTTCGGCCCATTGGGCCCGGTAAGCTCCTCTCGGCCCAGGCCTTCTATCCATGTAGGGGTCGGTGGATAATATCCGAACATTGCCCCCCAGTCTCCCATTATAACAAACTTTTAATGGGATATTTAATGGGAGATTTTGAAGAGATGCCTGGGTAATCCAACTGACTGATTTAATGCTGTACACGTTACCCCAGAAATGAATGGCCCAACACCATTATTATCCGCCTCTTGAGATTCGTGCAGCATCAGTATAAATACCTCCATCCTCCACGACAGTCACTTTTTACGAACTCTTCTTTTCTGAGCTCATTTTCAAAAAGTTTTCTGTCTAGTGCGATTTTCGGTGATCAGTTCTTTTGCTCCGATTACTCTCTTTGCAACCTCAAACCACCTTCTTTTCACCAATTTTCTGTTTCCATGGCCGATTCTAGAATCGTTCCAGCTGCTTCCACCATTGATCTGACCTTTGTTACTGACATTATCCCCATTTCTACCGATTTGGCCGCCACCATCACTATTGCCAATACCGACTTGGTACCAGTCGATCTGCTGGAGGCCCCAATTGACTCTACCGACGATACTGAGGAGGAGATTCGAGCCGCCTACCGCTCCGAGAAGGATTTCTCCCATATCAACACCAAATCCACCCTTACACCGTCCAGCTTTTCGACGCCCGAACCCTCTTCAACATCCCCCAAGAGTATAAGCTTCGGGTACCTAAACCCGAAAAGAGGATGTTCTGGCGTCCCGAAGGTAAATGGGTGGCTGTCCCGACTTATACCCTGAGGTATGGTGTACGCTTCCCCCTCCACGAGTTCATCGTGTCGTTTCTCTGCTTTGTGGGGATCGGGTTCGCACAACCTGTGCTGAACTCGTATATCCACTTAGTAAGTTTCATAGCCATCTGCCAAGAGCTAGGGATCACCCCTGGCCTAGATTTTTTCTTTGTGCTGTTCTCGGTCGGCAAATCCAAGGAGCCTGGTTTTCGTCAGCTGAACCGCGTCTCCGGCCGAGCTACCTTCGCCAAGACGCCTTCCATCAACAAGGGTTGGCATAACCAATGGATGTTTGTCAAGGGGACAGACCTGCAGCTCCTCCCGAACTGGTCGTCTCCCGATAACACAATTGTGAAGGTGTCCAATTTTTCGACGGCTCGAAAGGATGAATTCCGAACCTTCTATCAAAAGGTGAAAAAGACCATGTGGAGCCTGGATACTCTAGCCAATGAGGTCTGGTTGTACAAGCATGGATGTAAGCATTCAATCCCGATCTCACTTGTCTTTCCCTTTCTTTCTGATTTATCTTGTTGTGATTTCTGATGTGTGTAATTTCCATTTGCAGTGACCATCTTCAAGCCGAAGGGGGCCGATGAGTCTCTTTCCCCCCTCCCCGTTCGGTCGGGCCCGATCCGCCTACCCCTTGGGGATGGTGCGGCCGAAGGGGAGACAATCCCTATCTCCTAGCTCTCCGTCGACTCCTCTCCTGATCCCCCGAAGGATGTCACGCAGATGTCTCAGGCTGAGAAGATGGCTTTGCTGAAAAAGGGAAAGAAGAGGGTTCTGACCAAGGCCCCCCCTAAGCCATCTTCTCAGAAGCCGAAGGTGTTGAAGTCGGCTCCTCCACCAGCTTGCGAAGTGAAAGTCCTTGAGGATCCCCAGGAAACCGAAGACGAAACTCTCGAACCTCACCCCAAGAGATTGAAGCAAAAGTTGGTGGATGAGCCCGATTTCCAGGTCATCCCGGCTCCTACGCTTGTTGCTGAGGTCGATCCCTCCCCCAAAGCCGGTCCGTCCTCTGCGTCCGGCTCATCCAAGGGGACGCCTCCGACAAGCTTTTGGCCAAAGAGCCCCTCTGAAGTATCCCCCTTTGATTCCCTGGATCATTTCAAACTTCCCGGAGTGATGCTAGGTTCAAGGGGCATTCTACCGAGGGCCTCTTGGTCTCTTATATTAAGAGCGTGTCAGGTAATTCCGAAGGCCTTAGACTCTGTGTTTTGACTATTCTGTTAGATCATAAGTAATGCTTGTTTTCTCCCTTTGTTGCAGGCCAATACAATCCTTGCCCGAGTTATCCCTCCTCTTGCCAGGGCTACCCGGAGTGACGTTCAGCTCCAGAGTGAGGTAGAGATGCAGAGGGTTGAGCTTCAAAGCGTGTCGGCCGAGCTGGTCAAAGAAAAAGGAGATCATGATGACACGCGTAACAAGGTGACCGCTGCCGAAGCTCGGGCAAATGAATTTGAAAAGCTTCACGGTGATCTGCAAAAGCAATTCATTGGCCTTGGGGATTTCAATAAGCAGTTCCTCGAGGAGAGGACCCTTCTGAAGGAGAGGGATCTGGACCAGCAGAATGCCCTTCTGATCCTCCAGAGTCAAATTTCTGAAATGCACGCCCAACAGATGGTGTTGATGAGGGAGAATTCGGCTCTGGAGTCAGAACGTGCCGAAGCAATACAGTGAGCTGTTTAAGAATACCGAGAGTCTCCTGAACTCCGTGATATGGTCATGGCCCAGTTTGCTGAAGGCTATGAAGCTCATCGGAAGAGTGCTTGAGGTAAGATGACTGCCGCTGGTTTGGATGCTGTTGTCCTCGATCCTTCCGAAGGAGAGTCTGATGATGAGGGTGCGGCTTCTGAGGCTGAAAATGAAGTTCTCGATGCAGAGGATGAAGCCTCTCCAGCCGATGATGAAGCCCCTTAGTTGTATATAGGATTATCCCTTGTAAATTTTTTATCATTTTTATTTCTTTTGTAACTAGCCCGATCGGGTCTGCGTGTGTCTTTGCCCGATCAGTTATGTAAGAGTTTCGAATATAAATGAAGTACAAAAATTTTCGAGGGGAAACCCCGTCTATTTTATTGATGCTTAAGGTAATTTGCACAAGTCATAAGAAAGAATTACATAACTTCTCACTGATAATATTTTCTAAGTCTTCCAGCATGCCATGTATTCTTTATGTCTGTGCCATCCATTGCTCGAAGCCGATCGGTACCAGGCTTCGGCACTTCCGTCACTTCATAAGGTCCCTCCCAGTTCGGCATTAACTTGCCCGTGTTCTGGGGGGTAGATGCCTCTGCTTCCCGAAGAACCAAGTCCCCAACCTCGAATCTCCTTTGCTTCACATTCTGGTTGTAGTGTTGGGCGGTTCGTTTCTGGTAGATGGCTAACCTCATCGATGCCGAATCCCGAACCTCATCAACCAGATCTAAGTTCAATCACAAGCCTTCGTCGTTATATAATTCCTGGTACTGACTGATCCGAAGTGTCGGTGATCCGATCTCGACGGGTATTAGTGCATCAGTTCCACAGGCCAGTCTGAACGGTGAGTCCCTAGTTGTGGTCCTCGGGGTAGTTCGATACGCCCATAGGACACTGAGTAGCTCTTCAGGCCACTTTCCCTTTAGTTCATCCAACCTTCTTTTAATTCCTGTGAGCAGGATCCTGTTAGTGACTTCTACCTGTCCATTGGATTGAGGGTGGGCAACTGAAGTCTTTCTGTGTTGGGTGCCTAACTCTTTCAAGAAGGTTTCGAATTTCGATCCTACAAACTGTCTACCATTGTCGTAGACCAGGACCATTGGAATGCCGAACCGGTATACAACATATTCCTTGAAGAACTTAAGACATTCATGTTCGGTAATTTTCTGCAAGGGTTTGGCTTCCACCCACTTTGTCATGTAGTCGATTGCGGCAATCACGAAAGTGGCCTGCCCCTTGGCCTTCGGCAACGGTCCTAATATATCAATTCCCTACATAGCAAATAGGACCAGGGATAATGTAAGACCCCAACTTTTATGAATAAAGATTTAATTTTCTTTATATATTATTTCGAAATAGTAAAGTGTTGATTGATAAATGTGAAAAGTTATGGGTGAAATGTGCAAATATTTTAAAATAAGCAAGTGGTTATAAAATATTCATTGTTGTCGGGGAATATTCGTACGACGGCGCAGCTATTTGGGGGCCCCACAACGGAATAACTGTCGGATATAGAAAGCGACAGAAATAACCTTTTTATAAAATAACGGCGTAGTTGTTATCGTTAGTACTGTTGAAATACCCGGTGGTTAAAATACAGTGATACGCGGTGTTGCACAGTAGCACACGGTATTACACAGTATTTCGAATTATTGAGTCTTACGTGAGAAGGCACTTACTCAATTATTGTTACAGTAATTACTGTTCAATATTTTATATTATTCACTCAATAATTGCTACGTTGATATTTTATATTATTGACTCAATAATTGTTACATTGATATTTTATTGACTCAATAATTGCTACGTTGCTATTTTATATGATTGATTCAATAATGGCTACAGTTGATATTTTGTATTATTGATTCAATAATTGTTATTGCACAGTATTTCAAATTATCAACTCAATAATTTATATTATTTGAATAATATTATTAGATAGCATTATTGACAATGTCTAAGGAAATTATGTTTAGGAGGGGTTATTTAATTGCGCGCCAGTAAGGAGAAGTCCTTATCGGAAGGCCCCCTCTTTCCTAGGAACGACCTGGTTGTCAATATTGTAGTTCTATAATATTATTTGTAAATAATTAATTATTAATTTATATGATAAGAAAATATTTATTTTGTGGATATAAAAGAAGGAATTAGCGCTGATGTGTTTTTATCAGTATTTTGGTGTGGAAAATCATCTGTTTATGGATTTCGGATAATTTATGTTTAGAATTTGGAAAAACTTCCTTCTACAAAGTTGTAGAGAATTAAATTTCCTATAGAAGGGCATAGAATTTGTATTTTTCTGACAAAAGGGCTATTTATTATGAATTATTGAAGTTACAAAAAATAAATATTTTTTAATGGGTGGGCCCCACTTTTGTTGTTTTGTTGAAAAAATTCTGATTTTTGAAGCAGCCGGCGGCTGGAATTTTTTTTAAAAATAAAATATTATTTTATTAAAAAAGTCTATTTTGGCATCCTAAGCTTTTCCTATAAATAGGGTGCTTAGGTTAGAATTGAAAATCACACCAGAATCAGAAGTTTTCTCTCTCTATAATATCGAGCGTATTTTTGTGAGTATTTAGATAGTTTGAGTATTATTTTTCAGTACAAGCATCCGTCGATATTATATCCGATATTCTAGTCAGAAGTAGTATTATTTTGAGGTAAGGGATGTTATTTTCTTTCGTAAATGATGTTATTCTCTTCAATATCATTAAACCAAAATATTGTCATGAATTTTATTATGAAATTCTTACTTTTTTCGTCGGGATTACTATTCACGTATACGGCACTATTCACGAAAAAATTAAAATTTCTTCTGTTTGTCCAAATTGTCTGTTATAGTTACTATCTTTGATTGTATCCAAGTTTTGAGCTCTATTTTTGAATTTTGCTCCACAAAGTATTATTATGGAATATTTTTGAACTTGGATAAACTAAAATACGAAGCCTTAATCTTTGTCTTTTATCTCACTGGATTCGTTCTTTAAAATATTTTTCATCATCCCCAGTCCTAAAAGGTGATGTAACTGAATATCTTTGGCCTGTAGAGCAAAGATGAATGATTACCTGATGAATATCTTTGGCCTGCAGTGCAAAAATGACAGGTGTTGAGATGAACATGACCACTGGTGATACAAATGAATATCTTTGGCCTGTAGTGCAAAAATAAATATTTAATTTGAGATGTATATTGATTGATGTTACAGGGATAAAATATTGATGATGAACGGTTATTTTCGCTGCGAATATTGATCTAAAACTTGTTGTCAATAATATTTTATCTGAATTATTGAAGACTAACGATAATTTATTTTTCATTATCTTTGTCATAATATTCTTTACTGGGCTAGTTGAGCTCACCCTTTTCATCTATTGTCCTCTTCAGGAAATGAGAACGTTGCGGGAACTAGTCGGGGACAGAATGATGGTCCGAGTTAGAGCAGTAGTAGTCCTCGCTATTTTTGTAAAATAGTGGGATAATAATTGTAATAAATAAAGAATGAATTTGAATATTAATATTTCGTATTATAAACGATTTGTATTGGCACTCACAGTTGTGTGGTCGTATTTTGCACGACCGTGTGATATAAAGTTTGTATTTGAATTCTATACCATGTAGTTGGCGACTCAGAATGGGTTGGGTTGACTGGACCTATTCTGGGGGCGTCACAGTTGGTATCAGAGCTTAGGGATATGATCTCTGGCGGAGATCGGGGAATAGAACTAGGAAGGGAGAGACGAGTAAATCATTCACTAGTATGTCTTACCTAAGCTTATGTGGTGTTTAATTGATCAGTCGGAGCATAGGGTTAATATGTGATATGTTATTTGTTTAATTAACCCTTATTTTATGGCAGTATTTGAGAATAGCAACTGAGAATGTTAACAATGAAGTGAATGAGACCGTGGAGACACCTTTAATCACTAACTAGGAGAACGTGCAACAAGAAGGCAATGTTCATCCTGGAAAAAACGCTGGCCAGACGATAAACAATGAGATGTTTAGAAGTTTTTTGCAGTTCATGCAAAACCAAACGAGGGAGACTCGTGTGCAAAATACAGGTGGAGATAATAACAACTCGCGGCTTGTCATTGCCAAGTAGTTCAAAGAAGTGGGGCCACCAGAATTTTAGAGAAAGCCGTATCCGATCAAGGCGGAGACGTGGGTTAAGCAAATTATCAAGATATTTGATGTCTTGGGATGCACGGAGGAACAGAAGGTTCCATTTGCCACGTTTATGTTCCGTGGAGAAGCAGATTACTGGTGAGAGTCTGTGAAGCGTACCCAGCCTGCCGCACTCAAGATGTCTTGGGAAGCGTTCCAGAAACTATTCAATGACAAGTACTTTCCTGAAATTATTTATCATATGAAGGAGGTAGAGTTTATCAGACTCGAGCAAAACAACATGACGGTATCCCAGTACGAGGCTAAGTTCGCAGAACTGTCCAGGTTTGCACCTCATTTGGTGGAGAATGAGGAACGTATGACGCGGATGTTTCTAAGAGGTTTGAAACCCAAAATACGTCAATACCTCATTTCTCATAAATTTTCTCTATATTCAGATGTAGTGAACAGGGCCCAGTTGTTAGAACGAGATAGTGACAACAACCAAGGTCGTACCGGTGGCAGCAGTCATCGGAGCAATGACAACCAGCGGGGAGGAAAGTATGACAGAAGCGGTAACCACTCCGGTGGTAATCATGGCCATGATAGTAGAAAAAGCGAATCGGGGGGAGATTTCAAGAAAAGAATGTATAACAATGAAAACGTGAAGACATCAACATCAACACCAGCATCAACTGTTTCTAGGGGAGGAGAACGACCACCGGTCGTATGTTATAAATGCGGGAAAGAGGGACATATCAGTCCAAACTACCCACAACAATTCAAAGCATGCTATAAATGTGGAAAAGAAGGACATATAGCTCGAGATTGTCCTATAGCGAAACCAAGTCCAGCGGGGGTGGTGATTCCAAAGGCGGTTTCGGACAAGTCAAAGTCAGTGATTCCTGGAAGAGCGTTTGTCGTGACAGCCCAAAACGCGAGAAATCCACACGAGGTGATTACGGGTAAGCTAATCATAAACTCTTGCGAAGTTACACCTTGTTAGATACCGGTGCTACCCATTCTTTTATTTCATCTGCTTGTGCTCAACGTTTAAACTTGACTTCTGATAAATTAGACTTTGACTTATCTGTTGAAACTCCGTTGGGAGAAACCTTTGTTACATCCACAGTTTATAAATCTTGCTTGATTCAGATTGGTACCCTTACCTTACCTGTCGATCTTATATCTTTTAAAATACTTGCATTTGACGTGATTTTAGGAATTGACTGGATAACCACTTATCATGCCAAAATTGATTATTTTTGTAAGGTTGTTAGTTTTCATATTCCTAATCAACCTGTTGTGCGAATCCAAATCACCAAACCACTAAAATCAGTCAATATCATTTCAAGTCATAAAGCTATTCGTTTATTGAAAAACGGATGTCAAGCTTTCTTAGCTCATGTCACTGATCTAAACCAGAATACATCAGATTTGAATAATATTTCCGTTGTCAATGAGTTTTCTGATGTATTTCCCGAAGAACTTCCCGGTCTACCCCCAGAACGTGAAGTTGAATTCTTTATTGACCTTGAACCCGGTACAAAACCCATTTCTAAAACCCCATATCGAATGGCTCCTACTGAACTTCAGGAGTTAAAGATCCAATTACAAGAGTTGTTAGACATCGGTTTTATTCGTCCTAGTACGTCTTCTTGGGGTGCTCCTGTTTTATTCGTAAAGAAGAAAGACGGGAGTATGCGACTTTGTATTGACTATCGGGAGTTGAACCATGTCACCATCAAGAATAGGTATCCGCTACCTCGTATTGATGACCTGTTCGACCAGTTGCAAGGAGCATAATTCTTTTCAAAGATCAATCTTCGTTCTGGATATCATCAGCTGAAGATTAAAACTGAGGATATTCCAAAGACTGCTTTCAGAAATCGATACGGGCATTATGAGTTCTTAGTAATGTCTTTTGGGTTGACTAATGTTCTTGCTGCTTTCATGGATATGATGAACCGTGTATTCAAGGAGTATTTGGATCAATTTGTTGTTGTCTTTATTGATGACATCCTCATCTATTCTAAAAGCCGTGAAGATCATGAGCACCACTTGAAGCTGGTACTTCAAAAGCTTCGTGAGAACAAGCTATATGCCAAGCTGAAGAAATGCGAGTTCTGGCTTGAGGAAGTAGCATTCCTTGGGCACGTGGTATCGAAACGTGGAGTATCTGTTGACCCGACGAAGATTGAAGCAATACAAAGCTGGGAGCAACCTAAGTCGGTGACCGAAGTACGAAGCTTTCTGGGCTTAGCTGGTTATTATCGAAGGTTCATAAAGGGATTTTCTCGAATCGCTACTCCATTAACTCAGTTAACTCGGAAAGATACAAATTTCGTTTGGAGCGAGGAATGCGAGAAGAGCTTCCAAGAGCTCAAGAGAAAACTTATCTCGGCACCTGTTCTGACAATACCATCTGGTTCGGATGGATTTGTTATCTACAACGATGCTTCGGGCAAAGAGTTAGGATGTGTTCTCATGCAATATGAGAAAGTCATAGCCTATGCCTCGCGACAACTCAAAGAATATAAGAGAAATTATCCTACTCATGATTTAGAGTTGGCAGCTGTCGTTTTCGCGTTGAAGATCTGGAGACATTACCTATACGGGGAGAAAGTGGAGATTTATACGGATCATAAGAGCCTTAAATATTTCTTCACTCAGAAGGAACTCAATATGCGGCAACGACGTTGGCTTGAGCTGTTGAAAGATTACGATCATACCATCCAATATCATCCTGGAAAAGCGAACGTGGTAGCTGACGCGTTGAGTAGAAGATCATATGCGGGAACGAGTGCGATGATGTCAAGTATACTCGTAGAACCAGCTTTGGTTGATAAAGTTAAAGCTGCTCAAGCTACGAATTCGGAGCTGATGAAGATGAAGAAGAAGGTGCAAGAAGGTGCCATTCCAGAAGCAAGAATCGATGAAGAGGGAATATTTCGAGTCAACTCCAGACTTTGTGTTCCTAACGATTCTGACTTGAAGCATAGAATCATGATGGAAGCACACAACATACTATTAGCAATCCATCCTGGGAGTACCAAAATGTATCGTGATCTTAGACATACATTTTGGTGGAGCAATATGAAGAGAGAGATCGCGGAGTTTATTTCGAGATGTTTGACTTGTCAACGTGTAAAGGCGGAGCATCAAGTACCGAAGGGTCCATTGCAACCACTTGAGATTTCGAAATGGAAGTGGGAACACATTACGATGGATTTCGTTACGGGTCTTCCCAAGGTTTCTCAAGGTATAGATGCGATTTGGGTTATTGTTGATAGATTAACCAAGTCTGCTCATTTCTTGCCGATACGAGAGACTTATTCCCTGGAACGTCTTGCTCATATGTACGTGAATGAGATTGTGAGATTGCATGGCATGCCAGTATCCATAGTTTCGGATCGTGACCCCAGATTTACTTCACGATTTTGGATTAGTTTGCAGAAAGCTATGGGCGTGGATTTACGATTCAGTTCGGCCAATCATCCTCAAACGGACGGACAATCGGAAAGAACTATTCAAACTCTTGAAGATCTATTGAGACTCTGTGTTCTAGACTTCAAAGGGAGTTGGGATAAGTACTTACCATTGGTAGAATTCTCCTACAACAACAGTTATCAGGCAAGTATAGGTGTAGCTCCATTCGAAGAGTTGTATGGGAGAAAGTGTCGTTCTCCAGTATGTTGGGATGAGGTGGGAGAAGCAACATTGTTGGGACCGGAGATGGTACGTATGACTACAGAAAATATCCAAATGATCCGACAACGTATACAAACAGCACAAAATCGACAAAAGATTTATGCGAATCTTCATCGAAAGGACGTGGAATTTAATGTTGGGGACCATGTGTTATTACGTATTACTCCGTGGAAAGGAGTTACGAGGTTTGGGAAGAGAGGAAAGCTCAATCCACGATTTATTGGTCCATTTGAGATTCTTGACCGAGTAGGAAATGTGGCTTATAGACTCGCTTTACCTCCAAGCATTTCTCGTGTTCATAATGTTTTTCACATATCCGTGTTGCGTAAATATGTGAAAGATCCAAATCGCATTATTGAGTTAGAACCAGACGAGATAGCCGAAGATTTAACGTACGAGGAGATACCTGTCAAGATCTTGGATAGGAAGGAGCATGTCCTACGCTCGAAAGTTATACCTCAAGTTAAAGTTTTGTGGAGAAACCATGCTATTGAGAAAATGACCTGGGAGTTGGAATCGAAAATGAAAGCGAGGTATCCTCACCTTTTCGACATACCAGGTACGTACGTCAATTTCGAGGACGAAATTTCATAAGGAGGGGAGGTTGTAAGACCCCAACTTTTTTGAATAAAGATTTAATTTTCTTTATATATTATTTTGAAATAGTAAGGTGTTGATTGATAAATGTGAAAAGTTATGGGTGAAATGTGCAAATATTTTAAAATAAGCAAGTGGTTATAAAATATTCATTGTTGTCGGGGAATATTCGTTTGGTCGTGGAATATTCTTGTTGTCGGGGAATATTCGTACGACGGCGCAGCTATTTGGGGGCCCCACAACGGAATAACTGTCGGATATAGAAAGCGACAGAAATAACCTTTTTATAAAATAACGGCGTAGTTGTTACCGTTAGTACTGTTGAAATACCCGGTGGTTAAAATATAGTGATACGCGGTGTTGCACAGTAGCACACGGTATTGCACAGTATTTCGAATTATTGAGTCTTACGTGAGAAGGCACTTACTCAATTATTGTTACAGTAATTACTGTTCAATATTTTATATTATTCACTCAATAATTGCTACGTTGATATTTTATATTATTGACTCAATAATTATTACATTGATATTTTATTGACTCAATAATTGCTACGTTGCTATTTTATATGATTGATTCAATAATGGCTACAGTTGATATTTTGTATTATTGATTCAATAATTGTCATTGCACAGCATTTCACATTATCAACTCAATAATTCATATTATTTGAATAATATTATTAGATAGCATTATTGACAATGTCTAAGGAAGTTCTGTCGAGGAGTGGTTATTTAATTGCGCGCTTGTAAGGAGAAGTCCTTATCGGAAGGCCCCCTCTTTCCTAGGAACGACCTAGTTGTCAATATTGTAGTTCTATAATATTATTTATAAATAATTAATTATTGATTTATATGATAAGAAAATATTTATTTTATGGATATAAAAGAAAGAATTAGCGCTGATGTGTTTTTATCAGTATTTTGGTGTGGAAAATCATATGTTTATGGATTTCGAATAATTTATGTTTGGAATTTGGAAAAACTTCCTTTTACAAAGTTGTAGAGAATTAAATTTCCTATAACAGAACATAGAATTTGTATTTTTCTGACAAAAGGGCTATTTATTATGAATTATTGAAGTTTCGAAAAATAAATATTTTTTTAATGGGTGGGCCCCACTTTTGTTGTTTTGTTGAAAAAATTCTGATTTTTGAAGCAGCCGGCGGCTGGAATTTTTTTAAAAAATAAAATATTATTTTATTAAAAAAATCTACTTTGGCATCCTAAGCTTTTCCTATAAATAGGGTGCTTAGGCTAGAATTGAAAATCACACCAGAATCAGAAGTTTTCTCTCTCTATAATATCGAGCGTATTTTTGTGAGTATTTAGAAACTTTGAGTATTATTTTTCAGTACAAGCTTCCGTCGATATTATATCCGATATTCCAGTCAGAAGTAGTATTATTTTGAGGTAAGGGATGTTATTTTCTTTCGTAAATGATGTTATTCTCTTTAATATCATTATACCAAAATATTGTCATGAATTTTATTATGAAATTTTTACTTTTTTCGTCGGGGTTACTATTCACGTATACGGCACTATTCACGTATACGGCACTATTCACGGAAAAATTAAAATTTCTTCTGTTTGTCTAAATTGTCTGTTATAGTTACTATCTTTGATTGTATCCAAGTTTTGAGCTCTATTCTTGAATTTTGCTCCACAAAGTATTATTATGGGATATTTTTGAACTTGGATAAACTAAAATACGAAGCCTTAATCTTTGTCTTTTATCTCACTGGATTCGTTCTTTAAAATATTTTTCATCATCCCCAGTCCTAAAAGGTGATGTAACTGAATATCTTTGGCCTGTAGAGCAAAGATGAATGATTACCTGATGAATATCTTTGGCATGTAGTGCAAAGATGACAGGTGTTGAGATGAACATGATCACTGGTGATACAAATGAATATCTTTGGCCTGTAATGCAAACATGAATATTTGATTCGAGATGTATATTGATTGATGTTACAGGGATAAAATATTGCTGATGAACGGTTATTTTCGCTGCGAATATTGATCTAAAACTTGTTGTCAATAATATTTTATCTGAATTATTGAAGACTAACGATAATTTATTTTCCATTATCTTAGTCATAATATTCTTTACTGGGCTAGTTGAGCTCACCCTTTTCATCTATTGTCTTCTTCAGGAAATGAGAACGTTGCGGGAACTAATCGGGAGACAGAGTGATGGTCCGAGTTAGAGCAGTAGTAGTCCTCGCTATTTTTGTAAAATAGTGGGATAATAATTGTAATAAATAAAGAATGAATATTAATATTAATATTTCGTATTATATACGATTTGTATTGGCACTCACAGTTGTGTGGTCGTATTTTGCACGACCGTGTGATATAAAGTTTGTATTTGAATTCTGTACCATGTATTTGGCGACTCAGAATGGGTTGGGTTGACTGGACCTATTCTGGGGGCGTCACAGATAAGACTGAATACAACTCTTCGGGAGGCTGATGTAGGATAGAACTATTTAACTGACACTTAGGACATTTTTTGACATAGTCCTTTGCTTCCTGGAAGATGGTCGGCCAATAGTACCCCTGCCTTAGAATTTTGTAGGCCAATGACTTGGCCCCCATGTGATCCCCACATATGCCTTAATGCACTTCCCTGAGTGCGTATTCGGCTTCCGAAGGTTTCAGACACTTGAGTAAAGAAAAGGTGAAAGCCCTTCGGTACAGATCCCCACCAACAAGAACGAAGTTAGAGCTCCTGTGCTTGATTTTTCTGGCGTACATACTATCCGAAGGCAGAATCCACTCGACCAAGTAAGTGATGTAAGGCGTAAGCCAACAGTCGAGCCGATCCAGGGTCAGTACTTCTGTCCTTTAAACACTAGGTTTATCTAATACTTCCAAGTATACTGATTCGGTGATAGAACTTGCTTCGGTCGTGGCTAGTCTGGCTAGGGAATCTGCTACTGTATTGTCTGACTTATCAATCTCTAGGCAGCTGCATGACCCAAAGTATGAGAGTCTGTCCTTTATTTTTGCCAGGTATTTTGCCATTCTGGCCCCCTGGGCCTCATACTCTCCCGTTATCTGTTTGACCACCAGCTGGGAATCACTGTACACCACTATCTTCTGTACCTCCAGGCTTCGGGCTAATCTAAGTCCGGCCAAAATAGCTTCGTACTTGGCCTCATTGTTGGTGGCCTTGAATCGAAACCTAATGGCCTGTTGGACCCGGAACCCTTCGGGACTAGTCAAAATGACCCCCGCTCCGCTGATGTCTGAGGTAGATGACCCGTCCACGTAGAGAGTCCAGGCCGTTTGTAGTGATCGAGCTTCGGTGACCGAAGCCACATCTGGTTCGGTGAAAGAACACTCCATGACAAAATCCGCCAAGGCCTGTCCCTTAATTGCCGTCCGTGGATGGTATTCTAAAGCAAATTGAGTTAGTTCCATTGCCCATGCGGCGAGCCTGCCCGAGACTTCAGGCCTGTGCAGTACTTTTTTCAATCGTTGATCTGTGTAGACTATCATCAGCCGGCCATGGAAATAGTGCTGAAGCTTCCGGCTTGCGATGATCAGAGCGTAGGCGACTCTTTTCCAGGTTCGGGTATCTAGTTTCTGCTTCTCGAATGACGTGGCTGACATAGTAGACCGAAAACTGCTTTCCCGCTTTTTCCCGTACCAATGCTACCCCCACCGCCATCGAGCTTGCGGCTAGGTATAGGTATAGTGGCTCTGAAGGGATCGGTTTCATCAGCAATGGTGCCGAGGACAAGTATTGCATGAACCCCTGGAAGGCGTCTTCGCACTCGGAGGTCCACTGGAAACTCTTCTCATTTTTTGGCCCCTTTAGAGTGTCGAAGAATGGCAAACACCGTTCTGCTGATTTTGATACGAACCTTCGAAGAGCCGCTATCCTACCTATCAGCCTCTGCACATCCTTGTACGACTTCGGGGATTGCATATCCAGTATCGCTTGGATCTTCTCTGGGTTTGCCTCGATGCCCCTTTTGCTAATCAGATAACCCAGAAATTTTCCTGATCCCAATCCGAAGGTACACTTTGTTGGGTTCAGACGAAGCTTATATTTCTGAACCGTTTCAAAGCAGTTTTCCAGGTCCCCCAGATGATCTCGGACTGACACGCTTTTTACAATCATGTCGTCTACATAGACCTCCATGCTTCGGCCTAGCTGCTTTGTAAACACATGGTTCATCATTCGCTGATAAGTGGCCCCTGCATTGAGCAGTCCAAAGGTCATCTTCCGATATGGTAAATGGCCCGATGCGTGATGAAGCTCGTCTTCGGGATGTCCTCCTTAGCCATTGAGATTTGATGATATCCCGAGAAAGCATCCATGAAGCTTAGCATGCCGTACCCTGAAGTGGCATCAATCAACTGATCAATGTTGGGCAGAGGATAGAAATCTTTAGGGCAAGCTTTATTTAGGTCTGTGTAGTCAATGCAGATTCTCCATTTCCCATTCTGTTTCTGAACCAACACCACATTTGCCAGTCACTCCGGGTAGTCAATTTCGAAGATAAATCATGTCTCCAGTAATTTAGCGATCTCTTCATCAATGATTTTCTGCCTCTCCGGGGCAAAAATTCTTCTCTTCTGTATAATCGGTCTCTTATTGGGATCCACTTCCAGCCGGTGTAGTGCTACTGACTTGTCCACCCCGGGCATATCACTGGGTATCCAGGCAAAGATATCCGCGTACGCCCGAAGCAGATCAATCAACCCGGTCCAGAAGGGTTCTGCCAATCCTGAGCCAATCTTTATCAGTTTTTCCTCGTTCCCCGAGATCAGTTGTATATCCTCTGTTTCTTCGGCTGGTAAGGCAAGGGGCTCTGCGCTACCTTCTGTAAATGGCTCTATGACTCTATCTCGATAGCCATCGTCTGCTTCTGCTTACTTACCCCAGTTCCCGAAGAGATCAATGTATTCCGATAACACCTACGGGAAATGTCTAGGTCGCCTTTTACCTCCCCGATCCCGTTCGGTGTTGGAAACTTGATCTTGAAATGAGGTATGGAGGTGACTGCTTGTAAGGCTGCCAGTCGGTCTTCCCAATATGGCGTTGTAAGCCGAATCCACCTGGACAACGAAGAATCTGACCATAACCTCCATTTGTTGAGGAGCTGTGCCGAACCTAACCGGCAGTTCTATGGTGCCCGATACATGCACCGGGTCGCCACTGAATCCGTACAAGGGTCCTTCTCCCCCCAGTTCCATCTTCTTTCCCCCTAGGTCCATCCTCTGATAGGCATGTGTATATAGTATGTCGACCGAGGATCCGTTGTTTACCATTATTCGCTTCATATCCACTGGTCTGACCTGAGCTGTTATCACCAATGCCCCATCATGTGACTCTATGGGATTCGAAGGGTAGTCTTCATCTGAAAAGGAAATAACTGCCCCCGGGAAGGCCTTGTCCTTCTTTGTCGTGGACTCGGCAACCGATAAGACCGCATCTAGATGTTCACTTCTCTTTCGTTCGGTCACGCGCCCTACCTAACCTCCGGAAATAACATCAATCACCCCCCGAGCGGGCTGGTTCTGGTTCGGCTGTGTTTCTCGGGTCTGAGTCCTGTCTTCCTCTCTTGGTTGAGTTCTGATATTTTCCTTACCGGCCACATACTGAACCAACGTCCCATTCTGAATGTTCTTCTCGATTAGATCCCCCAGATCTAGGCATTCCTCTATCGTATGGCCCGCATTCTGATGATAATTACAATACCTATTTTTGCTGCGCCTCCCAGGTTTCGGCCTCATCCTGCAGGGCTCATAGAAGGGCTTGTCCTTGATGTCTTCCAATATTCTAGCTCGATCGATGTTGAGGGGAGTGAAAACTTTGTTGACACTTCTACCTGGGAAAGGTGGTCGGCTATTGCCCGATCCCCCACTATTATAGTTTCTTTTCCCTTGATTATCCGATCTCCCCTGGTTATTGTCCAATCGTTGGTTATTTGGCTTGTCTCTGTGTCTAGACTTATCGTGTAAAGATGGCTTGAAATTTCCCATGGCCTCTTCAATGGCAATGAATCCTTCGGCCCGATGAAAGGCTTCAGTCAATTCTGACGGTGGGTTGATCAATAGGTCTTTCATCAACTTCTTTGACCTCCCCATATCCAGACCCGTTGTGAAGAATCCCAAGGCCTGTGGTGAATTCAATTCTGCCACCGATCCCATAGCTTCCCAAAATCTCTTGACGTAGGTGCCGAGAGTCTCGTCTGAACGTTGTTTCACTTGCATGAGGGAAGCTGTGATCTTTCCCCTTCTCCTATTGCTTCCGAATCTAGCGTGGAATTTTTCTCGAAGATCGTTCCATGAAGTAATTGTTCCCGATGCCAAAGTTCCCATCCACTCTCTGGCACTCTTCTTCAAGGTGGTTGCAAACATATGACACTTTGCTGCGTCCGAATGCCCGTAATATGTCATCAGCCTATCATATCCGTCTGAATGATCATACGAATCTCCCATTCTGTCGTATGTCTCCATCGGGGGCATTTTCTTCTTCGGGTCAGCAGTGACTTGATTGATCTCGGGCGAGAAGGGCGAGCTGTGACAGCTCGAGGGTGTTCCTAACTGATCTTTCGTAGCCAAAAGCTTCTCCAACTCCGAGACTCGTCGAGCGAGGGGGTCGGTATCTTCCTTACGGGAGGAAGGCCTGCGCCTGTCCCCCTCATATTCGGGAGATCCGATTCTCGCCCTCTGTCTCGATCGGCCCAGGTGTTCAGATCTTCGTTCGGGAGAACGACTCCTTCTTTCCCGAGAATGACTTCTGTGTCGGCTTCTGTTCCTTCTAGTCTCCCCTTGTCGTGGTGATCTGGATCGGCTCCGATGCCTGCGCTTCTTCGAAAAGGCCTCCTGTTCTCCAACCACCTTAGCCATCTGCAACTCCAATTCTTCTTGCTGGAGACGCAAGGCCAGCATAGCGTCCTTATTCTGATGTATTTTGGTCAACAGAATAAACTGAAGCTGGTCCTTGCTATTTTCCACCCGATCCTTATCCCGTCGTTCATAGGCCTGAGACTGGTTGTCTTCCACGTGGGTGTGCTGAGGAATCGGAGTATATTGACTGGGGACGAACAGCTGCCTTCGAGCCGACTGGGCCTGCACCGAATTGCCCTCCTGGTTGCTAGGTCCCAATCTATCTTTGACCGATGCCCTGACTAGGGTCGTCGGGTGAGTCTTGGCCTTTTCTTGGTTTGAAGCTCCACCGTCCTTACTGGCCATGTCCTTTCTACCGAAAAAGTACAAAAGTGATTGATTAAGGCACTAATAGGAACCCTCCTTCTAGCGCCAATGTTAACGCCAGGTTTTGCCGACGCGTCCAATCACCAAATCCACGCGCTCAAACCTGCACAATAACACGTCATAAACGAAGCTTGACGGCTTGGACCGTCGAGTGATAGCTCCGGTGTGAGAATAAGTGCAGGCTGGTCACAAGGTTAACAATGGAGGCAGTAGTGTATAGTGCCCAAGTGGGTATTACCTGTTACCATTAGGTCAAGCCTTGTATTTATAACCATTCTCACCGCCTCTAGAGTCCATGTCCCAGTCGGATTGGAACTCCTAAACATGGAAGTTACCATTGTTTGGGTCCAACGCAATCTCCTTTAAAAGTACAAGTTGGTAGTTATCCAACCACTTACCTTATAAGAGTTGGTATTCAGATAGGATTAGGGTTGAAACCCTTAATCCTTTAGACTCCTTACTGCTCCGGGCTCCATCCAAGAAATAACCTTCGGTATGGGCCTTAAAAAGTGGTCTGAACCCCGGCCCGAAGGGCTCGGTAGTCCGATCCCAATCATCACCTATTCGGTCTAAACTCTGGCCCGAAGGGCTTGGTAGTCCGACCCCGAACATCATTATGTTGATCTGGGTTCCGGTCTCGTGAAACTAGGATGCCCGATCCGGATACTACCAGCTGGGTCTGGGTTCCGACCCATAGAGCTCTAATACCCGATCCCGAACTCTGCTACTCCAATCCTAGCTTCGGCCCATTGGGCCCGGTAAGCTCCTCTCGGCCCAGGCCTTCTGTCCATGTAGGGGTCGGTGGATAATATCCGAACAAAACTCAAAACTAAAACTTCAAATTTATATTATTATCTATATAACTAACTAAACAAATTCACATCAATTTTAAATTTAAAAATATATATCAATTTGACTTCAAAATATTACAATGAATCAAGTTAATAATGCTGGGCTGGCTCCTTAATTCCCTGTTCGCAAGGATAAAGTGTGGGGTCGTCTGGGTCAGAGAAAAATCCAAACAAAAAAAACATTTAAAATTAAATATACGCCAAAAAAGAAAAGAATAGTTAATTGATTCCACCAGAGCAGAGGGTATGGCCAACAGTTGGGTTAACTTTATACCACTACGCCTCACAAGAAAAGAATCAAACAAAAAAACTTTATTCCAAACTTTATATTATCATTATCATTATCATTAGCATTAGCATCTGCAGCAGCAGCATAACATTATTCGAATTATTGTGCTTTATCATTATCAATAAGTCTATTATAACATAAAAATCGTTTATATATTGTTTATATATATACTCACTGACTTACATATATATATTGATAAGGCCTACGTGTAGAGTAAATTATGTGAATCATATCAATATATATGTGAGTATATATAAATGATATGTGAACGATTTTATGTGATAGTAGCATTACTCTTATCATTACTAAAGTACTTTTTTTGGATTAGTCTTCGGATCATAAATTTTAGTTTTTGGTCAAACTAATAAGGAAATAAAAATATATATTGAAAAAAAATGTATACATTATCTCTAACAAAAGTAAATTAAACGGTTTAAAATTCTCATTAAAAGTTAAAATAAAGAGCTCTTCTATAAGGATATGAAAATTAGATATGAATGTTTTATAATTTTACTTATCTATATTTTTAACCCTCATTAGAGATCAAAATATAAATAAGTAAAATTATAAAACACTCATGTTCAATTTTTATATCCGCATAGAATTTTTTTTAAAATCAAACTCTCGTTCTGATCAACATGGAATAAGTCATGCAAGTTGCATTTTCTCAATAGTTCATAGTTTTATACCAAAGAAGAGCAGAGCTTGTATTCGTAATGCTAGAGTGATAAAAGACGACTACAAAAAGTGAATGGCAAAACTATGCTTTTGGTCATCAAAGTTGGCACATATTATTGAATACCTGATTGAACTTTTAATTTGTCAAATTAACTAACTGAACTAATTAAAATTGTTAAATTGGGTCATTTTGTCAAATATGGGCTAACGGCTGTTAAAAACTTTCATCTATTATCTGACGTGAACGTAATAAAGAAAAGGAAAAAAAAAAGGAAATGACATGGCACACTTTCTCTCTTTTTCATCTTCACCAACCACCATTTTCATTTCACGCTTTCTCTCTCCTCCGATGGCCTCTCTCTCCTCTCCTTGAAATCCCCTTTGGACGACGGCGCCACCGCCTTTGCAGGCTGGAACAAGAACGATGCCGACCCGTCTCCGAGGAGTCCTTACAATTTGATCTTCTCGATACTCCATCCTTCAATTTCTTTCGTCACGCCTTCTTCGGAACGTCTGGCAATTTTGAACTCGAGGGAGACTCGGGTCCGCCATTGCTCTGGTCTTAAGGTCGCCACCCTGATCTATTACTGCCTCCGTCGGAGTCTTTTCTTTAGTGTCTCCTTGAGCTCCTTGATTTTGTGGATGGTTCTCTATTTGGAGAATCAGACGTTTTTGCCAAATGGCGCAGTGATGACTTTGGTAATTCTGCCAGGTCCCCAGCCAGAGAATTCAATTTTTTTTGGCGTGATGAATATGCAAAACTAGGCCAAGAAAGTATTCTGTTATACCATAAAGTGAAGGACCTAAAGGAAATTTCATTTGGGTCATGTTGGTTCAAGATTTTAGCAACATTTCTTTAATTTGATGGGTATGGAGTCAAATTTTATCTAACCCCATTTGTCTCCATGGTTCTCTATAGGATTTCCAGAAGCATCTAGAGGAGCTGATTGAGCTGCGCCTGGTTTGAACTCCTTCATCTGCATAAAATCCTTTACTCCCGACACAATCGCGTTCTTAATCGCGGACAAATCGATTAGGAGCCTCGACCTAGGGCTCCACTTCTCCAAAACCCTGCGGCTGAAGTCAGGCTACAAGTAGGCTCGGCGAAACTTGGTGAATTTTTGTTGTAAACGCTGAACAAAGTCAATTTTGGCCGGAGAGGAAGCGGCGAAGATCGAGGGGACGGAGAAGGTGGATCTGGAGGCAGAGGTGAGCAAGTTTTCTAGCAATCGATCGAACGAGGAAGCTAGGGTTTTGAATGAATTTGTTGTGTCTTTCATCAATTGGAGATCAGCATCGGCTGAATCTTTGACTTCTCTCCTGCCCTTTGAGATGAAAGAGACAGCCTTTTTCGCCGTGACGATGGAGCTTGAAGACGACGCTATATTCATGGTTGTGGAATTCGAGGTTTCTAAGGTTTTGGAGCGTGAGGGTTTTGAGTTCAGAAGAGAAGGGAGAGTATATATGAGGTGTTTGTGGAAGGGAGGTGACGAACCAGAGGAGGGAAAATATGAGGAAGAGAAGGGGTGAGAAATTAAATAATCCACTTTTATGAGAGAAAGCGTGCCATGTCATTTCTTTTTTTTTTCTCTTTTCTTTATGACGTCCACATCAGATAATAGGTGAAAGTTTTTAATAGCCGTTAGCCCATATTTGACAGAATGATCCAATTTAACAATTTTAATTAGTTCAGTTAGTTAATTTGACAAATTAAAAGTTTAATCAGGTATTCAATAATACGTGCCAACTTTGATGACCAAAAGCATAGTTTTGCCAAAAGTGAATATAAAATGAAAAAACAACTATGTACAAAGAAAAAACATCAAAAAATTATCCCACCCTAACAAAGAATCCAGAATTCACTATAACCTTGATGCAAGATTCATACTCATTAGATAATCTTCTATCATATATGTGTTGTGGGTCTAATCAGTGGCGAAGTCAGAATTTTAATTCAGTGGAGTTAAAATTTTGTGATACTATAAATAATATGGCGGGATTCGGGGGCGCATGCCTTGAACCAATTTTTTAAGATAATTTTGTCCTTTTTGACTAATTGTATATGTCAAACATGTATTTTGTTATATTATTGTTAATATAACAAGTAATAACATTATATTCTTATTGACCCATAATACATAATACGCCTTTCTAATCACAAATTTGTTAATACATATTTAAATTTCTTATGTTATAAAAATTGTATAAAATAAATTATTATTTATTTTAAAAATATCAAAGGAAGATGTATACATCAAGGAGTAGAAGTAATATGAAATTGAGAAAGTTATAAAAAAATTCAATTTGACTCCGTATATTAAAAAAATTATAAAATTTCAATAGAATCAATTTATATATTACACTTAAATATCTTCTAAATTTATCATATATTATAAAATAAATTTTTTTTCAGTATCTGTTAATGTGGCTTCGCCCCTCGGTCTAAAGATTATATTCAATCATTATCATACACATTATTTTATATTATTATCTTTTTGTAATTAATTTTTTGTCACCAAAATATTACTGGGAATTGTTAGATGATTAGAAAACGAAATATAGAAGAGTTCATTTGTAAATGAATCCAGTCAGTCGCGTAGATAGTAGTAGTTTTTTAATGCTTTTTTAACAATAAAATACTCTTTAACGTTTTATAACGGCATGATAAGAGAGTTGTTAAAAGTTGCCACTCAACGGTAATGAAGAGGAAAATGTGTGTGAAACCTAAAACACCTTCAATTGGAAAACGTTTTTAAACATGTTATTTCACTTTCCGATTTTGAATATGGAAAAACCGGTTGTTGGTTGTCACTACCTAGAAATGATGTAACGCAGTTTTAATAGATAAAATAATTGATTGATAAAATTGTTATTAATAAAAGAAAGGTCCTCTTAATATGTGTCTTTAGGGTACATACTATGCACACAGTTCAAGAGAATATTTTTTTAAACTGTGTGAATATTTTCTTGATTTCTACATTTACAACAAGTTCAAGAGAATATACATACAATTCAAAAGAATATTCCTTTGAACTATTGCTTAACATGTGCTCTAAGGGCACATGTTAAGAAATTTCATAAAAGAAACACTCCCTTCGTCTTATCTTAAAAGTTTTTATTACTATTTTAAGTATTCTCGAATAGGATTAGTTATCGGTAATAAATCGATCTACTCAAAATTGGGTTTAGGGCCGGTCCTAAGAATTTGGAGGCCTTGTACAAGAAAAAAAATAGGGGCTCTCTCGCATATAAAAATACTAAATTTTTAATCAGCACCAATATATAAAGCATAATTTATATCAAAATTCATCATTAATTAAAATAATAAATGTCAACGTCGAGTAACAAAATTATCAATTAGAAAGAAAATATAGCTAAAATTTTAATAAATTATCAATTAAAAAGAAAAGGTAGTTAAAACTTAAATGGACAATAAAGTTCACACGATCGCTAGTATCATTCTTGCTGTAAAATCATCAATCAAACTTTCATAATCAATTTTCTACATATACACACACATAAAAAATCGGAGGCCCTCCGAATTTAGGGGCCCTGTGCGGTCGTCCCTTATGCACCCCCTCAGGGCCCGCCCTGATTTGGTTCCAATACTGGTACCTATTCAATCTTCTTAGGTCAGTATCTTAAGGTCTTATTTTGATGATTAGATTCGGACTTGAAATTTGACCCAAGATTTGTTTTTGACTCGGAATTTGACTCGGGATATTACACATGGTATCAAAGTCGACTCTCGAAAGCTCGGGTCGGGTTATCCGATCAGGTTGTCGGAGGTGGAGATACAAAAACTGGTGGTATTATCCCATAATGGAGAGATAAAGTTCCAGAAGTGGGGACACGAAGCCAACCGATATTATCTCATAATGGCTAGAGAGGCAAAGATCTGTGAATCGTGTGTGTAATCAATTCTGACGGGGACGTCAAAAGTTTAATGATGGAGTTTGTAATACCCCAGTCCCGCATGGAAAGATAGAAAAAAAATTTATCTGTATATAAAGAAATAAGTTACTACCAATAACACTTTCAGTCATGACTTTTGGGTGAGCATGTGGTGGGTTAAGATAACCCAATAAGATGTTATTGGGCCAGTGATTTAAGGTCTTATTTTGGGATGGATTTGATTTGATTTGATTCGAATTTGAAATTTGACCCGAGATTTATTTCGGACTCGAGATTTAACCCGAATTGTTACATATGGTATCAAAGTCGACTCTCGAAAGCTCAGATCGGGCCATCCAATCGGATTGTCGGAGGTGGGAACACGAAGACTGGTGGTATTATCCCACAATGAAAAGATGAAAGTCCGGAGGTGGGGACACGAATCTAGTCGGTATTATCCCACAATGACTAGAGAAGCAAAGATCTGTGGACCGTGTGTGTGAACAGTTCTGAAGGGAACATCAGAAATTTAAGTGGGGAAGTTTGTAACACCCCAGTCTCACATCGAAAGATAGGGGACTAATTTGTCTGCATATAAAAAAATAAGTTACTACTAATAGTACCTTCAGTCATGACTTTTGGGTGAGCCTGTGGTGGACTAAAATGACTCAAAGAGATACTATTGGGTCAGTGATTTAAGGCCTTATTTTGGATAGATTTGATTCGATTCGGACTTGAGATTTGACCCGGGTTGTTACAAATATAGTCTCGAGATTATAATCCTTACAAACAAACATAACAAATTTAATCAGACTGATACAAATGCGTTAATCAAATAAGAAAACTGCAACCAAACAGTTTTCTTCAACTCAAATAGTAAAATTAGTTATTAGAATAAAAAAAATTCCTATCAAATTAAAACATAATAATTTGAAGAAAAAAAGAAGAACGTACAAGGAAGATTTTTCGGTGATTTAACGTTATATGTCTAAGAGCAATACTACTATCATATAATTTGGGTCACATAAATCTTACATACACACATATACATATTTACGGATCCTGTAAATTACGCAGGGCCTATAATATATATGTGTGTGTATGTGAATATTATGTGATCTAAAATTATGTGATAGTAACATTATTTTATGTCTAATTAATGAAACAACCCCAAGCTGGCCAACCAAAATGAAAGTGATGAGTTGTATTTATTAATAATAAATAAAAATAGAAATAGAATTGCATGTATTCTGTTTGGTGGAGACAAATACCACATGGTGATGGGGGTTTGCCCATCAAATCGTCACTTTCAGCTGCTGCAGCCACTGCCAATTAAAATGGGTACGTTCATTTCTCTTCTGTTATGATTGTGACTCCCATTTGTTCTTATTACATTAAATAACAGCCTCTTCTTCTGGAATATCATCATTTTTCATTAAATATGATGGGAATCCATTTTGTCAACATCATAATAATTTGGAAACAGTGTTAAATAATTAATATACTAATTATTATTTTGTCTTTTTTCAACTCTTTAATCAACCAAAATTTAAAGTAATTGCTTTTGTTTTCGTAAACCATAAATATTCCTAATCACCCCATACTCACCAATCGACTACTGGTTAGTAGTTACATAATTTTCAAATGCAATTCATAATTATATTATTACTAATAAACAAACACGCAAGATTTTGAGCTTGTTTGTTTTAGTGTGTGTGACCAAAAAGTTAATAGTCACGTTTAAGTTAAAAAATCATATTTGTGTGTTAATATAAATTAATATAAACTTTACAATTATATTATAAATTTAATATAAACTTTACAATTACAATTATATCCTAATTATAATTAATCGAAAAAGATTCTTATTTGGGTACCATAAACCTTAAAAGCTCTAAATCAAAAAAGCAATTTATGTATTCTAACTTTTACTTTTTACTTTAAACTCAACTACTCCTTTTTTTCTAATATGCAGCTCCTTTTGTTATGTTATGTTTGTAAATATTATAATCTCAAAATTATTAATTCTAAAATTATAATTTCGAAATTATAATTATAATCTTAACTATTAAATTATTTTATAATCCTTAAACTAATAATCTCAACTCTAAATTTAAAAACAAACAAGACACTTGGACTATGTTTGTTTGCAAGAATTATAATCACAAGACTATTAACCCCTATAATTATAATCCTTTCAAGACTATTAAGCAATTTTATAATCCCTAGACTTAATAGTCATATCTTAAATATAATCCTTGTTAAAATTAATAGTCATATCTCAAGTATAATCTTTACAAACAAACATAACCCTCCTCCTTATCCACAACTTACACCAACCAAACAAAAGTTTGACTTCGATCCATGCAGGCATGAACTTTTCCATTTCCCCTGGCAATCTGTGTGGTTATCATACAAAGTCTAATTCCATATTTTGGGCACCAAAACCTCAAAGACATTCAATATTATAAAATCCAATGCTCATCCTTTGCTTCGTCTGCTCACAACTCGTCAGCCCTGCTGCCTGGTCTTTGTTTCTAGGATACAACTTTTTAACAAAGATAATATTTTCACATCCAACTTCTTTCAGACGTCAAACTAAGCCACAAAGATGAGGAAAGTAAATAGGCATACAGGCAAAATATTACATGATGGATACAAATCGCAGCTTGAAAGGTAACCTTACAAGGGCCACAGGGTGAAAGTTAACCTACTGTTCCTTGGTTCTCTTTCGTGCCAAATAACGCTCTTTAGCGGCAGCAAGTGCATCTACATTTCTCTTATGATGATCACCTCTCGGTTGCTCGGTTACAGGTTCAGTTGCAACTTTTTCTTGTGCCGAAGATTCAGAAACTGGTATTGCTTCTACAGATTCAGATCTTTCCTTAGGCGGCGCAGACATCTCACTTTGATGCCCCTGTTGCCTACTAGACGAGTCCAAATGCATGCCGGTTGACGGAGGACTTCTTTCTGCTGTCGGAATTCTCTCTTCCTCTTGCCCCTTGTCATGCTTCTTCCTCGACTCGGCCTCTCCAGCTCCAAAGGCAACATTCTTCGATAAATTGAAGTAGAAGTCACTCATATCACCCTTCTTGGTAATCTTCAGCAAAAAGGAAAATAAATAAATTACAAAAAAAAAGGAAAAAAGATAGAAGTCAAACGAAGTTGTTAATAAGAAATACATCAAGTAAACATTGTTCACAGAGAGTTTATATTTTAATAACACCGCAGTATTAAAGTCTTGAAAAAACTTGGAAACAGCAAGTTCAATAGTTGAATGATATGATCTGATTCACGGTATTGACTATTTAATTAAATACCATGGCAAACTTTTTTTCCCATTATCAAATAACTTGAAAGTATTGTTCCTTTCATCATCACCTCTAATTTTCTCAGTACTACATTGGACTCGTGTTTTCCTAACAATCTCCACCTCAGAAGTGAATTTATCACATCAAGAGCTCCATTTCACTTGAACAATTCTCTTTAATCAACACGTAAAAATTATCGGCTAAGCACTCTAGTCTTTTCCCATCAAGAGTCATTTCATCATCACGTGATGTGTCTATAGAAGAGGCTCACCGGTATAAGATCAATTTTCCGTATCTCTGATAGCCCCGCTGGATAAATATCAAAAACAGAAATAATGATATGCAAGTCTGCGGAAAAATAAAGCAAACACAAGAACATCAAATTTACAAGGACAACCATCTCTAATCAAGAAATAAAAATCACTTGGACGATCTCCGAATGAATCCTCAATAGTCAACCGTGAGTACATTTGTCGTTCAAATTTTTGATCTCTAAAACTAGAAGTATCGCCAAAAATTGAGAAAATACAAGAATACTTTAATCACTCAAATTACTTCAATGTCCAAATCCCAGATCAATCAAAGTTTTCTAGCTATTGATCATTTGGAACTATAGTGACAAGAAACCCACAAACCAAAGCTGTGTGTGCAACTGTAAATCTCTTAATTTTTCTATGAACCTTAAAAAAGTGATTTCTTTTTTCCCTTATCTGTGATGCAGCCCAAGGCAAGAATTACAAATTCACACCATGATTAACTAAACATATCATTGTATCGAATAGTAGGCCTTAGCTTGAGCAATAAGTCATACAGCACAGTTCACTGCAGTAAATCCAAAGATACAAGATCTAAGGTAATAGTAATGCCTTCTGTACCCAATAAATACAAGATCTAATGAGGAACCCTTTCAAAAAAGTTATTTCTTTTTTCATTTCTTATTTGTAATGCTGCCCAATAATTAATTTCAACCCTGCACCAGTTCGATAAGTCAAGGTACATAACTGAATTTGATGGTCAATTCCTTGGTCAGCTCAGAAATTGTAGGTGAACATCACAATCTTTTCTTTCCTAAGCCTATAGCGCATAGTAATGCTAAAATGTAGACCCTAGCATGCTTTAAGCACCCAAAGAATCCTAGGTTAGTCGATATTGCAATATGCTATTTAGCAGATACGCCCCAACAAGAACAGTTCATGGAGATAATCCAATCATGACTCAATTTACGAGATTGTTTCCTCTTAAAAGACTCTATATTCATATAGATTGGGTAACTGATAGGCTGGTTGATGGGGACGACAAGTCGAGCATTTTTATATTTATTATTTGGAATTTTTATTTGCCTAACGTAAGAGTAATTGATGTAATTTATTTATTAGTGGGGATTTAGAACTTTTAATAGTGATTAGGATTTTAATGTAAGGGTATATTAGTCGTTTAGTTATTTTATTGTTCCCCAAAATATTAGGGTTTTGAGTCTCTTTAAATAGTCATATAATCCTCACAAATGGATTAACAGTACAAAATATATTATTGATTATATATTAAGCTAAGAGTTTTTTCCTCTCTTCTGTGGTTGAAAAATCCTTGGGGTAGTGGTGTGCGGAGCACCACCCAAGTAAACAATCATTGGTAGTGACGTGTGGAGCCTCACCCGAGCTGTTTTCCGTTGTTTTACCAATTATTTTCAACAATTGTTCATTTCCAATCCGGTCCTACATCAGTGGTTGGTTTACCTAGAGAGGGGCAGTTCTACCTTTAAATAGTGGTCTCTTTGTTTTCTCACTTTCTCCTTGTAGAATTCATATAGTTCTAGAAGTCTATTGCCCTTCTTGTACATTTAAGAAATAGTTCGCACTGGAAACTAAGCAGAGAAATGAAAGATAAGAACTAAAACGTTCTTTGGCCGTGCTGGTAAAAGGAAAAAGATAAACGGAGAAAGAGAGTCCTAATGAAAAGTATTAGTAATCCAAAATATCAGCTCGTTTATATATATATCTCTCAGAAGTAATCGACCATTTAAGCTATGATGGACCTAGATTTAGTTTTACTCCCCAGATATACACCATTGCAGACAGCAACTTCATGGAAGGGCCTTGACCAAGAGCTTTTATCAAGATAAACACAATTTTCACAACATAACCGGACTACCCTTTTTCTTGTATGCCTTCTTAGCCATATCTACATAGCAATGGGAAGAAGAAAAATCATTGAAAAAATGTAATTTTATGACTTTATGAGTCCTGAAGTATATGTTATATTGTTATGTGTCCTAAGGTTGTTAAGTTGTCGCCTAGGCGACGCTTAGGCTTCCAGTCGCTACAAGGGGGCCAAGTCGTTTGGGCGACTTGGTGGAGGTGCTACAAGTCAAGCAACCAGGCAAAGAAATCGTCGCCTTGGACAACTTGTAGACGACTTAGGTGACTCATTTGTTGAGCGAGCAACTTAACCACAACAGGTATGGATCAACCAGAATGCCAACTGGGTTTAAATACAAAAAAAACGACTTCGGCCAAAGGAGGAAAAGCCGACTCGCAACAAAAGGGGAAAGAGCGAGCGAGAGTACGAAGTTCTGATCGGTGACGCTACTCCAACCAGCGACGTTATAGGTCTCTTCTTTCTTCTTCTCTTTCTTCTTCTATTCTTTTATTCTCTTCTCAATTCTCGCTACTGCTATTGCGGTTCTTTTTCTTTCTTTTTTTCTTCCCCTCTTTTGGTTTCTACTTTCTAGCTATTATGATATAATATATATGTAGATAAGTTTTGGTTGCATAAAATTTTGTGCTACACTAAACATTTATACATTTAGTTGCTAGTTGCTACTACTGGTATTTGGTTTGTGCTATTTGGTTATGTTTAGGGTCAACTGAAAAGGTCAAACATTTATGATTTATAATGGAGTCACATTTGATTACTTTTTTGGGTCAATTTAGAAAGGTCAATTGCATAGTCTATACTGCTATGCAATTGACTTGAATTCGGATGTTGAAGAAATTATGGAAAAAGAAGAGAGTTTTCATAATGATGATGTAGACGTGGAGGATGATTGTGGTCGGAGATCACCTACTCCTTTGCGTGAGAGTACTAGTAGTGATAGAGATGGAGATAATTTGATCCTTGATATTAGATATTAGATAATTTATTGCTTACTAAAAATTAGAGAGTAGAGACTTTTCCTTTTCACTTGGAGAACTCTTTAGCTTTATGTTCTAAATTTCATCTTTTGTTATGTAAAAACTTCATTAGTTTACTTTTGTTTAATGTCATTTGCTACTTATTTGAATTGTAAAGAACAATACCTTATTTTAGTAGTTTCTTTCTTTTTAATATCAAATGACTTTGGTTGTGGCAATACTAATGTATGTGTTTCAAATAGTATTTGATAGTATTCAATATTGTGAAATAATATTGTACATAGAAAATGACTTGTCGACTTATGGACGATTAGTCGGGCGCCAAGTCGACTAATCGATTAAGCTCCCGACCAACAACTCGACTCGACTTTATGACTTGACAACTATGGTGTCCTTGTAATTAACCCACTTAATACATATAACAAATTAAATTAAAATACTCCATTGACTCTAGTTCTAAGCTAAGATAGATAAACTAAAGGAACCATTGATTGCTCTCAAGTCTCAACTAAGTAATGTGCATGCACTGCATGCATGCATCGACTATTTACATGACTAAATAAGTTCTACAATAAAACAATTGTTTTATTTCACAAGGCATCAGAGATAAAATCAAGACTAACATTTCACAAAAACACTTTATTAAATGACTTCTATCTCTAGAAATAGAAGAAGATTTGGTAAAAATGAATCAGCCAAATAACTTTGTTTAAGTGTCATGTCCATAGTTGTCAAATAGTGAATCGTATCGTGTATCAAAAATTCTAGTATTATGTTTTATAGATCGTATTGTGAATCGTATCGTACGATACGAAAAAAAAGGAAAATGTCATAAATATATATATATATATATATATATATATATATTAAACATAAAAAACACACAATTTATCGGACAATTAAGTATATTAAATGTGATAAATATATTTAAACATATAAAACACACAATTTATTGGACAATCAAGTATATTGGCTTGACTATATATTAAAGTAGTTAAGTAAATATTATTATAGACTAAGATTAATTTTATAATTAAATAGTAGCCAAAATACTTTAAATTGTTTATTAGATATTATTTTAGTTATCTTTATAGAGAAAACAAAAAAAATGCATATTCACCTTTCAACTATAAAGCAAAGAGAATAATTCAAATTAATAGTGGAGATTTATGTTTCTATTTGTTGAAAGTGGCGTGAGAAAAATAAATTAACATTCTGTGGAAGATATGAAACTCTAAAAAGCGAAAGATCATCAAGTGATATAGAATATATTAACGCTAAAAAACCCTCTTCATTTGAAATAGAAGGCTCAAAAGTATTGTTTTTACTCATTTGGATCTACATAAAAGCTTTTCAAGTCGGTTGCTAGCTTTAAAGAGTATCGTGCATTGTATCGTATCATATCGTAACTGAATCGTATGATAGGGTGTCATTTTTTATTCACCTTGCGATACGTAATGAATTGTCTCTATATCGTACGATACGTATCTCGTATCGTACGATTATGATAACTATGCTCATGTCTATATAGGTTGACTGCAAAATCTAAGTCTATGCCAATCACAAGTAGTTATCAGCTTTTTAGCAGGGTAATATTTCATTATTAGAGATTCTGGTAGCAAACATGTTAACCAAACAGTATGTGAATCGCAAATCACTTACAGAATAAATGCATGTGCACATTTTGAAGCTCCACATTCTATTTGCTAGAAAGATATATGTGCATCTGAGGAAATAGGCTAAATTCATATTATATGTGTGTGCGCGCGTGCGCACTCCATTATAGTGACAGAATCAAAAAGATTAATGAAAGCGTACAAAAGATCTTGTTCTATAAAGTTTAAATTAAGTTGTTATTCACAGTTAGATCACATGAAAACTAAAGAAAAATAAAACTTACATCATCTTTCTCCTCTCGGAGTTGACGCAGACGTTCTTCCTCCAACCATTTTGCCTGCTCCGCAAGTTTCTTTTTGTAGGCACTAGTGACAAACTTGTCCTTGCCTTCATATAGATGATCTTCTTTGCTTCTCTCTTTAGCAAGTTTTCTTTCATATGCTATTTCACTTTCACGTGCACGTACTTTTGTACTATTCATTATGGCTTGAATATATTTTGGCTGCGACAGTAGAACAAAGGTGGTCAACAATGAGCATAAACAAAACTTGTATATATATGCTGTTTTCTTGATCAAGAAGATATAATCACGTGAATAGCTTTATGTTTTTGTGTATCATACACAAAAACATATAGATGGTGGACAGAGAGAGAAAACAAATATATACACACACACATACATATATTAACTCAATATCCAAAACACAACTAACCCAAAGCTATGATTGAGAATCCAACTAAAATGACCGAAGAGAGAAACAATGTTCCTGTATAAAGAATCGTCCTTTCCAGCCACTAAAGTTTAAAACTTTTAAGAAAATAAATCTAACAAATGAATTGAGCTTGCAACAAAGCCTATCAATTAGAACTACACTGAATTCTCCAAGTAAGGATAAATCATAGGGTTTCATGATATTTCAGTCCATTAATATTTTGAGAAATTCAATAAAATAGTATACAGCAGTTTGAATAGATAGATACCTCAAAACATGCTGATTCTTTCTTAAAAGATTAATATCTATTATTGAATTTTAAAACTGAAAAATAAATAAATAGATAAATAAAGGGTTTATATACCCTAATCCTCTGAACTCAAAATCATGACTTTTGTGTCTTAATCCGCCATTAATCAACAAAATTCAGATTTCCAGTTTTTTACACTTACCTTCCTCTCCTCCCGATCTTTGGCCAGAGGCCGAACAGCTTTCTGCTTCATATCGTCGTATACTCCATCGTAATCGAACACGGAGGGATCCTCTTCCAACGCTTTCTTATGCTGCTCCTCAATCTGCACAAAGGTAAAAAAATACAATGGTAAAAAGCACGATAAAATTAGCGTGTATAAATAAACGATTCGGCGTAAAATGGTGGTTTGATTTCTTACATCCTTGAGAGCCTTGTTCTTGGAAGCTTGCCGATATATTTCTCTTTCGATATCGTTTTCGTCGTCGTCCAAAAAACCAGCCGGTGGCCGGAGAGATGGTCTCGTCGGTTGCTTCTTTTGCTCCGATGGCTTAACCCTAATTTGTAATCCGAATTTGCTCATTTCAATTTTTCTGTTCGAGCTCCGAAATTGGGCAGAAGCATAGAACACATAAATATTATAGACCCGCTTCTGACCCGAAAACTAGTCGGACTCTAAATGCTTACGTGTTTTTCTTTTTGTTTTTACTGAACTTTTTTTTTCTCTCCGTCTCTATGTTGATTGTCTACCTACTACATGCGGAGACTAATTATTTGAGACTCTTTTTAAAATTTAAATTTTTTAGCATTATTCGCATTCAAATCTAATATTCTACTTTGACTTTTTAAATTTGATTTAGTACTAAAAATAATAATTTAGTGGTAATATTTTTTTTTATATGCTTTCACTAATTTCTCTTGGCTCTTTCCAAAGATTTTTCCTACGTTCTTTAAAACCATTAAATTTATAACTAGTATTTAGTTAAGTAATATATAATAATAATAATAATAATAATATGTAAATGAAATTAAATAATTTATATTCATTTAATTAAAAAATAATTTTAAAAAAAAAACAAAATGAGAATTCAGATCGGTCATCAATCTTCCTTTACATGTTGTATTGTTTGCATAATGTATATAGAATTATATATAATTTTTTAGGGAGGGGGATTAGACTTTAGAGATTGCTAAACTTTGTTTTTTTCCTATAACAAAAAAGTAAAAATTATATGTAAATTTACTCAATAGTATTAATGGTTTTAAATTTGTTGTCACAGATATGTGGTATTGAATAAAGCAAATGTTCTTTATATTCTAAAATTAAAGATATATGTATTTTCTTTGTTTAAAAATTAAATATACATTTCTATTTTGAGACATAAAATATTATAAAATACCCAATTTGTCCTATGCATACAATGTACCAAAACAAATGAACCAGGCCCAACGAATTTAGCGAGGTCCTTTAAAGAAATACCCAAAAATCTATGCGAGGAAACCAATTATTTTAAGTGTAAATTGTGATTTCAGTAAAATTAAAAACAAAAATGCAAGAACTTTGCTTATTAAAGGAACAAAAATAGAAAATAGAAATTCTCAAAATTAGTGACTTGATAGTTCAAAAGTTTTTATTTTTAAAATTTTACTTAGTTTTTAGTGACAAATGATACATTGAATATTTAATACTACCTCCGTCTCATAATAAATGTTTTTTAGTTTAAATCACACATACCAATACACAAGCTAAAATGACAAAAATACCCTTAATATACTTTATTTATTTTGTTTCAGACTTTTTTTATTGCCTTTTGGT
The DNA here is from genome assembly GCA_020205555.1 of Panax stipuleanatus. Classification (NCBI taxonomy): domain Eukaryota; kingdom Viridiplantae; phylum Streptophyta; class Magnoliopsida; order Apiales; family Araliaceae; genus Panax; species Panax stipuleanatus. Next base: position 108,073,367 of record CM035123.1, read on the forward strand.
CTCTCTTTCTCTTTCTTCAATCTTTTAACTTCCCAATAAATACCATTGATTGCATAAGGGTACATATGAAAAAATATTGTAAAAATTGTATTGGAATTCTAACACATCACTTATTTTGGGAAAAAATGTTAAGCCTAAAAAAGTACTTATTGTGGGACAGAGATAATAATAAATGTGTACTAAAATTTTCTGAAAAAACTTAACTTTTGAGCTGTTAAATTGACTTTTAAGAATACCAAAATTTATGGGCTAAAAGACTTGAAAATCAAGAAGAAGAAAATCTTTTGAGTTACTGAGTTATCAAATTTGAATTGTTGAGTTGACTGAAAACTAACTAAAATGACTTGATATTTGGCTTGTTATATATTGGTATTGGTATAAATAGATTTATTTATATTATGTGGAAGAAATGTCATTTGTCAAAAAGTCAAATTAAGTTGGAGAAAAAATTGGGCTGCAACTTGTTTTGGGTGACTTGTACCAGGACTTATCAAAAACTTAAGTTTAACTTGGAGAAGTCCAGCCCAAGAAATAGGCGGGCGGCCCAGAATTTTGAGTTTAATGACCAAGCTTAATTTTTTGGGTTAATTACATATTCTAGTACATTTTTAAAAATAATTACAAAAACAGTACATAGATAAAATAATTACAAAACTAACGCAATTCAATATTTTTATTTACAAAATTAATGCAATTGGGTCTCCTTTAATCGCGATCCACAATTCTCTCCCTTATCTCTTCCCGTTAATTATTATTTTCTTATTCAAACAGAGCAAATTCATTGATCTCTGTTCCTGTTTCTCTATCTTTTTCCTTCATCCTCTATGCCCTTATCTGCTTACTGAATTCTGATTCTCCGTCAACAAAATCCATTCCTCAAAATATTTCCTTTTTTCTTCCATTATTTACTTAAATCTTTGATGAAACAAATTGTGGGCGGCGCCGGGGCTGAAAAATTCATTGTATGAACAATTGAGAGCAGGTGAAGGCCAACTGAAACAAATTGTGGGCGGTGCCGGGGCTGAAAAATCAACGCCGGAAACGGCGGAGATATCTTCCATTAATCCATAATCGAAGAGCCAATTAGAGGTGACTGTAGGATCAATTTCCGTGTAGTTCATAATGCAGTAGTGAGAGTGGCGTGTTCAATTGAAGAGAGAAATGAAAGGGAAAAAGAGATTATTGATTTGTTTGGATGAGCAAGAAAAATGGATTAAATAAAATAATGGAAGGGACGGCCAGTTGATGATGGCTGCATTGAGAGTCCCAAAGTGGTAGTATTGTTTTCTTCAAAGTAAACGCCCCTTGGGCCTTGGCCTTCCGCATTTTTCATTTCTAAAGCTTTGATTGGATGTTATTACAATTTCTTCAACAAGGTGCAGTGTCACAAAGTGCAGTCAACAAGATTGAGGATCAGTGGAAGTCTTTTATCATTGGGATTGGTCATGGGATCTTGATTCAACTCATCAGTCAAGGTAACCAAACCTTCATACCAAGGTAACCGAACCTTCCTATCAAGGTAACCAAACCTTCATACTAAGGTAACCAATCCACCTCACTACCTGCAGCTTTTTTCATAATGCAGTTGGTAACCAAACCTTCATATCAAGGTAACCAACCTTCATGCCAAGGTAACCAAACCACCTCAACACCCACAGTTTTTTTATAATGCAGTTGGTAACCAACCTTCATACCAAGGTAACCAAACATGCATACCAAGGTAACCAATCCATCTACACACCTGCAGTTTTTTCATAGTGCTGTTGGTAGCCAAGCCTTCGTAGCAAGGTTACCAATTCAGTTTTATTAGGTTACCTTCATAGTGCAGTTGGTAACCAAACCTTCATACCAAGGTAACCAATTCAGTTTTATTAAGTTACCAATTTATTTTGAATGTGAGCCAAACCTTCATGCAGTTAGTAGCCAAACTTTCATAGCAAGGTAACCAATTCAGTTTTATTAGGTTACCTTCATAGTGCAGTTGATAACCAAACCTTCATGCAGTTGGTAGCCAAGCTTTCATTGCAAGGTAAGCAATTCAGTTTTATTAGGTTACATTCATAATTCAGTTGGTAACCAAACCTTCATACCAAGGTAACCAATTCAGTTTTATTAGGTTTCCAATTTATTTTGAATGTGATGCACTTGGTAGCCAAACCTTCATGCAGTTGGTTGCCAAATCTTCAGACCAAAGTAATCAATTCAGTTTTATTAATGCAGTTGAAGGTAACCAATTCATGCAGTTGAATGTGATGCAGTTGGTAGCCAAACTTTCATACAGAGGTAACCATTTTAGTTTTTGTGGGTAACCAAACAGTCATAAAAAATTTATGAACAGTAAGAGTTACATCTATTTGTTTTCAAACTTATGTTTATAGGGCGAATCTTCTTCTTCTTCTCGTTGGCAGTGTTAGACTTTGTTGAAGTTAAATGAAATAATTTCTGACAGTCCATGCTTTGCTTTCCACCCGTTCTTTTTTTTGCAGGATCTGAAACATAATCTGATCGTGTGCAAGCTTAAGATTCGCGGCGGAGGAGGAGGAAGATGACGATGGAGGAAGATGACGAGAAAATATTTGTTTGTTTTTCATCTGTTTAATTTGAATTTTGAATTTTGAATTTTGAATTTTGAATTTTGAATTATGGCAGCCTTAATTTTAGGTTCCTTATTAATGTGAAATTAAATGATTTGAATTTATTGCGTTATTTTTGTAATTATTTTGTGGATGTACTTATTGTGTAATTACTTTCTAATTGTTGTATAGTACTGTAAAGGACCCTTTTTTGGGCTGGATAGGCTGAATGACTGCTGTCTGCTGAATGAAATATTTTATATTTAATATTTTTTTATAATATTAACTATTATATTAATTAATATTAAATAAATTTATAACAATTTTAAACTTTTTAGAGGAGTTAAATAATAAAAATATGTTATTTATATGTTTCAAACATGTCAATTATAAAATAACTTTTTTCCTTCGGTATTCAGAATTCTATTTTATTCAAATTATTTAAACATTCAAAATTTATTTAATTCAATTTTATCAAACACCCCCAAAACATCCGTTGTGTAGCTTTAGGTGTGGCTCTAGTGGAAATGGTGGTGACAGAGCATTACTGACTTAATGCGGTTTGTTGAGGTCCTTGAGATAGTAGTCAAGCACCAGGCGCCAAATTATCGCCATGTTGACAAAAGCGCGCCAATTTTTGAGGATAAAATCAAGACGATGATAATATAAAAGTTTGTCCTAAAAATTTGACTAGTGGAAGGATAGCTTCTCTCTCGTGTTGTTAATATGCAATATGTCTTTGTTATTACACGATATTTTTAGATTTAATATATATTTTACATGTACTTACAATCTTTAAGTATTTATTATTGTCTGTTTTTTTAATCATTAAAACTTTCTAAAATTTATAATTTCATAAGCCTTTCATGAATATAACCTTTAAATATCTCATTACTTTTCTTATATATTTTATGTACAATTCACATATTTTTTTAATCTCGTTAATTATAATATTTAAAATATTACATTCGCTAAATCCATTAAATTTTTATTTATATATTAACACAAATATATCTTCCATATAAATAGATATGTTTATAAAAAGTCGTGTAGTAATTTATGTTAAAATTTTTAAAAAATTATTAATTGAGACTAAAATTAATAAGCCCAAATTTGTCACCATTATATAAACTAAACCCAACATGCAAATTAGAAATAAATAAAGAAATATTGTTATTAATATATAAAGTGCTTCCCTCCACATCTATATCCGAACCAAATTCCCTCCTTTCTTCCCCTCTTCCCTCGTTTTCTGCTCTTTACCCCCTCACTTTCTCTCTCTTCCCGCTTTTTTCCAATCCCTCCCTTCTTCCTCCCCTCCTCCAAATCAGATCTCACTCCTCAATTTCCCCCCTTCCCAAATTCCATTTCCCTCAACAATTCCTCCGATTCGTCAACTTTCCTTTCCTCTCCTCTCCCCAAAACCCCAAACCCCAAACCTCAAGGGCTCGATCTCTCACCAAAATCAGAACAATTGCAAATTCAGTATGTCGACTTCACGAGCTCAGAGTCAGCCGGCGGAGCAGATTTCGATGAAGCCGCCGTTCGGAGATTACCACCGGTTTTCTTCCGGTAGTCATCGTACTCAGGAGCCCGAGGCTATAGTTGTTAAGACTCCTGTAAGTATTTTTTTATCACTCTTTCTGTGTACAAGGGGAAATTAGGAACGATCTGTGTTGTTTTCGTGGTGAAGTTTAGTTCTTTCCTGTTTGGTAATTGTTGAAATGGTGAAGGTGTTTGATTTGTTATGTTGTTTAAGGAAAATTAATAGCTGAATTTAGTTTATTTAGTGTTATTTTGGGGTTGGATTGGTTTAATTAATGTTTTTCTACTTTGATGTCTTTGTTTGGAACTAGGAAAGAGTGAGGGAAAGAGGGAATGCCAAAAGACTTAAATGCTTTTTCTGCAGTCAATTACACCTATTTTATCTGACCTGGATATGTTGAAGTGGGGAAGTTGTGATCTTTATGTTGTTTTAGGGGAGATTGGTAGATGAAGCTCCATCAATGTATTTATACTACAAAGACTATAATTAAAGTCGATTACATTCTGGAGGCTTGTAATGTATAGGATAAGTTTAGAGTTGTAGATAGTTATTTAATTTTTAGTTGAGTAGTAATTTTATGAATTAAAATTTTTTAATTACTTCTCATTCAGCCTAATGTGCACATAATGAATGTGTTACTCAAGCCACTTAGTGAAAAACTGGATTGCCGTTGTAGGATAGAAGAGATAATGAGTATGACTCCATGGATGTGTTTCATTGCTGAATTCTTCTATTGTGTTACTTATTTATGGAGATAAGTATCAACTCAGTTCAATTTTTGGAGGGTTTCTCCATAAAGAATGATTTTGCTTCAAAGAATTTGATATTGAAGATACTTTATTAAATGTGTTGTTTTCTTATATCTTGATTCTATTGCTTTGGAGTCAGTTGGCTGTGATAGTACTGTAAGCAATTAACAAAAATAACCAATTTAAGATGAAGATGACTCAAATTTTAATGTCTTGTCAAGATGGCAATTGATATACATGTGCTCCACATGGTTCCAACTTGCAATATATATCCCGAGGACCCAATTCATGGTTTGATACTATAAGTATTGGTAGGCATTCTTAGATTGTCATATTACTGATTGAAGGATCTTCTGCTGGGTGATATTTCAGATGGGTGAGTTTTCCGGTCCTCTAATTGTCACGCACCTTAAGTTAGGATGCACCTGGATATGTCTCATCCATGTAATAGATATGACATTCGTTTAGTGCTACTATTTGATACTGAGTGTTGACATGTCACTATGTCAGTATGTCACTATATCTGAAAGAGTAAGATTAGTAAGTTGATTGGGATTTCATCAGATTACTACTTCCCTAACAATTTTAATTCTCTACCAAATCCTCATCAGATTCACTATGTTTGCCTACCTATTTACAAATCCTATATGGAAAACACAAACATAAAAGTATAGCATTCTCTCTTTGCAAGAATACCTAAAATTATAAGTTCACTCAATTGCTTATTTTGCACACTCCTAAACATCCAGTAAAGCAGATAAGGCAACTTCCTTTTGATCATTATATTCCGTCCACATTTTTAAAGCTGTTATGGATAAGGGTGTAAACAAACCGAGTCGAGCCGAGTATTGAGTTGCTCAGATTTGGTTCACAAAATTTATCGAGTATAAAATAAGGTTTGATTGAGGCTCATTTAGCTATCAAGTCGAGTACGATTCCGAATCGAGCCCGAGCAGTTTGAACTTTTCAAACGAATATGATCCGAGTATCAATAGAAAATTACAATTTAAGGAGGTTCGAATAATTTATCGAACTTTAAAATTTGCTCATATTTGACTCATTTCTATTTCGAGTATAGCTCGAATCGAATTTTTAGTCGAGTGAGTACGAATCGAGTCCAAACTGTTTGCTCGTTTTACAGCCTTATCTATGGAGATTATCACTACTTCTCTTTATGTCCACTTGAATACAAAGTTATCATTATTAAGTCTTTGGTGAGGATTCACATATTAGTTATTACTTTGGGAGTCACGTATGGAATGAATTCTACATTATGTGGTTATTCCAATAGATTTATTTAGTGGTGATCCATGCATTTTCTCAGCTTATATATTTGAAATTTGAATTAATGGAGTTTTAAGAGTGAGCTTTCTGTAACAACTTAGGTCAAATCCCGAGTCCAAATCAAAGCATAGTATAGCCAATGTGTTTTCTCAATAGTGTCTTTTTGGATCATTTTAACCCACTACAGGCTCACCATGAGTGAAGGACGTGTGACTAGGGGTGTTACACCTGTGCCCTTGCCTAAAAGCATGTGAATAGAGGAAAGACTTTTCAATTTGTAGACTCCTGTTTTTTTCATACATTCTTCTTTATCACCAAGGTTAAATAGAGTACATTGTCTGGCTATTTGGAACTTGACATTGAAGAGGAAATTCTAGTTCATGATGCCTTTTTTATCAAGTGAAGTTTACTTGAGTATTCTATATGCATAGTAGGCCTTATTTATTTTGTTGTTAATAATAATATACATATAGCTGAAAATAGAAGTAGCTAAAAGCAAAATATTGGTGGAAGTAAATTCAATTTTTTTTTATAGAAGAAGAAATTTTATTAATAGAAAAGAAATGATACACCAAATGGGGGACAAGAAGTCCACCCTCAACAAACTAAAAAATCAAAAACGGAAAAACACTTAAAAAAAAAGTGTAGCCCTCCAATCTCTACATCAATCAGTAATAAAGATACTTTTAAAAGCTCACATAACAGAAGCCACGTAAGAAAATTAAATCTATCATTCAATAATTTTAAGGATAAGTAATTTTCTCTAAAAAAACTAGCATTACGCTAATTCCAAATTCCCCATAAGATAAAAAAGAAGGCACACTTTCATAAAATTTTGGCATCCCTCTTACTTCCAAATCCTCAAAAACGAATTAGTAGCATATCTTCCACCGTAGTAGGACACCCACTCCTCTCTTAGCACTCCAAAGAGAGAGCTCTACAATCCCCAAGCAACAGAACAATGCAAAAATAAATAAGCATGTGTCTCATTACTCTGTCTGCAGATAAAACAAATGTCCAAATATAGAGCTTTGTTAGGCCTGCGACCTTGATAAAGATCATTAGTATTTAATCTTTATAGAACCAGAGACCACACAAAAGCCTTGACTTTGGAAGGGATCTTGGCTTTCCAAATGTACAAAGCTGATGGAAATGCATAAGGAACAACAGACCGAGTCAAAAAAGAGGAGTAACTCTTTCAAGAAAAAGAACCAGTTGGATCTAAAATCTAGATCCTTTTATCAGAAGAGGAACATAGATGAACCGAATCAAGCTATGTTAGCAAAGACTCCATCTCATTAGACTCCAAATTCGTGAGATTTCTAAAGAAATGAAAATCCCAAAAAAATGAGTTCTCATCACGCTTTATGAAGTTAGAAATGGGAGCATCATGAAATGAAGAAATACGATACAGACAATTGATGAAATAATCTCTTATTCTGGATGGACCAAAATAGTATGTATGTAAGCTTTTTAGAGTTCATCATAATGATAACCTGAATCTGTGTTCAGTTTCAAGCACTATATTTGTGCTTTATCAAATCTTCTTCTCTCAAGTAATACACTACAATAGAGTTTTTTTTAATACATCCAAGCAGCACATTGCTTTTATACATTATTGTGTTAGTGTTCAACCTTTAAATTCTCGCCGTCTACAGACAAAAACGTAAACTCTGATCTTCCAGAAAATTCACCATTAAGTTCAAGAAAATTTCACAGTTTCCTTCTATCAATCTACACTAGCAAGCTTTGCAGAGTTAACCTCCCTAAAACCAGCTAAAAGAAATTGTTCAACACTATTATGTCCTACATACCTCCTTGATATAAATAAACTGTGGATTGGAAGTTCGTTAAGTTTTCGATTAATTTTGTTTCATTATCCATTCATTTTGATGTATTATCTGCTCATTATGAATTTATAGTTATGTGGAACTTGGTCAATTAGGTGCATTGCTTAATGCAATGCTAAGCAATGCACCTAACTGACTTCTCATTATGAATTTATGGTTACTGAGAGACTTAGTCAATTAGGTGCATTGCTTAATGCAATGGTAAAATGCTCAGATTGCTAAGCATAAGAGTGCAGGTTTAAGTTTGAAGCATTCAGTTTGTCCAAAATCTTGGTAGTTGTGTATTTAGTCTATTGTCCAACCATCCTGTATAAGTAGCTTAATTATGACCAAAACTCAGTGATGGTTTTTATTATCCATTCATTATAATGTCTTAATTGTATGGAATGAGACGTCGTTTTATATCTCAATTATTTCATTTGCATAGTTCAGTTTTTGTTTTACTCTCTTTTGGTTACAATGATCTTGATCGTGCCATAGTACATGATTCTTACTTTCTATTGTCCTCATAATTGGTAATCTTAAAACTCAGTGGATATTATTGTGATTTTTGGAAAATAAATTGTTTCTCTAGTCATTAAAGCGCAAAAATGAGGGAGCTGACTTTGAAGGTGAAAATGGCGAGCAGAACCCCAATCCTGGATTTGCTGAAGTTGTCAATAGTACTCTTCAAACACCCGTATCAGGAAAAGGTGGGAAGGCACAGAAAATACCAAGGATTGCGAAGTTCAATCGAACTGAATCTCAAACCCCTGCATCAAACGTTGGTGAGCATTACGCCGAAAATATCACATTGTCCCAATAATTTAAGTTTTTGCATGAGATATTCTATTATACAAAACGATGTGCACACTAGATGAAATTTGAGGCATACAAAACTAAAAAAGTAACTCCTTTTTGTCAATCTGCAGGTTCCCCATCAGCCAACAATCTCACCCCAGCTGGTCCCTGTCGTTATGATAGCTCACTAGGTAATATCTGCTAATTCCTCTCTTTGAATTTTTATTTCATATTTTTCTTGTTTGTAACACTATGGTGCTTGTTTTCTTTCTTTATTCGCTTTATTTCGTATACCTTGTAAATTAGTGCAAGTACAATAACAGAGACTGATGACAATGTGATGTGAACTTTCAGGCCTATTAACCAAGAAGTTCATCAATCTGATCAAACATGCAGAAGATGGTATTCTCGATCTAAATAAAGCTGCCGACACATTAGAGGTGACTATTAGATTTTAAGTAGTCATTTGCTGTCAAGTTCTTTTATTGAAGGGTTTATGCTGGTTACAGGTGCAAAAGAGGCGCATATATGACATTACAAATGTGCTAGAAGGAATTGGTCTCATAGAAAAGAAGCTTAAGAACAGAATCCAATGGAAGTATGGAAAATCTTATTTAAATTTTTCGTGATTTAGACGGAAGCCTCTTTCTATTCTTTATGTTGTGTGTGTATGTTCCCATCTAAGATTCACTTCCACATGGTGTTGAAAAATTGATTGATTAACTAGGGGACTTGATGCTGCAAGGCCTGGGGATGTTGATGAGAGTGTTGGTAGCTTACAGGTATGTTAACATGTATAAACTAATTACATTTTCTACGCTTGAATGGTTTGTATTAGGGACCATCTAGGAAAATGTGTCACTTTAGAGCCATTTAGCCCTCTGGCAGTCTTGTGTGTAGGTCCTAAACGCAACGTGAAAAGGAAGATAACATGAAGACTGCCGGCGTATAAATTTTAGTCACTTTACACGAGAAGATGAAGTAATTCTGTTACCGACTCCAAATAATTATGTTACCGGATTTTTTTTTCTTTGCTTCATAATAATCATGTTAGATTGCCTCATTTTTTTTCTTCTTCCATTTCGTTTTATATGAACCAACCAGGGTCAAATCTCAAGTCCGAAACAAATCTCAGGTCAAATTCTAAGTTTGAATCGAATTAAATACATCCAAATAAGACCTTAAGTCACTAGCCTAATAATATCTTCTTGGGTCATCTTAGCCCACCACAAGCTCATCCAAAAGGTCATAACTAAAGGTACTATTATTAGTAACTTAATTTCTTATATACAGACAATTTTTTTTCATATCTTTCGATGTGGGACTGAGTTGTTACAAACTCTCCCACTTCAATTTATGACGTCCCTGTCAGAACTAATCACGCGCACGGTCCACAGATATTTGCCTCTCTAGCCATTGTGAGATAATACCAGCCGACTTCGTGTTCCCATCTCCGGACCCTCTCTCCATTGTGGAATAATACTACCAGCCTTCGTGTCTCCACCTCCGACAACTCGACCGAAGCTTTCGAAAGTCAGTTCTAATATCATATGAAACAACCCGGGTCAAATCTCGAGTTCGGAACAAATCTCAGGTCAAATTCCAATTCCAAATCGAATCAAATCCATCTAAACAAGGCCTTAAATCACTAATTCAATAGTATCTTTTTGGGTCATCTTAGCCTACCACAAACTCACTTAAAAGGTCATGACTGAAGGTACTATTGTTAGTAACTTAATTCCTTAAATACAAACAAATATTTTTCATATTTTTCGATGTGAGACTGGGGTGTTACATTATGAGTGCACTGTATCTAATTGAGTTGCATGGTATTATGCTCTACAGTTAATGTTTGGTAAGTGATCTATCTGCAGTCCACATATTTCAGCTATAAAACTTTCAGAGAACAATATAAAGTGGATAATTGTTTAGGACAATGCCAGCATTTGTTCTAATATATACATTTCCCGTTGCAGGCAGACGTTGAAAGTCTTTCCATTGAGGAGCGCAGATTAGATGATCAAATAAGGTTATGTCCATATGGAAAGAAAACCCATGAATTTGGTCAAACAAATTTGCTCCGCTGATGCTTCTATATTGTTGCGCTATTGCAGAGAAACACAGGAAAGGTTGAGAGATCTAAGCGAAGATGAAAATAATCAGAGGTAATGTTTGAATGTTTGTTTTCTTCTGTGACCTTGTACCAAGACATTTACATGTATTGCAGTTAGCAATCAAGTGATGCACTGTAGGTTCATATTTAGTTGACTCCTTTATCTTGTTTTATTTTCCTTCTGATCTAGGTGGCTTTTCGTTACCGAAGAAGATATCAAGACTTTACCCTGCTTCCAGGTAATATCCCAAGAAATTCATGAGTTGTTTCGGTAGCTTCACGGTATCTGAGAATACACAGTTTCCATACCACCAGTCACTTTTTGCTTACTGTTATTTAAACATGTTATTCATTACTCTGTTTCTAGAATGAAACCCTGATAGCAATCAAAGCTCCACATGGCACCACTCTAGAAGTCCCAGATCCCGATGAGGTAACTTAAGTGAGCTATAAAATTCGAGATAATCTGTAAATTTAATACTCAAAGACAACTTTTCTTTGTTTACCAGGCTGTTGACTATCCTCAGAGGAGATATCGAGTTGTCTTGAGAAGTACCATGGGCCCCATAGATGTTTATCTTGTTAGGTACTTCTGCTGCTTTCTGATGTAGAATCAGTTTTGCGAACCTTTACCATCTTTTTTTTCCTTTTACTGTGAGAAGTCTTCTTTTCTAAGCAATCATGTTAGTAAAGATGATAGATTGTCTGACGCAGCCAGTTTTTGCATTGATTCCTCATATCCTTCCATCGCTTTTTTCTTTTCTGTCTTTGTTTTTTCTACTTCAGTTATTTACTGTTATGTTTTTGTTAAATTTTACATGTTTTAGTCAATTTGAGGAAAAGTTTGAGGAAATTAATGGAGTTGAGGCACCCTCATCAAGCATTCCTTCAACATCCGCAGCGGCGGAGTATCAAGCTGCAGGAGTGGCAACTGAGGAAAGCAGCAGAGTAAATGAGACTGACATGCAGGCACAAGGTCATACCACATGCTCGGATGCTAATGCATCTCAAGATTTTGTGAGTGGGATCATGAAGATTGTTCCAGATGTTGATGTAAGTTTTGGCTTTAAATTTTTGTAATTGTCATTGTCCAGACCATACCAAGTGTTTGGGAAACTCAAAACTCAAAGCACAAACACGAGCTGAATGCTTTTCTGAGAATGGACCATAAACATTCCTGTCAATAAACAAGTTTCTTTTGGCCTGTGCAGAGCGATGCAGATTACTGGCTTTTATCAGAGGCTGACGTTAGCATTACGGATATGTGGAGGACAGATTGTATCCTCCCTGCCATTCTTTGATTTGTTCCTTTTTCTTTCTCCTCCACTTCTAGTATTTTTCTCTTAAACTCACTGAATTCCCTAACTCGAGAATAGCTGGAGTGGAGTGGAACGAGTTGGAGCCACTTCATGATGACTTTTCAATGGTTAATGTCAGTACGCCTCCACCATCCAGTGCAGCGGATGTGCCCTCTGCAACTAACACTACAGGGAGGTGAATTGGTGTTAGCTATGAAACATAATCAAGGATATTCCAGCTTGGTAATTTCGAGTGAATGGTTTAATCATATATTTTGAATGCTCCTGATTCAATCCTCAAGTTGTTGTAGCTCCCAGGAATTAGCAAAAGTTGTTGGACAGAGGTCAGAATAGCAAGCCAGAAAATGGAAGGAGCAGAGCTGGTTCATTGTACAGTATTATAATGCAAATGATACCTGTGTTAGGAATGAATAAAAAGGTCAAAATATTCTCCAAATTCTGCTCCTTGTATATTATAAGTAAATAGCATGAGAAATTATGACTAGGCTGCCTCCATATTTTGGACTAGTCTGCTATGAACATTTGATATTTTGGCTGCATTCTCTGGTTTTGTTTTGACCATTTTTGGCATGGAAATGGTGATGGCCAGTTATGAGCAGTCATCCAGATGTATATGATCAGAAGAGAAGATTTAAGACGTGGTTCGCGTATCAGCAGCATATCCATCTCACTTTGGAGGTGAGTCCCTCCACACACAATGTTGCTTGTGTTGGTCTTTTTTTTATCTGCTAATATATTTTGAATGCTATGGTGACCAAATATGGATAAAAAATAATGTGCCAAATTAGAACCAATGATTAAATTAAAAAGGTTATCACGGAGGATGCATTGAACTTGTTTATATTTAATTTAATAATTAGGTGAAGTAAATAATGCTTGCTGGGTCTTTATATTTGTAAATCCTTTCTCTTAAAGGAGAATAATGATTCATCAAATTTTTGCGGAACGGTAATGGTAAATAAATTCATAGAAATCAATGCAACAACATAAAAATTGTTTATTAATCTTTATAATTGCATGACCATGGCAGGTGAATATATTGTTACAATATATAATACATGACATCTCCCATATATGATATTAACCTCCCATATATACTATGAACCTCTACAGAAGATGGTGTGAGATGTTGGAGTTAACTCTCCCTATATATATTATGATCTTCTGCAAAATATAATATCAATGATGAGATATTGGAGTAAATTAAATATTCTCTGTTTCATTTTTTGTGATAATTGTTATACCAAAATTTGGAAATTTGTTATTTGAGGCGTATTCAGAGGTTGGTTTGGATATAAAAAACTTTGAATTTTACCATTCATCCATTCCCTCCCATACGGTGTGAGGACCAAAAACTTGGTGAATATGAAAAAGTGAGAAAACTCAATACTAGTTGTGACGAAATAAAATGTCATAATACTTAAAATGTCATAATACTTTTCAATAATGAAATTTTTTACTTTTACAAGTTTTATATAGGTAAATTATTGAAGAGATGTGATCATGATTATTACAATTGCAAGTAGTTTTACTGACCTCAACTTCTTTTATAAGTACGAACTAACTATGTGTTTGTTAGTTTTTATGAATTGGATCAATATGGTGAGATTTGTGTGGCTAATAATGCAGTCTTAATCTTCATCATTGGGCTGTAATGACCCAAATAATCAAGCCTTTTCAATGATAAAACAACTACTCATAAGGCTTGGCTTTGGGGACTTTGTGGGTAGGAGAGGTCTTGGATCCATTCAGATTTGTTTTATTAATGTTTATGTATATAACTACATAGAGGGAGTCAATGAAGTTATTGGTTAGAAGTTTCATCTGTTTTGCCAGTTAAGTAGACTACATCATGAAATTACATACAGTTCTGTGCAGTGTTTTAAAAATCTATGCCTAGGTTTGCCTAAGCCCCGCCTAGGCGCTAGGCTCCCCTGGCGACCCGACTAGGCGCTAGGCCTCCTAGTGTCTCGCCTAGGCGCTAGGCTCCCTTGGCGCCTCACCTAGGTCAAAGACGGCAAAAAAATCTCTTCAGGAAATTAGGTAGGGTTTAGGCGAAGATGTTTTTTTTATTTTAATAATTATTCAAATTAGATTTTGATATATTTATTTTTCTAATGATTTACCTTATTCATAAAGCAAGTTATAGTATATCAAATCACAACAAGATGTAAACAAGATTAAGTCAAAATGAATAATTTTATTATAGTTGTAAAATTTTGAACTTGTATCAATTTCAAATTATATAAATGATGATACATTTGTACTATTTAATTTAATTTAATATAATTGTTAAATTTATGTTTAGTTTCTTAAGTTTTAATATTAAATTGAATTCTTGAAATTTTAAATTTTATTATTTAATAGTAATCTTATTTATGAATAAAATTAATACGTTAAAGATATGTTTGAAATTTGAACAATTGCATGTTTGTGTTTGAACTTTGACATTGGTAATATGGATGTGTTTGAACTTTAAGCAAAGACCTTTATTATTTTTATTATAAATTATTTTGCTTTATATTATTGTTTTATTTGAATAAATATAAGATAAAATTTTAAAATAAAAAATTTCACCTAACTCCCTCCTGGCCTCCTGCGCCTTTTAGAACATTGCCTTTGTGAATATAGTTTAGGACCGGATAGAGAAAGAAAGAGTTGAGTTGTCACACTTAAATTAAAAATATTTTTTTCTCAAAAAGAAAAAAGAAACTAAATTATTCATCTAAAGATATTTTTTAAAATATAAAACAAAATTTAAGCAATTGATTATTTGATATGGCATAGGATGCATTGAACTTGTTTATTAAATAATTAGGCCATGTAAATAATAATGGGTCTTCATATTTGTAGCTCATTTTTCTCGGGGAATAATTCCTTCGCTGTTAGGTCCTTTTTTATATATTTATTTTATTTAAATTGTTATGCTAAGATTGAGCCAATATAAATAAATTCATAGAAATCAATATAGCATAAAAATCGTTTATTAATCTTGAAATTTGCATGACTATGATGTGAATATATTGTGACAATATAATGCATGTACGAGCATGACATTTCCCAATATATAATGTGAACCTCTCTTTTGGGCAAGAGCAATGCTACTATCACATAAATACTTTCACATAATCTTCACATACACATACATATTGTGAGCCCCTGCTTGACGCGCGAGACTCGCAGTATGTATGTGTATGTGAAGGTTATGTGAAAATATTTATGTGATAATAGCATTATTTATTGGGCAATAGTGTTTTCCAGGATTCTGCTCATGAATGGGGAGATATAGGAGTGAAAATATATTTTATTTTATTTTTCTTGATGATTGTTATGTAAAGAAATTATATATACAAAAGTAAATAATTATTATAAATTTATTTTTCTAATAAGGTATAGCATATCATTTTTATATTTGATAATTTTGTTTCGGGATATAAATTTTATTAATTAAATGAACAACAATAGTATGTTGAAGAACATGAAAAAGAATGTCGTATTTATATCCTTACTTTTCTATCGACCATTATCTTTATAGTCATAATTAGTTTATTCAAGTTTTTTTTTAATCTTTAAGTATGGCAGAATGTAAGAAAATTCCTTATATTCATAATTAATAATTAAACTTGAATTACTAATTTTATTTCAGCGTGTGAGAGCCAAAATAAACACGCGTGCATCCTATTGTACCGGACCCTGAACCAGACATTCTACCAATACCACTCCTCTAAATAGGAGATCTTTAATTAATCAATGTTAGGAAAAAAATCTCATTTATATATAGTTATTAAAATTTAAATTACCATTAAAAATAAAAAACCATGATGATAACTTATTAATTTATAACAATTTTATGTCATATAAAATTCCTTTAACACTAAATTTAGGCTTTTAGGTTTTACTATTTTTAACTCTAAATAACTGTATAAATTCAAAAGATTGAAAATAAAAATTAAATATTAAATATAAAAATTATATAAACTAAATATTAAATTAAAAACAAAAAAAAAACATATTACTAACATTCAATAACAAGTATTTGATAATTGTTTGTTTGAGCAAAGTTTATAGTCATTCTATAATAAGTAAAATTAAAATTTATATTTTTATAATAATTGTATATATAAAATAAATAAAGAATTAAAAATAAACTCGTATTTCGCATGGGACGCTTAGCTAGTAAATATATAATAAGGTAAAACTAAGTTTTTTGGTCATTTGTCTTTATGGTATGAGACTAGAATTTAACTATTATTAAAATATTTTTTTTAAAATTTTATTTGATTTATTTTAAATAGACTTAGAACTATACCTATATAAATGTAGGTTTAGAATTTAATTAAGGGAATTGATATTTTCATAAGTTAATTTGATATTTTCACAAGTGAGTCTCATTTTTAACTAAACCAACCCTTTGTGCAGTAAACTATTTATAGAATTTAGTTCTTATGTCCAAATTATCCCCACTTGGTAAATAATTAAACATCTAATTGCTTAAATTATTTGATTATTAGCGTTACTCAATTGAAGACAATTTTTATTTATTTAATTAGTATGATAGTAACAATTAGAAAATAAGTTAGAAAAATTATTTACACATACAAATTAGGATCTAAGGCTTTCTTCTCCCACCAGGGAAAAAAATTATTTTCAGAATTTCTATTATCATATCATATTACTAAATTAAGATTTTTATAAAATAAATTATACTTAATACAAGAACAATATAGATAATTGATATTATATTTAATGTTATACAATCATTTCATTAATACTTATATACAACTCTAAAACGACTTATATTAAGGGACGGAGAGAGTACCAACCATTGATATCTTAATTACTCACTAATTGCAACATGTGTTTTTCTCAATGAGTAAAATTTCTCATTATTATTTATTATTAGCTATTTGCCCCTTTGGAGACACAATTTTGTTTTTCAAATATAATAATTTTTAAATTCTTATTCATTTTATATATAATGATTATAAAATATTTTTTAGAATTTTACAAATTAACATACTATTGCTATTCAAATGTCTACAAACTTTGCTCGAAAAAATATAGTATGATTAATGAGCTAAATGCATTAATTTGTTTTGATATACATATCAAGTTTTTAAATACTAATTACGATTTAGTCATAATAAATTAAAACACTCACGGATCATTGTTAAATATATAATTAGTACTGATTATATATTTAACAATGATATATCATATAATAACAAATTATTCTACTATTATATCATAATTATCCATAAATTAAAATATTGAAACATAAGTAAGCTATATTAAGCTGGAGCAATACTATAATATAACTATACTAAAATATACAATCTTAATAATTAACAAATGTCATATAGTAACAAATTATTCTACTATTATATCATAATCACTCACAAACTAAAATATTGAAACATAAGTAAGTTATATTAAGATGGAGCAATACTATAATATAGCTATAATAAAATATACAATCATAATTTTCATTATATATAAAATAAATTAAAAAATTAAAAACAATTTTATTTAAAAAACAACCATGTGCTTCACACAAGTCACTTAACTAGTATTTACTAATTAAGTGTGAAGTAAATAATAATGGGTCTTTATATTTATAGATCATTTCTTTTAAAGGAGAATATGGTTCATCAAATTTTTGTTATGATAAATAAATTCATGGAAATCACTAGAACCACATAAAAATTGTTTATTAATCTTAATAATTGCATGACTATGGGCCTTTGGCAGTGAATATATTGTTACAATACATAATGCATGACATTCCCATATGTAATAGGAATTTGTAAGATATTGGAATAAACTAAGATGGGGCTTTGTTTTGTTTCCCATCGTAATTGATATACATTTTATGATATTCACAAAAAATTACAGTGAAAAAGAGTGGAAGAAAGTGAAGAAAAATAAAAGATAGAAAAAATAGTTTTTTTTTTTACTAATTAATTTTTTCCCGACACAAATCCCTCAGATTTGAGGGCAAATTGTTGGGAGTTGGGGGGAATAAACACTAACTTCCCTATTTTCCCATAATTCTTATATGAAAAGTGAATTAAGTGGATATGGATTGATTGGTTTCACATCCTACCAACTATTAAACTTGTCAATAATGACATTTTTAAGTTTAGATTATTAGAAGTTCAAATTATAGGTGGTTACAGAATTGTATGTTATAATATTTGATGGGAATTGATATTTTTACAAATAAAGTTTGATATTTTCATAAATTCTCTCTCTCTCTCTCTTATATGGGGTTCATTTATTATTTATATGAGAGGAAATTTATGAAACTATTACTTTTGCTCGTGAAAATATCAATTCTCAACTTGATAGGTTCTACTTACACTAATAATTATTGTGGGGAGACCCTCCCTAGATATCTTTTCTTTTTCTCAATATTACTTGATAATAATTATCCCTTCTTGTAACGAAGCTATGAGTTTTTACCCGAAGGGCCCGGGAATGTAATATGGTAAAATGTAAAATAACTTTAGTAGTCAAAAATATAAATATAAAAATAACAACATAAAACTTATTTAATAAAAATCATGATAATATATTAAACATTCACATTTTTCATTCTTTCTTATAACTTGAAAGAAGTGTGATTTTTGTTCTTTCATACAGATTAATTCTTTCACAGTTGATTCTAAAGAGGATTTTTCATGAACTTTTCCCTCAACATATTCACCATCAAATAATTTTTTAGCATTTTTTTTTCTATATGTTATTAGTTTTTACCAAAAAACTTTAGGGGCCTAAAGAAGAAATTAAAAAAGTTGAAGGGTAGGCAGGCCCACTAACTGTTGTTATGATCGACTTTCTTCCTGATTCTCTATTCTTTTGTTGAGATTATTATTATTATCTTAATTTTAATATTTGATAAAATAATGCAGCCTTATTAATCTTGATCATGAAGTTCGAATGTGTCAACTCAACACATGCATTAAAATCTAACAAATTAACCAGAGCTAGCCTCAATAGGAATCAACGTAACTATGAATGGTACTGGCCAGACGCCCAGAACATGTTTGTTTGGTATATAACCGAATCTAGATATAGTGGGTCAATTAAGTCATGGATTATGGATAGAGAGATTTCTACAAGTTTGTTTTCTTTGTAAGCTTAGTGAAATGCAGATTTATTCACAGCATATGCCAATGCAAAGCTCCCCTTTCTGCCAGTTTCGTTAGTGCCAATTCCTGTTTGGAAATAGCACTCACCTTTTACGCTCTTTTTCTATCATATATTTTGCCTAATTTTTGGACTTCAAACAAAGTTTATTCGGGATATAGCATATAGCTAGAGATGTAGACACAAAAGACACACACACACACACAAATATATATATATATATATATATAAATTACTCTTCAAATTATTAGTTAAAACATAAATATATTAGTGATGACATTGGATAAACATATATTAAAAACAGTACCTATCAGGAATATAACCCCTGCTCCATAGTCACATGCATGCATGCTTAATCAAACATATATAAATATATATATATATATCCTTAAAGAGTCAACTACCTCTTAAAATACTTCCTTCTTCTCCACGGCAGATTGGATGAGATCTAAAACTAAAATCCAAGTCCCTACCCCAACAATCCCCTTCTTCTTCTTCTTCTTCTTATTCTTATTCCTCTTCATCACATAATAACTCTCCATTAATTCCGATATATATATATATATATATATATATATATATATATGTCTTCCAACAAGAAAAAGCTCATTTGGAACATACTCAAAACCAATTCAGGCTGTGGCTGTAACAAACTCAAGCCGTCGGACATCATCCAGCCCAAGCCCAAATCTCTCATGGACCAAAAGCCCACCAGTCTTTACAATTCTTCCTCGAGCTTTAATTCAGAAAAAGGGGCGGGTGCTGATGATGAAGACGACGACTACACTTCCACCACATTTTCTCTCAATCTTGATTCATTATCTCAAAATTGTTCCGAACATGAAAATGATCGGACGACTGCCAAAATCTCCGGGAGTATCGCTGTCGTGAAGGATTCCGATGACCCGTATAACGATTTCCGGCAATCGATGCTTCAAATGATTATAGAAAGAGAAATCTACTCCAAGGAGGATCTCCAAGAGCTTCTCAACCGGTTCGTGGAGCTAAATGATCCGACCCAACATGAGATTATTGTTGAAGCTTTTATGGAGATTCGGGACGAGGTGCTCTCCAAGAGACCTTTCATTCCGGGACAACCTTGAGGAGGAGGAGGAGGAGGAGGAGTCCCTTACGTTATCAGCTTTAGGTAGGTAGGTGAGGTGTACATGGCACGTGCCATCGGCATGCATGCTCGTGATGACATTCAATTCGAGATGTGAAGGTGCAATGAAGGTACGTACGTACCAATATATAACATCATATATATGGGGTACATAATTTGGTTCAGATTCAATTTGAATTATGTGGTGGAAAAAATATATGTTACGTCAGGTCAGGTCAGGATTTGAATGCATGATATTGATATATTTGATGGAGAAGACAACAAGCGGATAATATTGATTTTATTGTGACTTTAAATTTACAACACAGAAGACGGATCACATGCATATTGGCGCCTTATTTTAATGATTTAAGTAGTTGGGTGTCAATATAGCCTACATTTATATTATATGTTTATAGATTAATACTACTACTGGTTTACTTGACTAAAGGTATTTAGTTGCTAATTTCTAATTATGTATGTGTCGTGTTTAATATATATATATATATATATATATATATATATATATATATATATTAAAATATGTCTTGATATCCTACTATATATCGATTGATCATGCATTTTTACAAGCATACGGATATTACCATATGATGAAATGTTTTAATTAAGACGGTTGGTTGATAATGTTATAATACTCCCTCCGTCTTTTAATATAAGATTTTTTAGAGTTGTGCACAAATATTAAAATATATGTTTGTATAGTATTAAATATAATATTAAATGTCTATATTGTCCTTGTATTGGTAAAAGAGATTGTTATTTATTGGGCAAAAAATAGTGAGAAAACCAAAATTATATTTAATACTTGGGATAATATTGAAAACTAAGCAATTAATGCTTACTTGGAATTCTAAAACGTCATATATTAAGGGATACAAAAATTTCTCTAAAGCGTCTTATATTAAAGGACGGAGAGAATAATATTTATGTTGTCAGAATAAATACATACTCCCTTCGTTCTTTAATATAAGATTTTTTAGAGTTGTGCACAAGTATTAAGAAGATTATATAGCATTAAATATAATATCAAAATTTTATATTATCCTTGTATTGAAAAAAGATATTGTTATTTATAGAGCAAAAAATAGTGAGAGAACTAAAGTTATATTTAATAATTGGGATAATATCGGAAACTAAGTAATTAATGCTTATTTGGAATTCTAAAACGTCATATATTAAGGAACAAAAAAACTTCTCTAAAAGATCTTATATTAAGGGACGGAGGGAGTATTTAATTTTATACTTTTACATTTATTTCAACAACATTTTAAACTTTCAACAAAACTTATTGCTATATACATAACGGAAATACTCCCTCCATCCCATTATAATTGACGTTTTGAAGCTTTGCACAACTATTAAAGAAGTTACAACTCCTATAATTACTCCACTAAAATTATTAAAAATTTCTTAACATGTGCTCTTAGGACACATGTTAAGCACACAGTTCAAGAGAATATTTTCTTGAATTGTGTGCATATTCCCTTGAACTTGGTGCAAATGCAAAAATCAAGAGAATATGTACATAGTTCAAGAGAATATTCTCTTGAACTGTGTGCTTAACATGTGCCTTAAGGGCACATGTTAAGAGGACCCAAATTATTATGCATTACCAAAAACATAATGAAAAAATAGCCTTGAAAAAGGAGAGAATTAAGGAGAGTATTAAATGTTATTGTTAGAAGATAGAGAAAATATAGGAATAATAAGAAAGAGAAAGAGAGTATACCATTAAGATATTAAAAGATGGAGAAAAAATAACTTTAAAAATGAGATAATTAAGTAGAATATTAAATATTTAAGAGTAATTTAAAAAATAATATAATCTATTCTTCTAAAAATCTAAAAACATTAAATTAAAAAAAATAAAATTTATTTTCTAAAACGTCAATTATAATGGGACCGTCTTAATTAATCACTTAAAAGTTTGCAGTACTTTTGTTTGGTTTAAAGTTTGAATGATAAGGAGTGGGTGGGGTTTAAAGTTTGAAAGACAAGGAGAGGAAGATTCTGAAAATGAGAGACGAGACACTAAACAAAATTAATTAATTAATCAAAATAAAAAAAACCGAATTCGAATTAAGCTAATCAATTTAACTTAAATCAAGCATTCCTTTTTTTTACAACAAAAAAATATTAATACCTAAACATAATAATAAAAACAAAATAAAAAATAAAAAAAGCTAAAAGTGAAATAAGATCAAAGCACGCTTTTCATATTCCTCTTGCTTTGCTTTTTTTTTTTTTGAAGTTAAAAATTCCCACATCAAAAACCTCAAGCTTAATACTCTTATATATCATCACAGTTGATCAAATACATTCATCACCATCAAAAAAATTTAAACCTGAAATCATCAAAAAACAAAAAGAAAGTATTTGGGTTCTTCAGCTTCCAAATTTTTTACAGAGGAGATAGAAAGAGAATGGTTGATGATGATGATGATTCTATTTCTTTTCACAAATAACATATCATGACTAAGGCAGATCTGGGTTGTGTTGTGTTCCTTGTGCGTATTGAGGGTGGAATATATATATATATATATCCTAGCCGCACCACCACCTACGTACAACCGTACGTCGCCATCATTCCATCGCTGCTAGAAATTGCATTTTGGTGTTGAAATCTAGCTAGTCGTGTTTGCTTGATTTAGAGTCTTCTCCACCTTTTTTTTATTTAATTTCTTACTTTTCTTTTTCTCTAACAATAGGGTATTTAAGGGAGCTGATCATGGTTAAGGTTTTGCTATGGTTTAGGCGGCTACAAACCTTTACCTTTGTAACTGATAATGGATCTAGGGGCACCTTAATTTGTGACCGTTAATGGATCTGGTAGCACGGCTAGGGTGGTGGTACACATGGATCTGGTGGAATGACTAGGATGGTGGTGTATTGAAAATGATGATGCATGGTTTGATGAATTTGTTAAAAAAAAATTAATAATTTTTTGTTTACATTTCTACCCTTTTAATTTTATGAAATGGTCTAAATTAAATTTAAAATGAGTCTTAATTGGCCACATAATCACAAGCACACCACATGTCACAGACGTGATAAGTATAATTGAACTAAAGTGGAAAAAAAATAATAATTTAATTATTTATTTAAAAAAATTAAAAGGTCGATCACCGAAATGAAAAATGATCAATAGTTTAAGTTATAATTTATATTTAAATCTTAAATTAAATACTCAATATTTTTTTTTAGCACTTCTTATATTTTTTAACAGATAGGAGTTAAAATAACCCTCAATTTTTTTAGCACTTAGTCATTTTTTAGCATTTCTTTTAAGTAGCGTAAGGGAATAAAAATAATAAAAAATATATTATCATGTTTAGAAGATATAGTTAAAAAAATATATTGTAATTTTTTTTTGTGTAGGATTTAAATTCGTTCTATTCAATTAAACTGTAAATTTTTTTGGTGTAAGGTGTAATTTTTTTTTTTTTGGTATGAATAGAGGTACATAATGTTAGCTCAAATTTTTGATAGATAAATAGGGAAATATTAGGCCAAAAGGTGACGTCTCTCTAGTTATTCTATTGTGACTTGATAATCATTATTTAATTTGATAGTTCATCGTGTCCATCAAATCATTATTTTGATTGTTGATTGTGACCATCAATTCAGTATTTTGACAGTTCTGACTATCATTATGTGATATAAAATTTGATTGAGTAATGCTACTATCACAAAAAAATTATCACATAACTCTTACATACACACACATACATATTATAGATTCTTGCCTGATATATGAGACTCGCAGTATATATATGTGTGTATATGAGAGTTATGTGATAGAATTTATGTGATAGTAGCATTATTTAACTTGATTACAACTTATATGAGTTGTATCTCATATTAGTGACTCTTGTTCTTGAACTTCTAAATCCTATCCTTATTTTAGGGGATTAAGACAAAGATATTAGATTTGACCAAGGTATTACTTGATAAATTGAATGAAAATTTTTGAATCTATAAAAAAATTTGAATGAGGTGAATGCAGTAGAAAATTTGAATACGGAATGAAATGATATATTTGATAATTATTTGTCTAAAATATTTGAATATGTGTATTATCCTTTTAACCTTCTGAACTATTATGAACAAATTTAATATATAATTATAAATAAACAATGTTATCTAGATAAAATTAAATATAAACTTTTGAACAATTTTTGATGAATTATACTATTAAAAATATAATTTTAGGAATAAAACACTAAAAACTATTAATAACATTCTATAGTACATTAAATCGAAAAGAAAAAACTACAACAAGATTCATTAAATTAGTTATCCGAATTTTTGTCAAACAAAAATCAAAAATATTTTGTACATTACAAAATTTGTTTACAATAGTAAACAAGATGGATATTAATTGAATGTCAATATTAATTGTCTATGAGTGAATATAAGTAAAAATATTATTCAACACTACTTACTCATTCAACTATATGTTTGGCGACTCATATAGTACCATGCGACTCATATTATTCAACACTACTTTTATGTACCATGTGTTTGGCGATTCAGAACGGGTTGAGTATTGAACCTATTTTGGGAGCGTCACATGTATATTACAAAATTTGTTTACAATAGTAAACAAGATGGATATTAATTGTTAATTGTCTATGAGAGAATATAAGTAAAAATATTAATCAATACTATTTCTTATTCATTCAATCACATATTTTTGGATAAATCGTTTAAACACATTTAATATTAAAAATTGTTAAACAAACTTTATGAATGACTTATTTAGCTTATTTTTGAGATGGAGGACACTCGGAGAATATCGAAGTTACCGATTACATATTGAGAGTTGTCGGGCAGTTGGTAATATAGTAACTTATGGTTAACCACAATGTATCACAATGATTAATGTATTCAAGTCAATACTATGCGATTTTATGATCCCCTAATGTTTGTATTTCCCGTTTTAAATTATAAAATTAATATTATTTTTTTAAAAATTAATTTTAATTATTATTTTTAAAATTAGAATTAATGTAAAATTATTTAATTTATATTAATATAATTATGAAAATCAAAAACTACATACTAAGTATTACTATTCAAAAAATTGTTTTTTTAAAAAATTTAAATAGATTATGTTAATTTTAAATTTAAAAATATTTTAAATTGACTTTAAAAAGTCAATATTAATTCAGAACGGAGAGAGTATATTTTTTGAAGAAATGGTTAATTCTTCCATGAATATTGAGAAGGATCAAATAAAAGTCATAATCTAATAAGATTTTTTTTGATCAAAATGTGATTTCAGATAAATATATATGAGTCTGCTATATTCCCAACACAAACTTCAATTTGAATAAAAGTATATAACTTAAATTATGATTTCCACATGCAATTATAACCATTAGTATTTTCTTGATTCGTCCTTACTGAAAGTGCATGTGGGAGAAGATCTGGCTTGCATCTATAATTGAAACCTTAGTTTTTCAAATGAAGCAATTAATGCCTAAATTTCTCAAGGGAAATAATTTATAAATCAAATTCATATATATAAGTTTCTCTGGCATGTTATTTATTCTGTTAATAGTTAAATAAGTAAACAAATTTTGTAATGATTTATTAAATAAATTATAATTTAATGAGTTGAATGAAGAAAAAAACTAAAAATTCAATATTACATAAGTAAATCGAGTTTTGTTTGAAGGGTTAAAAGTGATTATTTGAACCATTAATTTTTCTCATGAAACGAAGTAAAAGAAAGAGATGGTTTTGTTTTAAATGCATGGGGCGTTACACGAGAATCGCGTGTTTTTTTGGTCATCAAAACCGTATTTTGAACAAGAGAAAGTCTCCAGTGATACGGTATGAGTTAAAGAAAAAGTCAAAAGTTCATCTCAATCCAACTTGTGATAAAAGAGAACTCAAGGCGATAAAATGAAGGTTTTCATACTCGCTCGACTCGAA